>CM029669.1:655100-1022149 GCA_017311315.1 Dendrocalamus latiflorus | reverse complement strand
AGGCCGAAGGCACTACGCACGCCGAGGTAGGGAGGCGAGACCGCCGTTCCCCTACCTTCAAAAAGGAGTGCCCGCGGGGAGCGGGCGCTTGGAGCGTAGGCCGAAGGCACTACGCACGCCGAGGTAGGGAGGCGAGACCGCCGTTCCCCTACCTTCAAAAAGGAGTGCCCGCGGGAGCGGGCGCTTGGAGCGTAGGCCGAAGGCACTACGCACGCCGAGGTAGGGAGGCGAGACCGCCGTTCCCCTACCTTCAAAAAGGAGTGCCCGCGGGGAGCGGGCGCTTGGAGCGTAGGCCGAAGGCACTACGCACGCCGAGGTAGGGAGGCGAGACCGCCGTTCCCCTACCTTCAAAAAGGAGTGCCCGCGGGGAGCGGGCGCTTGGAGCGTAGGCCGAAGGCACTACGCACGCCGAGGTAGGGAGGCGAGACCGCCGTTCCCCTACCTTCAAAAAGGAGTGCCCGCGGGGAGCGGGCGCTTGGAGCGTAGGCCGAAGGCACTACGCACGCCGAGGTAGGGAGGCGAGACCGCCGTTCCCCTACCTTCAAAAAGGAGTGCCCGCGGGGAGCGGGCGCTTGGAGCGTAGGCCGAAGGCACTACGCACGCCGAGGTAGGGAGGCGAGACCGCCGTTCCCCTACCTTCAAAAAGGAGTGCCCGGGGAGCGGGCGAGCGCTTGGCCGCTTGGAGCGTAGGCCGAAGGCACTACGCACGCCGAGGTAGGGAGGCGAGACCGCCGTTCCCCTACCTTCAAAAAGGAGTGCCCGCGGGGAGCGGGCGCTTGGAGCGTAGGCCGAAGGCACTACGCACGCCGAGGTAGGGAGGCGAGACCGCCGTTCCCCCTACCTCAACAAAGGAGTGCCCGCGGGGAGCGGAGCGCTTGGAGCGTAGGTCGAAGGCCACTACGCACGCCGAGGTAGGAGGCGAAGACCCCCGTTCCCCTCCTTCAAAAAGGAGTGCCCGTGGGGAATGCGGGCGCTTGGAGCCTAGGCCGAAGGCCAATACAACGCGATGCCCAGGACGGCCAGCGAGACCGCCGTTCCCCTACCTTCAAAAGGAGTGCCCGCGGGGAGCGGGGCGCTTGGAGCGTAGGCCGAAGGCACTACGCACGCCGAGGTAGGGAAGGCGAGACCGCCGTTCCCCTACCTTCAACAAGGTAGTGCCCGCGGGGGAGGCGGGCGCTTGGAGCGTAGGCCGAAGGCATACGCACGCCGAGGCTAGGGAGGCGAGACCGCCGTTCCCCTACCTTCAACAAGGAGTGCCCGGGGGTGGAGGATCGGGCGCTTGGAGCGTAGGCCGAAGGCACTACGCACGCCGAGGGTAGGCGAGGCGAGACCGCCTTTCCCCTACCTTCAAAAAGGAGTGCCCGCGGGGAGCGGGGCGCTTGGAGCGTAGGCCGAAGGCACTACGCACGCCGAGGTAGGGAGGCGAGACCGCCGTTCCCCTACCTTCAAAAAGGAGTGCCCGCGGGGAGCGGAGCGCATTGGAGCGTAGGCCGAAGGCCCTACGCACGCCGAGGTAGGGAGGCGAGACCGCCGTTCCCTACCGTTCAAAAAGGAGTGCCCGCTGGGGAGTGGGCGCTTGGAGCGTAGGGCCGAAGGCACTACGCACGCCGAGGTAGGGAGGCGAGACCGCCGTTCCCCTACCTTCAACAAGGAGTGCCCGCGGGGAGCGGGCGCTTGGAGCGTAGGCCGAAGGCACTACGCACGCCGAGGTAGGGAGGCGAGACCGCCGTTCCCTACCTTCAAAAAGGAGTGCCCGCGGGGAGCGGGCGCTTGGAGCGTAGGCCGGAAGGCGCTACGCACCCGAGGTAGGGAGGCGAGACCGCCGTTCCCCTACCTTCAAAAAGGAGTGCCCGCGGGGAGCGGGCGCTTGGAGCGTAGGCCGTAAGGCCCTACGCACAGCCGAGGTAGGGAGGCGAGACCGCCGTTCCCCTACCTTCAAAAAGGAGTGCCCGCGGGGGAGCGGGCGCTTGGAGCGTAGCCGAAGGCACTACGCACGCCGAGGTAGGGAGGCGAGACCGCCGTTCCCCTACCTTCAAAAAGGAGTGCCCGCGGGGAGCGGGCGCTTGGAGCGTAGGCCGAAGGCACTACGCACGCCGAGGTAGGGAGGCGAGACCGCCGTTCCCCTACCTTCAAAAAGGAGTGCCCGCGGGGAGCGGGCGCTTGGAGCGTAGGCCGAAGGCACTACGCACGCCGAGGTAGGGAGGGCGAGACCGCCGTTCCCCTACCTTCAAAAAGGAGTGCCCGCGGGGAGCGGGCGCTTGGAGCGTAGGCCGAAGGCACTACGCACGCCGAGGTAGGGAGGCGAGACCGCCGTTCCCCTACCTTCAAAAAGGATGTGCCCGCGGGGAGCGGGCGCTTGGAGCGTAGGCCGAAGGCACTACGCACGAGCCGAGGTAGGGAGGCGAGACCGCCGTTCCCCTACCTTCAAAAAGGAGTGCCCGCGGGGAGCGGGGCGCTTGGAGCGTAGGCCGAAGGCACTACGCACGCCGAGGTAGGCGAGGCGAGACCGCCGTTCCCTACCTTCAAAAAGGAGTGCCCGCGGGGAGCGGGCGCTTGGAGCGTAGGCCGAAGGCACTACGCACGCCGAGGTAGGGAGGCGAGACCGCCGTTCCCCTACCTTCAAAAAGGAGTGCCCGCGGGGAGCGGGCGCTTGGAGCGTAGGCCGAAGGCACTACGCCACGCCGAGGTAGGGAGGCGAGACCGCCGTTCCCCTACCTTCAAAAAGGAGTGCCCGCGGGGAGCGGGCGCTTGGAGCGTAGGCCGAAGGCACTACGCACGCCGAGGTAGGGAGGCGAGACCGCCGTTCCCTACCTTCAAAAAGGAGTGCCCGCGGGGAGCGGGGCGCTTGGAGCGTAGGCCGAAGGCACTACGCACGCCGAGGTAGGGAGGCGAGACCGCCGTTCCCCTACCTTCAAAAAGGAGTGCCGCTGGGAGCGGGCGCTTGGAGCGTAGGCCGAAGGCACTACGCACGCCGAGGTAGGGAGGCGAGACCGCCGTTCCCCTACCTTCAAAAAGGAGTGCCCGCGGGGAGCGGGCGCTTGGAGCGTAGGCCGAAGGCGCTACGCACGCCGAGGTAGGGAGGCGAGACCGCCGTTCCCCTACCTTCAAAAAGGAGTGCCCGCGGGGAGCGGGCGCTTGGAGCGTAGGCCGAAGGCGCTACGCACGCCGAGGTAGGGAGGCGAGACCGCCGTTCCCCTACCTTCAAAAAGGAGTGCCCGCGGGGAGCGGGCGCTTGGAGCGTAGGCCGAAGGCAGCTACGCACGCCGAGGTAGGGAGGCGAGACCGCCGTTCCCCTACCTTCAAAAAGGAGTGCCCGCGGGGAGCTGGGCGCTTGGAGCGTAGGCCGAAGGCACTACGCACGCCGAGGTAGGGAGGCGAGGACCGCCGTTCCCCTACCTTCAAAAAGGAGTGCCCGCGGGTAGCGGGCGCTTGGAGCGTAGGCCGAAGGCACTACGCACGCCGAGGTAGGGAGGCGAGACCGCCGTTCCGCCTACCTTCAAAAAGGAGTGCCCGCGGGGAGCGGGCGCTTGGAGCGTAGGCCGAAGGCACTACGCACGCCGAGGTAGGGAGGCGAGACCGCCTGTTCCCCTACCTTCAAAAAGGAGTGCCCGCGGGGAGCGGGCGCTTGGAGCGTAGGCCGAAGGCACTACGCACGCCCGAGGTAGGGAGGCGAAGACCGCCGTTCCCCTACCTTCAAAAAGGAGTGCCCGCGGGGAGCGGGCGCTTGGAGCGTAGGCCGAACGCACTACGCACGCCGAGGTAGGGAGGCGAGACCGCCGTTCCCCTACCTTCAAAAAGGAGTGCCCGCGGGGAGCGGGCGCTTGGAGCGTAGGCCGAAGGCACTACGCACGCCGAGGTAGGGAGGCGAGACCGCCGTTCCCCTACCTTCAAAAAGGAGTGCCCGCGGGGAGCGGGCGCTTGGAGCGTAGGCCGAAGGCACTACGCACGCCGAGGTAGGGAGGCGAGACCGCCGTTCCCCTACCTTCAAAAAGGAGTGCCCGCGGGGAGCGGGCGCTTGGAGCGTAGGCCGAAGGCACTACGCACGCCGAGGTAGGGAGGCGAGACCGCCGTTCCCCTACCTTCAAAAAGGAGTGCCCGCGGGGAGCGGGCGCTTGGAGCGTAGGCCGAAGGCACTACGCACGCCGAGGTAGGGAGGCGAGGACCGCCGTTCCCCTACCTTCAAAAAGGAGTGCCCGCGGGGAGCGGGCGCTTGGAGCGTAGGCCGAAGGCACTACGCACGCCGAGGTAGGGAGGCGAGACCGCCGTTCCCCTACCTTCAAAAAGGAGTGCCCGCGGGGAGCGGGCGCTTGGAGCGTAGGCCGAAGGCACTACGCACGCCGAGGTAGGGAGGCGAGACCGCCGTTCCCCTACCTTCAAAAAGGAAGTGCCCGCGGGGAGCGGGCGCTTGGAGCGTAGGCCGAAGGCCCTACGCACGCCGAGGTAGGGAGGCGAGACCGCCGTTCCCCTACCTTCAAAAAGGAGTGCCCGCGGGGAGCGGGCGCTTGGAGCGTAGGCCGAAGGCACTACGCACGCTGAGGTAGGGAGGCGAGACCGCCGTTCCCCTACCTTCAAAAAGGAGTGCCCGCGGGGTAGCGGGCGCTTGGAGCGTAGGCCGAGGCACTACGCACGCCGAGGTAGGGAGGCGAGACCGCCGTTCCCCTACCTTCAAAAAGGAGTGCCCGCGGGGAGCGGGCGCTTGGAGCGTAGGCCGAAGGCACTACGCACGCCGAGGTAGGGAGGCGAGACCGCCGTTCCCCTACCTTCAAAAAGGAGTGCCCGCGGGGAGCGGGCGCTTGGAGCGTAGGCCGAAGGCACTACGCACGCCGAGGTAGGGAGGCGAGACCGCCTGTTCCCCTACCTTCAAAAAGGAGTGCCCGCGGGGAGCGGGCGCTTGGAGCGTAGGCCGAAGGCCGTACGCACGCCGAGGTAGGGAGGCGAGACCGCCGTTCCCCTACCTTCAAAAAGGAGTGCCCGCGGGGAGCGGGCGCTTGGAGCGTAGGCCGAAGGCACTACGCACGCCGAGGTAGGGAGGCGAGACCGCCGTTCCCCTACCTTCAAAAAGGTGTGCCCGCGGGGAGCGGGCGCTTGGAGCGTAGGCCGAAGGCACTACGCACGCCGAGGTAGGGAGGCGAGACCGCCGTTCCCCTACCTTCAAAAAGGAGTGCCCGCGGGGAGCGGGCGCTTGGAGCGTAGGCCGAAGGCACTACGCACGCCGAGGTAGGGAGGCGAGACCGCCGTTCGCCCTACCTTCAAAAAGGAGTGCCCGCGGGGAGCGGGCGCTTGGAGCGTAGGCCGAAGGCACTACGCACGCCGAGGTAGGGAGGCGAGACCGCCGTTCCCCTACCTTCAAAAAGGAGTGCCCGCGGGGAGCGGGCGCTTGGAGCGTAGGCCGAAGGCGCTACGCACGCCGAGGTAGGGAGGCGAGACCGCCGTTCCCCTACCTTCAAAAAGGAGTGCCCGCGGGGAGCGGGCGCTTGGAGCGTAGGCCGAAGGCGCTACGCACGCCGAGGTAGGGAGGGGAGACCGCCGTTCCCCTACCTTCAAAAAGGAGTGCCCGCGGGGAGCGGGCGCTTGCAGCGTAGGCTGAAGGCGCTACGCACGCCAAGGTAGGGAGGCGAGACCGCCGTTCCCCTACCTTCAAAAAGGAGTGCCCGCGGGGAGCGGGCGCTTGGAGCGTAGGCCGAAGGCGCTACGCACGCCGAGGTAGGGAGGCGAGACCGCCGTTCCCCTACCTTCAAAAAGGAGTGTCCGCGGGGAGCGGGCGCTTGGAGCGTAGGCCGAAGGCCGTACGCACGCCGAGGTAGGGAGGCGAGACCGCTGTTCCCCTACCTTCAAAAAGGAGTGCCCGCGGGTAGCGGGCGCTTGGAGCGTAGGCCGAAGGCACTACGCACGCCGAGGTAGGGAGGCGAGACCGCCGTTCGCCTACCTTCAACAAGGAGTGCCCGCGGGGAGCGGGCGCTTGGAGCGTAGGCCGAAGGCACTACGCACGCCGAGGTAGGGAGGCGAGACCGCTGTTCCCCTACCTTCAAAAAGGAGTGCCCGCGGGGAGCGGGCGCTTGGAGCGTAGGCCGAAGGCGCTACGCACGCCCAGGTAGGGAGGCGAGACCGCCGTTCCCCTACCTTCAAAAAGGAGTGCCCGCGGGGAGCGGGCGCTTGGAGCGTAGGCCGAAGGCCGTACGCACGCCGAGGTAGGGAGGCAAGACCGCCGTTCCCCTACCTTCAAAAAGGAGTGCCCGCGGGTAGCGGGCGCTTGGAGCGTAGGCCGAAGGCACTACGCACGCCGAGGTAGGGAGGCGAGACCGCCGTTCGCCTACCTTCAACAAGGAGTGCCCGCGGGGAGCGGGCGCTTGGAGCGTAGGCCGAAGGCACTACGCACGCCGAGGTAGGGAGGCGAGACCGCCTGTTCCCCTACCTTCAAAAAGGAGTGCCCGCGGGGAGCGGGCGCTTGGAGCGTAGGCCGAAGGCCGTACGCACGCCGAGGTAGGAAGGCGAGACCGCCGTTCCCCTACCTTCAAAAAGGAGTGCCCGCGGGGAGCGGGCGCTTGGAGCGTAGGCCGAAGGCACTACGCACGCCGAGGCAGGGAGGCGAGACCGCCGTTCCCCTACCTTCAAAAAGGTGTGCCCGCGGGGAGCGGGCGCTTGGAGCGTAGGCCGAAGCCACTACGCACGCCGAGGTAGGGAGGCGAGACCGCCGTTCCCCTACCTTCAAAAAGGAGTGCCCGCGGGGAGCGGGCGCTTGGAGCGTAGGCCGAAGGCACTACGCACGCCGAGGTAGGGAGGCGAGACCGCCGTTCGCCCTACCTTCAACAAGGAGTGCCCGCGGGGAGCGGGCGCTTGGAGCGTAGGCCGAAGGCACTACGCACGCCGAGGTAGCGAGGCGAGACCGCCGTTCCCCTACCTTCAAAAAGGAGTGCCCGCGGGGAGCGGGCGCTTGGAGCGTAGGCCGAAGGCACTACGCACGCCGAGGTAGGGAGGCGAGACCGCCGTTCCCCTACCTTCAAAAAGGAGTGCCCGCGGGGAGCGGGCGCTTGGAGCGTAGGCCGAAGGCGCTACGCACGCCGAGGTAGGGAGGCGAGACCGCCGTTCCCCTACCTTCAAAAAGGAGTGCCCGCGGGGAGCGGGCGCTTGCAGCGTAGGCCGAAGGCGCTACGCACGCCGAGGTAGGGAGGCGAGACCGCCGTTCCCCTACCTTCAAAAAGGAGTGCCCGCGGGGAGCGGGCGCTTGGAGCGTAGGCCGAAGGCCCTACGCACGCCGAGGTAGGGAGGCGAGACCGCCGTTCCCCTACCTTCAAAAAGGAGTGCCCGCGGGGAGCGGGCGCTTGGAGCGTAGGCCGAAGGCCGTACGCACCCGAGGTAGGGAGGCGAGACCGCCGTTCCCCTACCTTCAAAAAGGAGCGCCCCCGGGGAGCGGGCGCTTGGAGCGTAGGCCGAAGGCACTACGCACGCCGAGGTAGGGAGGCGAGACCGCCGTTCCCCTACCTTCAAAAAGGAGTGCCCGCGGGTAGCGGGCGCTTGGAGCGTAGGCCGAAGGCACTACGCAAGCCGAGGTAGGGAGGCGAGACCGCCGTTCCCCTACCTTCAACAAGGAGTGCCCGCGGGGAGCGGGCGCTTGGAGCGTAGGTCGAAGGCACTACGCACGCCGAGGTAGGGAGGCGAGACCCCCGTTCCCCTACCTTCAAAAAGGAGTGCCCGTGGGGAGCGGGCGCTTGGAGCCTAGGCCGAAGGCCATACGCACGCCCAGGAAGGCAGGCGAGACCGCCGTTCCCCTACCTTCAAAAAGGAGTGCCCGCGGGGAGCGGGCGCTTGGAGCGTAGGCCGAAGGCACTACGCACGCCGAGGTAGGGAAGCGAGACCGCCGTTCCCCTACCTTCAAAAAGGTGTGCCCGTGCGGAGCGGGCGCTTGGAGCGTAGGCCGAAGGCACTACGCACGCCGAGCTAGGGAGGCGAGACCGCCGTTCCCCTACCTTCAACAAGGAGTGCCCGCGGGGAGCGGGCGCTTGGAGCGTAGGCCGAACGCACTACGCACGCCGAGGTAGCGAGGCGAGACCGCCGTTCCCCTACCTTCAAAAAGGAGTGCCCGCGGGGAGCGGGCGCTTGGAGCGTAGGCCGAAGGCACTACGCACGCCGAGGTAGGGAGGCGAGACTGCCGTTCCCCTACCTTCAAAAAGAGTGCCCGCAGGGAGCGAGCGCTTGGAGCGTAGGCCGAAGGCACTACGCACGCCGAGGTAGGGAGGCGAGACCGCCGTTCCCCTACCTTCAAAAAGGAGTGCCCGCGGGGAGCGGGCGCTTGGAGCGTAGGCCGAAGGCACTACGCACGCCGAGGTAGTGAGGCGAGACCGCCGTTCCCCTACGTTCAACAAGGAGTGCCCGTGGGGAGTGGGCGCTTGGAGCGTAGGCCAAAGGCACTACGCAAGCCGAGGTTGGGAGGCGAGACCGCCGTTCCCCTACCTTCAACAAGGAGTGCCGCGGGGAGCGGGCGCATGGAGCGTTGGCCGAAGGCACTACGCACGCCGAGGTAGGGAGGCGAGACCGCCGTTCCCCTACCTTCAAAAAGGAGTGCCCGCGGGGAGCGGGCGCTTGGAGCGTAGGCCGTAGGCGCTACGCACGCCGAGGTAGGGAGGCGAGACCGCCGTTCCCCTACCTTCAAAAAGGAGTGCCCGCGGGGAGCGGGCGCTTGGAGCGTAGGCCGAAGGCCCTACGCAAGCCGAGGTAGGGAGGCGAGACCGCCGTTCCCCTACCTTCAAAAAGGAGTGCCCGCGGGGAGCGGGCGCTTGGAGCGTAGGCCGAAGGCACTACGCACGCTGAGGTAGGGAGGCGAGACCGCCGTTCCTCTACCTTCAAAAAGGAGTGCCCGCGGGGTGTGGGAGCTTGGAGCGTAGGCCGATGGCACTACGCACGCCGAGGTAGGGAGGCGAGACCGCCGTTCCCCTACCTTCAAAAAGGAGTGCCCGCGGGGAGCGGGCGCTTGGAGTGTAGGCCGAAGGCACTACGCACGCCGAGGTAGGGAGGCGAGACCGCCGTTCCCCTACCTTCAACAAGGTGTGCCCGCGGGGAGCGGGCGCTTGGAGCGTAGGCCGAAGGCACTACGCACGCCGAGGTAGGGAGGCGAGATCGCCGTTCCCCTACCTTCAAAAAGGAGTGATACACTCCCTGGTGTAACGCGCTCGATGGTGCGACACCCAGGTGCCGCATCACTAAGGCGAGGCACTCCCTAGTGTCTCGGCCATTGCGCAATTTTTATACTCCGTAGAGTGCGTGAGGATAATTGGTGCGTGCAGAGGCGGACCTCGGCGCACGACTTGTTTAGATTCCGTAGACTGGCGCGTGCGGAGGCGGACCTCGGCGCACGACTTGATTTATAGTCCGCGGACTCTCGCGTGCGGAGGCAGACCTCGGCGCACGACTTCATGTATAGTCCTTGGACTCTCGCGTGTGGAGGCAGTCCTCGGCGCACGACTTAATTTATAGTCCGCGGACTCTCGCGTGCGGAGGCAGACCTCGGCGCACGACTTAATTTATAGTCCTTGGACTCTCGCGTGCGGAGGCAGACCTCGGCGCATGACTTAATTTATAGTCCTTGGACTCTCGCGTGCGGAGGCAGACCACGGCGCACGACTTAATTTATAGTCCGCGGACTCTCGCGTGCGGAGGCAGACCTCAGCGCACGACTTGTTTAGAGTCCGTAGACTTCGTAGGGACAACATCTGCGTCTTATTTATGCTCCGTAGAGAGCGTGGGATCAGCATCCCCGTCTTGTTTATACTCCGGGGAGTATGCGTGAGGACGGTGTCCACGGCATGCGCGGGATTCGCGTCTTGTTTAGAGTCCGTAGACTGCGCAGGGACAACATCCGCGTCTTATTTATACTCCGTAGAGTCGCGCGTGCGGAAGCTGAGCTCAACGCTACGTCTTATTTAAAGTCCGTAGACTGGTGCGTGTGGAGCTAGGCTCAACACTACATCTTATTTATAGTCCGTAGACTCGCGCGTGCGGAGGCGGACCTCGACGCTACGTCTTATTTAAAGTCCGTAGACTGGTGCGTGCGGAGCTAGGCTCAACGCTACGTCTTATTTATAGTCCGTAGACTCGCGCGTGCGGAGGCAGACCTCGACGCTACGTCTTATTTAAAGTCCGTAGACTGGTGCGTGCGGAAGCTAAGCTCAACGCTACGTCTTATTTATACTCCGTAGAGTGCGCGCGGAGGCGTCCCCCAGTTGCGTCTTATTTAAAGTCCGTAGACTGGTGCGTGCGGAGCTAGGCTCGACGCTACGTCTTATTTATAGTCCGTAGACTGGTGCGTGCGGAGCTAGGCTCGACGCTACGTCTTATTTATAGTCCGTAGACTGGTGCGTGCGGAGCTAGGCTCGACGCTACGTCTTATTTATAGTCTGTAGACTGGTGCGTGCGGAGCTAGGCTCGACGCTACGTCTTATTTATAGTCCGTAGACTCGCGCGTGCGGAGGAATGCCTCGACGGTCATGTCTTTTTTATACTCTGCAGAGTACGCCGAGGCGCAAGGCCGTCGTGCGGTTTAAATCAAAAACGAGGAGTAAAACAGAGGCATGAAAGAAATGGCCAAAGACTTGCGACAATGAAACGCCCAGGATGCAGTACCAGAAAATCATTGAGCGCTGCGATGACCCAGAACAGGCCAAAACTAGAGAAGCAAATATGGCCAAATCACGTGCTCTGACAGTAAAACTGTAGCCTCAATAAGTGGTATGCTCAACAATCTTTTTCTTAAAGCCACGCACGCAAGAAACATATCGGCGATTACTAAAGCCTCGCAGGTAATCCCATGCCGTGCGTACCGGGCGGGGTGGCTGCATGACGCTAGCTGAGGCCTCGTCGTGATGCCGAGAGAAGTCGCGGAGACGGGGACTCTGCGACGGTCGCTGTGGCGTGCTCGGACTCGGGCGAGGGCGGAGGGGCATTGCTGTTCGGTCTGACCTCTTCGCTGCCGACGGGCGCAGGGCGGCGAGGTCCACGTAGTTGAGGCGAGGCCGACACCTAGTCGAGCAGGCAGCGGCGCGGGGGCTCGATGTCCTGGCGCGGAGGTTGGGGACCTCGGGGACCTCGGGGGTCTGTGCGGAGCCATCGCGCGGAGGCCGACGGACCCCCTCATGCCCGCGCTCGAGGTCACGCTGGAGAGTCTTCGACGTCGCCGTCAGCAGCGAGACGTTATTCGCCGAGCTGAACGTCTCGACGGCAGGCCCGATGCTGTGACGAAGCAAAGGCTGAGGTCAGAGGCGCTGTCAGAAATGCGGAGCTGTGGCGAGTGAAGCGAAGCGCGCAAAGCTCCCCACGGGGGAGCTCCACCGTCGACCGGGGCGGTCCTCATCTATGCGGAGGCCCTAGCCGAGGTGGTCTTCGCCTGCATGGAACTCGGAGACCTCGCCGAGCTTGGAGGGGACCTCGCCGGGACCGCGCCGGAGCGTCGCCGCCGTACAGCTCCGAAGGGGCCTTGCAGGGACCTCGCCGGAGCGTCGGGACCTCGCCAAGGTGTCGTCGACGTGGAACTCGGAGACCTCGCCGAGCTTGGAGGGGACCTCGCCGGAGCGTCGGGACCTCGCCAAGGTGTCGTCGACGTGGAACTCGGAGACCTCGCCGAGCTTGGAGGGGACCTCGCCGGGACCGCGCCGGAGCGTCGCCGCCGTACAGCTCTGAAGGGGCCTTGCAGGGACCTCGCTGGAGCGTCGGGACCTCGCCAAGGTGTCGTCGACGTGGAACTCGGAGACCTCACCGAGCTTGGAGGGGACCTCGCCGGGACCGCGCTGGAGCATCGCCGCCGTACAGCTCCGAAGGGGCCTTGCAGGGACCTCGTCGGAGCGTCGGGACCTCGCCAAGGTGTCGTCGACGTGGAACTCGGAGACCTCACCGAGCTTGGAGGGGACCTCGCCGGGACCGCGCCGGAGCGTCGCCGCTGTACAGCTCCGAAGGGACCTCCTGGGTCCGCCGAGGTCGCAGCTCGCAAGGGCGCACGGCCGCGAGACGGAGTAGCCTCGGCGCGACGGCCCAGGTATGGCGGAAGTCGGGCAGCTGCAGACGACGACGGAGGCCGTGGCGGAGTCTCATGCGTAGGCGCACGCGGCGACTAGTGATGATCGTGCCTGCAGACTTCGGGTATGCATGGAGTAGCCTCCTCGTCGACGACGCGGAGAGCATGCAGGCGCCCGCCCGGAGTCACCGTCACCAAGCTTCCCACGAAGTCCGCCTTGCCGACTCGATGGCGACGCTGGCTGGCGCGCGAAGTCTGTCGGCGTGGAGACGCCCTTGCCGACGCGGAGGCGCCCTCATCGACGTGACGCGGGGCTTGGCGGAGCCGTCAGGCAGGCTGTCGGGACCCGGAGCAGCAACTCCAGAACCCTCTGTGTTAATCGCACTATCCCAGGAAAAGCTAGTGCACACAGTATCACAAAGACAAATATCATGCGTAATGACAAACTTTATTTAACTAATATGAGCCTGATGGCCAAAGTTTACAATAATAGCAAAAGAAGACAGCGGAAGAAATACATAAAGCAGCAGCCCATCCAGCCTTCCCACAAGGCGAATGACTGTAAGACGTGGCCTAGTCGCAATCCTCACCGAAGTCGTCGAAAGCTTCCTCTGGAAAGAGTTAGATATAGCAACATGAGTACAAAAAGTACTCCACAAGTTACACCAGGAGTTATAACAGAATAGATGCATGCATATGGAATATCAAAGGAAGGCATAATATGGTTTATTTGCATAAAAGGCGATCTTTGAAGTAAATATCATAAGTAAGTGCAAAAGCTGAATTTGATACATTAAGTAAAACAATGTTGTAAACAAAATAGATACCGTTAGTGCAGGTCCATCCCCCACACCAACCTAACCACGGGCATCCCACCCGGACCATCTTTTCCAAATGCTCACGTATGGATTCCATCCATCCACACGCTTTCACTGCGCAACTCTGATGAATTCCATCCATTCACCATATTTCAACCTCTCACGGATTCCATCCATCCGCAAGGTTTTCATCTCTCGTGGATTCCATCCATCCACAAGATTTTCGAAACCATTTTTGAAAAACAAAGTCTAATCCATGAAAAACTTTTACTCAGCATGCCCATGACCGTGGGCACGGCTATCCAGGATAGGTTATACACTCTGCAGAGGTTGTACAGCTTTACCCACAAGACATGATCATCCCGGTTTGCCACGCGAGTTACACACTTCCTTAGGTGTGCGGCGAGGAGATCATGACAAGGCCTTTACAATGATCCGTTGTCAGCATAATCACGCCGCCACTAAGGTTTCACCACAACATGAATCCACATGTTGGAGCCCCCTCTTGTGCCATGTGAGACTTCTCACGGCCTACGCCGCGCTCACATTCAGCCTATAGCGAGATCATGTTGGAACTTCACAAATTATTCGGCCAGGTCTGTCCCATACCAGACTTGTGGTAGTACGATAGGGCTTTGCAATAGTAGCTCACAGACCGGTCCTTAACTTGACTTAGGCCTAACCACAAACCCCTTGTGCACGACAATCAACCACTGCGGCTCCAACCAACAGGGCATGCCTGCACCCACCAATCTAACCAATTGCCTAAGTCTAAACCAGTTTTATATTTTGTTTCCAAAATATTTCATAACACTCCTTGACTCACCAAAGTCAAGAGTACAGTTTTAAAGTTCGTCATTTTATGTGAAAGATCATCCCAAACCATAATCAGTATAAGCATGGCTAAGCATTTCTACAAAATTCCTAGTTAGTGCTAATGTACTAACTAGGTTTTATCTAGGGTTGACAAGGTACAATGGCATTCAAGTCAAATTTGGCTGTACAAAGGATTTAGGCATAACTACACTTTTAAACTGAATTTAAACTAGACTTGAATAAAATTACGCATGTATAATAATTTAAAAACAACATAATTAATTTAAAATATTAGGTTCAACATGATCAAAGGTGTAACTTGCCTTGCTCGAAGACTTGATGTTGCGAATCGTCGAAATCGAACTCTCCGGAATAATCGTAGTCTACGCGCGAAGAACCAAACAAAATAAATTCAAATAAAATCCAAATAAAATCCTAAAATACATACTGGGGGATAGATTATGATTGTAGATGAATTTAGGAGAAAGAATCAACAGATTCGGAGTTTGTATGAGGGAGAACGAATATCTGAAGGTTTTGGACATCACATGAAATGATAACAACGTCTGAGAATTACTTTTTGAACAGTATGGTGTCGGTAGGCTGCGAGGTGGCTAGCGAATGGGCAAAATGGAATCCTGGCGATGAGGTGAAGGTGGTGACATGGATACGGCGACGAGGAACGGAGACGATACCATCGACGTTTGAACAACGACGGTAGAGAGAAAGGAAAAAAAACTTAATATATTGGTGCTCGGTGAAGCGAATCTAAAACCATTTGAAATGTAGGTAAATGGGATGGTTTGGCACGATATGATGCAAACAGATTGGGAAAAACACTAACGGATAGATGGGGACACGGGATGCCATTGGCGGCCATGGCAAGGTGTCGGAGGCGAAATTTTGTGGAGGCTTTTTGGGGAAAAGGAAGGAAGCATGGCGTAAAACGTGCCGAGGTAAGTCTAAGAAAAATTACGGCATAGGCTAAATCTTACCGGAGGTGACGAATCGACGTCGGGAGTCACAAACGGTCATTTTCGCGGAAAGCTCAATTCCTGACAATTGGCTCCACGAAAAATTAAACAAAATGGTAGAAAAATTTCTTAGAGGCTAGGACACAATATGACGCGAACAAAAATCAAAGCGCTTACCAAAAAGGGGTGTACGCGCAAGGTACAGTTTTAGTGTCTGGGCCTGACAAGGTCAACGAGGACTCGGGGGATCTTTAGGTGTTGGCGATAGAAGCACGATGTAGAACGCGTTGAGGCAAACTCAACGGTACAGACGGTTCGGCCAAATTACATCGGATGGTGGCGAAACACGACGAAGAAGACATTCAACGACCGACGGGTTGACATCGGCATTCCGGGCAAACGGAGAGGCGTTAGCAGGTGAGGTTTGCGGCGAAACAAAGAGCAGAGCGTGGGGCACGTGATGCTCACCTTGGTTTTGGTCGGGCATGCACGGACGGCCGGTGGCGACGCGAGGAACGACGACGCGCTATGGCCCACGGTGGCGACGGTGCTCCGGCAAAGTTCCGGCGAAGGCGAGGTAAGCACCGCGTAGAACGCGACGAGGCGAATCCAGGGATGTGCTCAAAAGTGGCGGGGCTCCACCGGACGAGGCGCAATAAGACGAAGAACGCCGCTTGGAACACAAAAGAAAAACTCCGATTGCGCCCAAGAGAAGAGGAGTGGGGACTTAATATTTTCGGGGTTGAGTGAGGATGAGGAGGGGCTCACGGTGCTCCCTTTTATAGGGGCGGGGGAGGTCCGAGACGGGAGATCAAGAGACCATGTCCATCAATAGCATGGGTTAATTTCTCGCGAAACGGCTCATGAATGAGGGGAAAACGGTAGGGAAATGAAAGAGTTTGATGAGAGCGGTTGAATGCAATTTATTTCGCTAAAAACCGTTGAGAAAATCAAGAGATATGAGAGCTTCAAAGTTGTGTTCATGGTGGCCATGCTCTGGACGAAACGACGTTCGTGAGGAAGATGAAGCGAGGAGAGAGAAAACATGAAATAATAAATAATAATATTTTTTTCAAGAAAACAAAATAAATTCGAAAAAAAAAATCAGAAAAATTCTATAACAAACCTTGGAAAACGAAAAGACTAAATAAAATAATTTCGGATTTAATTGAAGTATATTTTAACCATTTAAACATTTTTACTTTCTAAGCTTTAATTTAATCCAATAAATTCAAAAACTCCAAAAAATCAAGCAACCAAAGCACACTTGATTTTATTTTAAATGAAATTGATTGTTATTTAAATTTTTAATTTTTTTTGCTTAAATTATTTTCACAAGAAAACCCCTTTTAAAAGCAGAAATTCAGGCAATTAAATTTTTAAAAACTTAAACAACCAAAAGCAAATATTTTATTTTAAATTAAATTAAATATTTTTTTTTGAAATAACAGCTGGGCTGTTACACAGGCCAACTTGAGAGGAGACTTCGCCAGGACCGTCCCCTGCGTGCTAGGAAACAAGATGGAGAGATATACGCGAAGCCTTTTTCGCATTCACCGGGGGCCCGGCGCTGCGTGGCTACGCGCGGAGACAGCAGGGACTTCGCCCGTGCCTTCGTGCCTTCGCAGGGACTGATGCCGCGTGCAGACTTCGCGGATGCGCAGAGCTCGGAGCGAGGCTCGCTGAGACTCGCCTTCGTGGGCCCTGGCTCGGAAGTCGTCGACGCGGAGCGCGGGGAGGGCAGACGAAGACGGGCGCGGAGCTGGGCGCGAAGCCGACGGAGGCTCGGTGCGGAGCGGCCCGACATACAGGCAAAGCCCGTAGACCACAGATCTGTTTCTAGCCTCATATAATCCCATGCAGGGTACGTGCAGCGCCAAGCGAAGGTTGGGGCTTCGCACGCGGAGTCCGACGCTGCGCATGCGGATTCCGAGCGAAGGTCGCGGAACAGCCTCCGGAGGCCGGGAGCAGGAACACGCGGCGCCTGACGGAGTCGCCGCGCAGGCCGATGGCGAGCTTCCTGCGCGAATGGATGCTTGGATGATATCTCCTGTACGCGTGCTTTGCTTGCGACGGCAACTCAACCAACTTTGTGGATCTGGGTTATTCGACTGGATCTACCAACACTGCATCTACAAAATACAGCGAAGTTTGCAGGCAAAGCCCATACACGTCTACAATCAAAAATGGCTAAACTTTTAGCGAACAACTACTTATCTTTCGTTGGATGCTGGAGAAACCTCTTCCATACGCAACTTCTAGTCGCTCCCCACGGACGGCGCCATCTGTCGTAGCTACGGGCTAAACAGAGAAGGAGGGGACTAGTAGGAGAGGAAGAGGAGAGCCAGATCTGTGGAGAGGTGGAGAGAATGAGGGAGATGTGTCCCCCTTTGCCCCTCCTAGGGGCTTATATATATGTGAGTGGGGTAGAATGGGAAATCCCCATTCTACCCCTTAGTATTTACAAAGGATGGGGGTACACTGGTATATTTACACTGTTATATTCCTCTACACTATTGGGCCTATTACATGTTGGACTAGTTGCACGGCCCAGTCACCGGGGGTTGGGCCACCCCTACAACAGAGTTCATTTGAATTTATTTTGTACTTTATTTTGTTTTCTCTCTCGTTATATCACGCCTTCGAAATAGCTGAAGCAAGATTTGAAGACCCTGAGCAAATTAACTGAGTAAGCCCAAAGTAAATCATGTCCTTTGATCATGTTGAACCCAGTTTTCAAATCTATTATGTATTATTTTATTTTAAATTATCGTGCATCGCTATTTTGTTATAAAACCTTTGTATTAGTAGTTAATTACCTATTTGATTAATCACTCGATAATTTAAATACTATGCTTCCATTGTTGCCATAGGATAGGTAATTATCAGTGATGTAATACTAGGTGTCACATGGGTTGTATGTTTAAATGGCTTAGCCATGCTGGTAGTTACATTTGGTTTATCATCACATGTGATCAAATAATTAATTTTGACTTAATGAGATATTGAAACGTGGTGGTTAGCCACAGTTATAAAATTTGAGAACCCTAACATGGGTAGTGTCATGGGTGTTGGTTATACAAAATTGGTTTTCACTTGGGCGAGTGATTGTGCAGTAAAGGGGAAGTGTGGATTCACTTTGAGGGATGTGGATGTATTGCCTGGGTAATGTCTAAGGACTTAACTTTGTGTGCCATTGATCTGAGCCTTACCGTGCAACCACATGTCTAATATGGGATAAACCTGGCTAATTAATTTGTGATGTTTCAATTTTGATTCCGCCATTGTGATGAACATGGTTACTGATTTCCATGAGGCGCAAGAGGGGGCTGGGATGGCAAAACCTTAGAGTGGTAAATTGGGTTGAGATTGAGCATTGTAAAGGCCTTGTTGTGATTTTCTTTAATGTGAGGATGATTGCATCACGTGGGTAAAGCTGTACAACCTCTGTAGAGTGTAAAACTATTCTAATAGCTGTGTCCCCGGTTATGGACAATGCTTGGTGATTTCACACGAGGGGTAGAGTTTTCATAAAAACTTGGTTGTGTTAAGTTTGGAAAGTGAATGTTTAGTTCACTAGTTATTCATTACGTGAATGATTAGTTCATGGGTAGTTCATTGGAGTGAATGGTCAGTTCACTTGTGGTTATTCTCAATTCCTTTGATTATTTGCTTATAAATAATTTTCAAAGTTCGCTTTCAATCTATTTATTATATTTACTTCAAATTATTGCTTTCTTGAAAAACTCACCTGCCATGGTTAATAGAAACAAAAGACAACACAAATGTATTATCCCTATCAACTACTAGGTGGTGGAAGGTGAAATCACAAACTCTCAAGGGTCTTATCACACTCTTACAAGTGTTCGTACCAATGCAATAGGTGGTATAGCCAGTGGCTGGTTTGTGATACTGTGTCAAGCGTGGGTACGATTGCAAGAGGGAACCTATTCTGATCAAGAGTAGGTGGAGCTTGGAAGGCTTCAGTATGGTAGCAAGGATCAGTAATAATCAGATCAGTAAATGCAAGTTGAAGAATTATTCAAAGTACTAGTCAAAGTTGATGATCCTAACCTAGTCAAAGCTAATTAATCGAAGCACGCACACACAATGATCAATGTGACTTGATGTAAGTGTTGTAGGGGTGGCCCCCACCTAAACCCAGCAGGCCTGTTAGAAGGTTATAGGGCCCAAAATGGGACATATGTAATGACTTAAATACCCCTGACAGGGAGGTACCGATGTAAGGGCACAATTGTAAAAGCACAACCCATATGAATATATATACCAAGGGAAGGCTAGGGGGTAGAGGAGAGGTCATCACTTTCTCCCAACTCTCCACTACCACATCTCTCTCTGTTTGGTCTGTAACCGCAACAGTTGGCGCCGTCTGTGGGGAAGACAGGAGAAGCCTGAAATCCGAAGAAGGATGGCACCGAAAAAAGCTTCGTCGACGACGGCGAAGGAAAAGAAGGCGGCTGGGTCGGAGCGTCGCGTGGGTACCAGGGCTTCGGCATCGGCTGTCGCGGGCGCGGGTGACGGCGCGGGCGCGGTGGTCGCGGACGTCGACGCTCGCATTGCGACGACCAACCCCGTCACTGGCGCTGCGACGACCGACCCCGCCACTGGCGCGGCGACGACCGACCCCGCCACTGGCGCTGCGAGGACCGACCCCGCCGCCGCCGCGACAGCGACCAACCCCGCCACCCTCGCCGCAACGCTCACCGGTAGCACGGACCGGGCGGTTGGAGATAGCCACAATGGAGCGACCAACAGCTCAAGAGCTCGCGAGGCGATCGTACCCGTGCCGACCCGTTCGCTGGGCGCGACGGTGGCCCCGCCCACACCAGTGGTGGAAAGCGCCTTGCTGGCGGCCCTCAGCGCGTTCCAGCGGGAGCTAGGGGATCTTCGCGGGGCTGTCCGAGACATGCAAGAGGCTCGAAGCCAGCAGGCCGCGCCAGTGGTCACGCCAGAGCCCGCGCCAGAAAGGGCAGACAGCCGCAACGCCCCCACATCCAGCCGCGTGCCGCTGCGACGCGTCGATCCAAAGTCCCCGCTTTCAGCAGGACTACAGCAGGCGGCGTGGCCCGAAGACTTCAAATTCCCCAGTGTCATCGAGCCATACAAAGGCGATACAGACCCCCGCGAGTTCGTGCGCGTGTACGAAACCGCAATCGAGGCCGCGGGTGGAGACGACACCACAAAGGCGAAGGGACTCCCCCTCACGTTGCAAGGAGTGGTGCTTTCCTGGTTTTTTACCATAGAGCCAAACTCCATCTACGCGTGGGAGCCGATCCGCGACCGCCTTCACAACAACTTTCAAGGAAACTATGTTGAGCGGGTCGATGCGGACCAGCTCTTCGCAGTGAAGCAGAAACCTTCGGAGAAGCTCCGGGACTACTCCAAGCGCTTCGCGAAGGTGCGATGCCAAGTCAAGGACATTAATGAGACAACCGTCATCAACGTGGCCATACAGGGCCTTCGTCCGGGCCCCATGGCCGAATACAACGAGCGGAAGCCTATCAAGACAATCGCCAAGCTCTTCAACAAAATGGAGGAGTATGCGAGGGCAGAGGAAGAGGCGCGGAGACGCAGCGCCGCCGCCCCCAACCTGGCCCAAGCGAAGCGCTTGCCACACGAGGGGCGGCGGGTGATGATTCCTCGAAGCAGGGCCGCAGACGAGAACCCCGGGGAGACACTCCCGGCGGTAGCGATACCGGGAAGTAGGAAGGCTCTTCAAGGGGCAGGCGCAAGCCCCGACGTCGCAAGCGCAGGCCACAAAAGGTCCGCCATGTTCTCGGCGTCGAGAACACTCCTCGAGGACCTGCCCCACCTCGCGGGGAGGGGGCCGTGGATGGGAAGGTGGACCAGATCGTGACGGGTGACCCCACGCGGAACAAGAAATTCTAGATTACGGCAAGTGGTGTGAGGTGCACGGTTACGGTGATCACCACACGAAGACGTGCATCGAGGTCATGGAGTTGCGACGGATGACGGCCGGAGCTCGGGCCTCATCCGGGGAAGGCACGTGGTGCCGCTCCATCAGCATCATCACCGGAGGGTCCCTATCGGGGGCCCCCTTGGAGCAGCCACAACCGTGGGTGCTGCCCCGTGACATCACCTTCACCCTGAATGACGCCAGGGGTGTGGAGTTCCCTCACCAAGATCCTTTGGTCATTCAGGCTCACATCGCAGGCCATGACGTCAGGCGCATCCTCGTCGACGGGGGGAGCTCTGCGAACATTCTGTTCGTAGGGGCCCTCGATCGTATGGGAATCCCCCGAAGCTGCTTAGAGTAGTCAGGAGCTCCACTTCAAGGCTTCGGAGGCCAACCGCTGGAGGCCATAGGACACGTGTCCCTTCCAGTTACATTCCGCCAGGAGGGTAACACCCGAAGCGCGCACGTCATCTTCGATGTCGTAGACATCCCGCACCCCCTACAACGTCATATTGGGACGGCCCGCCATCAACTCCATCGAGGCGATCCCGCACCACGCCTTCTTATGTATGAAGCTCCCAGGCCCGGAGGGCGTGATCACTGTCTTCGGCGACCAGGACCTCGCCAGGCGCATCGAAGTCAGCAGCCGGGACTTACATCGCCCGGTGCACGCCCTCTCAGGCATGCTCGACGATACGCCCTCCGCTCCGGGATGGACACCTAAGCCTCGGCCCGAAGGTGGAGTCAGAAAGGTGCCGCTCCAAGCGGAGGGGCAGCTTGTGTCCATTGGCGAGGGGCTCCCTACGGAGGTCGAGCGAGACCTACTCCAAGTGCTTCAGAGCAACACCGACATTTCTGCATGGTCACCGGAGGACATTAAGGGCATAGACCACACAGTAATCTAGCATCGCTTGGCGGTCCGCCTTGACGCCAAGCCGGTCAAGCAAAAGCTTCGTCGCATGTCCTTGGATCGGTAGCAGGCGGCCAAGGTGGAGGTGGCGAAGCTTCTCCAGGCCGGGGTCATTCGCGAGGTCCACCACCCAGAGTGGCTCGCCAACCCTGTATTGGTGAAAAAGGCCAGCGGGGCCTGGTGTATGTGCATTGATTTCACAGCACTCAACAAGGCGTGCCCAAAAGACAATTACCCCTTGCCACGCATCGATCAACTGGTCGACGCTACCGTCAGGTGTGAGCTAATGAGTTTCCTGGATGCCTACTCTGGCTACCACCAGGTATACATGGCCGAAGACGACAAGGACAAGACCAGTTTCATCACACTGATTGGGACTTTCTGCTTCGTCAGGATGCCCTTCAGCTTGAAGAACGCAGGCGCTACCTTCACCCGCCTCGTCGCACTTGCCCTCGTTGCCCAGCTCGGGAGGAATGTGGAAGCCTACGTCGACGACGTGGTAGTCAAAACCCAGCGGCTCACTTCGCACGGCCGGGACCTCTAGGAGACCTTCGACAACCTCAGGAAGGCCGGCATCAAGCTCAACCCCGGCAAATGCGTCTTCGGCGTACAGGCGGGCAAACTACTGGGCTTCCTCGTATCCGGACGGGGCATCCAGGCGAATCCCGACAAAGTTGAGGCCATCCTGGGTATGGAGCCGCCCAAGATGACGCGGGAGGTCCAGAGGCTGGCGGGCCGCATGGCAGCCCTAAGACGCTTCCTATCTAGGGCGGCGGAGCGGGGTCTGCCAATCTTTAAGACACTCCGCGGGTGCGACGGATTTCGTTGGGATAGCGACTGTGCGGAGGCCTTCAACGAGCTCAAGAAACACCTGGCGAGCCTCCCCACTCTGGTCGCCTCGACACCAGAGGCTCCCCTCTTGCTCTATCTGGCCGCGTCGGTTACAGCGGTCAGTGCCGTCCTCGTCCTAGAGGAAGGCGCCATACAGCGGCCCGTATACTTTGTCTCCGAAGCCCTCCAAGGCGCCAAGACGAGATATACAGAGCTTGAAAAGCTCGCTTACGCGTTGGTCAGGGCCTCCAGAAAGCTTCAACATTATTTTTTGGCCCACCCCATCACGGTGCCTTCCTCGTTCCCCCTGGCGGAGATGTTACACAATAAGGAATCCACGGGGTGCATCGGCAAGTGGGCTGCCGAGCTCGCCCCGTTCTCCCTGACATACGCCTCGCGGATGGCAATCAAATCTCAAGTTCTCGCCGACTTCCTCGCAGAATGGACTGCGCCGGCTCAGCCCGCCCAGAAGCACGACGACCCGATATGGACGCTCACCATCGACGGAGCCTACAGCGTCGCGGGCGTGGGCGTAGGCGCAGTGATTGTTACGCCCGAGGGGCAGCGCCTGCTATACTCGGCGTGCCTCGCGTTTCCGGCCACCAATAACATAGCTAAGTATGAAGCGCTGCTCTTCGGCCTGACAAAGCTCAAGGCAATCGGTGCGCGGTGAGTGCTCGTCCGCACGGACTCGCGTTTGGTGGCAGGCCACGTAGACAAGTCTTATCAAGCCAAGGACCCTGAGCTGGCCAAATACCTCGTGGCCGTAAGAGCGAGGGAAAGGCATTTCTTGGGCGTCACGGTCAAGGCCATCCCTCGCGCGGAAAATGAGCAAGTCGACGCCCTCGCAAAGGCGGCCAGCCAACAATTGCCACCCCCTGACAGGGCATTTTATGAAGTGTTACCGCAGGCGGCCATCGCGCAGGACAACCGAGACGCGGCCCTCGTTCACCACATCGTCCAGCAGGGTGACTGGCGAGAGCCTATCTTCAATTTCCTGTAGGCCATTGCCGAGCCGGAGGACCCCACCGAGCTCCGGCGTCTACAACACCATGCCAGATCCTTCCAGGTGTTTGAAGGGACACTCTATAAAAAGGGAGTCTGCGCACCGCTCCTGTGCTGCCTCTCGCGCGAAGAGGGGAAAAAGCTCCTTGCGGAAATTCACGCGGGGGTGTGTGGGTCTCACCTCGCGCCAAGGTTGTTGGTCGGCAAGGCATTCAGGCAAGGCTTTTACTGGCCAACTGCCACCACTGACGCCCAGGACCTCGTGCGTCGGTGTCAGGGGTGCCAGTGGATGGGACGTATCATCCGCAGGCCCCCGACGAACCTCAACCCTATTCCCTCGGTGTGGCCGCTGGCACGCTGGGGCGTCGACATAGTGGGACCACTTCCCCGAGCCCCAGGGGACCTGCGGTTCATGGTAGTCGCGCTGGAATATTTTTCCAGGTGGCCGGAGGCGGTAGCCCTGGCCAAAATAACCTCGGCGGCCATGCAGCGCTTCCTCTGGCAGAACATTATATGTCGCTTCGGCGTGCCCAGGGAACTCACCGTTGACAACGGCCTGCAATTCGACGCCACCCTATTCAAAGAGTTCTGTGACGGCATGGGCATCACGCTTCGGTTCGCCTCGGTCGGGCACCCCCAGTCCAACGGAGCAGTTGAGAGGGCAAACGGCGCCATCTCTATCGCCGTCAAAAAGCGCCTGGTCGGGTTGCCGAAGGGCAAGTGGCCGAGCGAGCGTCACAGCGTCCTCTGGTCCCTTCGCACAACGGTAACACGCCCGACGGGGTTCACGCCTTTCAAGCTCCTTTTTGGCGATGAGGCAGTGACGCCTGAGGAAATCAAGGCTGGCTCGCGGAAGGTCCTCGTCCAAGCGCCCGACAAGGAGCGTCGCGTGTCCTTGGACCTCCTCGACGGGGCGCGGGCGAGCGCAGCTCAACATGTCAGAAGGTACGCGCGGCAGACAGTGCGTACTCGAGACCGGTCCGTATATCCGTGAGGGTTCAAGCCTGGGGATCTTGTCCTCAGAACGGCGCTCCATGCGGAGACCGTTGGCAAGCTGGAGTCCAAGTGGGAAGGTCCATACATCGTGGCGGAAGCATTACAGAATGGAGCATACCGCCTCGCCACACTCGACGGACAAACTTTTCGCCACACATGGAACGCGGATAAGTTGCGGCGATATTACGCCTAGAAGCAGGACGAAAATTATAATGGCATTAGCCCCTCGTTGTATGATGCTCGCCCGCGCAAACGGGAGTTCAATAAAACTAGATGTTCGTAGAAAGTACCATGTTGTCTGGCCACAATGTGCAGAAGATCACCCCCGCATTCTAAATAAGACGCAGTGGGGGGACGCCCTTGTGCGCACTCTCCGGAGTATAAACAACACACGAATCCCGCTGTCGGGACCCCGGATTTCCGAACCCGGACCCTCTGTGTATTACTGCACTAGTCCCAGATCAAAGCTAGTGCACACAGTTAAACAGAAATGAATACATAATCAGCAACGCTTTATTACAATATTAAAGAGTACTAACCACCAGGTCTCATTATTACATTAGAGGTTTCAAGACCTCGCACAACCAAAACACAGCGGAAGCAAGAAAAATTCAAAGTAGACCCATCAATATGCCACAGGCAGTTGACTGGGGAAGCGCGACCTAGTCCTCCGAGAAGAATCCATCACAGCCGCAGGTGAAGCAGTAGTCGTAGACACGCTCTTGAGCTTCGTGTTCCTCTGCTTTTTATGTTTGAGTGTAGCATGTGAGTACATAAAGTACTCCGCAAGTCTTGGGAAAAATGCAATAGATGCAAGGCTTGACAAAGGAAGGCTATATGGTTCTTTTGCACAAAGCAACATTTTCATTTAATTACTTCTAATTATTTTCGAAGGCATCAATTTAATAAAGTAAATGATTTTAACAGAACTAACAATTATTCTCTAGTGAAGGTTCTATCCACCAACACTAGCTTAATCTTTTCCAACTAAACCAGTTAATATTGCGGGTTACATCCACCCTCTCTGGCTCCAACCGCCAGGATACCCTTCCGAGAGTTCCCTCCACTCTCGGAATACAAAACTTTTTGATTTTAAAACAAAACCAGAAATCTACCATGTGCATGCATTCTTTGCCCGCCCTTGACCGTGGGCACGGCTATTCGAATAGTTTGACACTCTGCAGAGGTTGTACAACTTTATCCACAAGAGATAAATTATCCTAAAAGTCAACACGCTTCCTTTGGCATGAGACCCAGATAAAATATCACAAAGCTTTTACCTTACTCTAATCTAGCTAGATACCACCCACTGAGGTTTCACCGCAGGTAGGCTAACTGCCCGAACCGAAGCATCCTCTTGCGCCATATGAGTACAGTAAATCCCTGTCCCTCACTGTGAATAACCAGTCCATCCCTGGCACCCACTTTCCACTGGTGGCACCTAAACTAGACTATATAAGTTAGTCAGCTAGGTCGTACCCATATAGACTTGTGGTTGTACGGTTAATGCTCAGTCTGGACAAACACAAGCGTCGGTCCTTAATTGACTAGGGTGGAACATAACTTTACAAGATCTCGTGCTTCCTGCACCAATCCAAACCAACCATCCACCCTAATCTAAACCCATTTTCACATTTCATTTTATTTTAAAGAATAGTGGCAACTTCAATTACCACTAAGTTTATAAAAACAAGGGTATTACAATAATTCATAATTTCCCATTTGCAAGATTTACGAGGTATTCAATAGCATGGCTAAGCATTGTTCTATCATTCTAATTTTAACAATTAAATATATTACTCTCATTACTAAGTCAAAGAAATTTCTAGGGTTGCAAAGGTACATGGCAATCAACTTCAAGTGAGGGCATAACAAGGTTGGATATAACTAATGCCTTAAGATTTGAACTAATATTTTATATAAATAGCAATGCACATAATTTAAAATAATTAAAACATTTCAAAATCATAGGTTCAAGATGATCAAAGGATACTTGCCTTCTTGAGTGCTGACTGGTTCTTCTTGCTGCGACTCGACAAAATCCTCAGCGACAGCGGAATCTACGCGCGAAAGACAGACAAGCAAAACAAATAAATTCAAACAAAAATTTAAATAAAATTCAAAAATTCAAAAAGAGTCCATATTTGGATAGCTTAGGATTTTAGAAAAATTTAGAAATTTGAACGGCTCAAATCGGAGTTAAAATGAAGAAGTTATGGCTTCCGAAAGATTTAAAGGAGGGAAAAAGGAAAAAGCTGACTTTCGGGAATTATTTTTGTACTTAAAAATGCTATTTATGACGCCATCAATTTTTGAATTTTCTGAGCGGGAAAACATATTTGAATGACCGGTGGGTCCGGTCTACCGTGGACCGGATCCACGGACCACGGGATTCACCGACGTGGCACACCGGCCACATGGCGCCATGCGGGCGCGAGGTGGCGGCCACGTGGCCGTCCACGCGGGCACATCCGGCCACGCGGGCGCACGCGCAGCCGCACCAAGAGATGGCCGGCCGGCGGGAGGGCGGCGAACGGCGGCGGCGAATGAGGGGAGGCGGCGGCACTCACCGGCGGCGGCGTGGATTTGGATGGCCGGCGGCGGGGTTTTTGGAGGTGGTGGCGGCGGGGTTTGGGTGGCCGGCGGTGGGGCACCGGGAAGAGGAGGAGAGGGGCGGTGGGAGGCGGTGGTGAGGGAGGCCGAGGGGAGGCGGTATTTATAGGCAAGGGGAGGAGGGGCGGCCGGATTTTTAGAGCTTCGCCGGAGTTAATGCAAACCGCGATTAAAGGAAATAAAAGAGGGGAAACGGCCGGCGGATTAGGGGGAATTGATGGGGCTTCCGTTTCCATACTTCAACCGGGAATTAACGCGAAGAAAACGGCCGAAATCAATGCTTGATTTTCGGTTTAATGGAGGTGGAGAGAGAGGGTGGGAGGAGGAAGAAGGTGAGGTTGAAGAAGGATATGACATATGGGTCCCATGTGTCATAGAGAGTGAGAGTTAGTGAAGGGGTACGGGCCGTCGGATTCGCGACACGTGGCAAGTGAGTGGATGAGAACCTTTGGATTTTATGAAGGGGTAAGTGATCATGTGTGGCTAGGATTAAAACATGGAGAGAGGTTGATTTAATCTGAGAGCGACACATGGCGGGATAGGAATAATTTGATTTTTATTTTCGGAATAAATTTCAGCAATTACTAGAAACTTTATAAACACTTGGAAAAATAATATTTAATGTCTAAAAATTCCAGAAAAATCATAAAATATTCCTGGAAGCATTTTAGACTTATTAAAAATATTTTTAATTTCAGATTTGAATTTAATAATTTTATAAAATACTTTTTAACTTTGAAAATTGATTTTAAATTTCAGAAAATTCTCAAATATTATTTAAAAATTTAGGAAAGGCTAGGAAAAATATAATTTTCCCTTTTTGGCTTTAATGAAATATTTAAAATGCATTTTCTTTCTTTAAATTTTGAAATAAAGCCCAAAAAATCAAATAAAAGCCAAGTAAAACCCAATTACTTTAACATAGTTAATTTGAATTTAATTTTTTCCAGAAAGCCAAATTTTGGGATGTCACACCCGCGCACGCACAGGAGTTGCTCCTATGCGTACTCCTCGGAGTATAAAAGCAGAATACAACATTAAGAATGGGTGCTACATCGGTTCACTGCAAAGAATGTCGGGGTTACATGACCACAAGCAGGAGCGCACAGTACACCACTCCCCTAACCAACCACTCATCCCTCGCGCGGTGCCGATGGGCCCGCGCCGCCAGTATGGCGCCGGGGAACTCCTTCGAGCCAGCGGAGGAGGTCCCCACCCCGATGCAGCGTTTGCTGCACTGCAACCCTGGCCGCGTCCTCCCCGACATAGCCCCAGATCCGTCGGTGGAAGTTTCGGAGGCCAGGCTCGATGAATCGAATAGCGTCTGACATCGCCTCCAGCCGGGCAGGGAGATCCAGGCGAGGGTTCGCCAGCTCATGGACATGTCTACACCCACAAGTGTGAAGCATGGCGAGGGCGAGGCATGCGTCGAGGAAGCCGCAATGCTCGCCGAAGGTTGTAGCGCTGTGGAGAGCAACACCGGCCCCCTCCTCGACCAGCCTGAGCGTCTCCACCAAGTCCTCTAGCCCGTGAGTAGCGTCTGGCACGTCGACACACAGATCCTGGAGGGCCCGGTTCAGAGACTCCATTGCACTCCACGCCGACATGGACGCATTGCCCAGGGCGCGGTCCTTCTCCGCAAGAGACTCCACCAGCTGGGCCTTCTCCTCCTCTAGAGCGGCGATCTGCTGCAAAAAGGAGGTACATTCCTCCGCCGCGGCGCGCTGGACTTTCTCGGTCTCGTGTCGTGTGGCCACCAGGACGCCCTCCAGCGCGTGAAGTTGTTCGTCCTTCGTGGCGTGGGCGTCATCTGCAGCACGAAGACCGACCTCCAGGGCTCTCTGCTCCCGGATACGAGCCTCATCTAGCGCTTGGCTGATGACAAGCGTCTGGGAGTAGCAATAAGAGTCAGTAGGTGCCTGGTAGTACTCTAGCAACCGCGAGCGCACATACTTACCCTTATCTCCGAGGCCTGCAGCGCGAGCGCTAGGAGGTCTCCCTCGCACGACGACAACATCTGTCGATCCAAGCCGCCGCGGGCGCGCTCCGCGGCTTCATTAAAAGCACGAAGTGTCTCCAGGGGCTGCGGACAAGCTCCGCCCTCGCCGCGTCAGGGGCTGCGGAGGCTTCGGCCACTTCAATGGTGGCAGACGCCTGCAGGGCACCCTGCACGGGGATCGGGACGTCGCGCACACCCCCGTTGCTCGATCCTTCACCACGTCCAGGAGACTTTGTCTCGCCTGATGTCGACGGAATGAGCGAGCAAATCGAAGAGAGTTTCGTGAAGTCGTGCGAGGAAAGGGAACTGCGCCTACCTCCTGCACCCTCCGCCGCAACGGAAGGGGTTGCCCGTTCAACCGCCGGTCGGGGCACGAGTACCTCGGGGGGCGGTAGAGAAGACCCTTCGGCCGCGTCGGGCACCACAACTCCAAGCACAGTGCCGGCAATGCCGAACCGACCCCTCGGAGGCGAGGGAGACTGGACTCGAGGACGTTTCGCCTGTGGCGCCGCAGGCGACTCTTCCGCGGCGCTAGAAGCCGCAGCTCCTGTCGCGCCTTCGGTCCCTACCGCCCCAGGCGCGTCCTTGGCAGCCGCCTTGGGTGGCAAAGCACCGCCGGCCACAGCACTCTCGCCAGGAGCGACGTCCCCCCCGGGTTGGCAGGTTCCGGCCCAACGAAGGTCGTACGCATGGGCTCGACAGCGCCTGCGGATGGTGCCGCCAATGGGCTCGAGACGACGCGCCCACCCGAACTGGTCCGGCCGGACTCATCGTTGGTCGCACGTCCTGTCCCAGTGGTGCCAGCCGCCGAGGTGGCTGGCGGGCTGGGTACGGCAACCTCGGAGCAGGCCCGGCACCGCGAAGGCAATACCCCCGCTTGGCTACCACCGCCACGATGGCCCGGAGTCCCTGCGGGAGCATCCGCCGGCACCGCGCGCTCGGGCATAGCAATGCCCAGAACCTCGCACGTGCGGTTTATCCGCCCCTGCTTCACCGTTTTGGTCGCAGCCTCATGCAGCTTGTGCTCCTTGAGTGTGTACGGACCCAGGAACGCTACAACCGCGCTCGGCATCTTCTAGCCGGGCCACTGCGCAAAAGACAACAAGTCTTATCAGGCGGGGACTACGCAGACACAAAGGGATGCGTACCAACGCACTGCACAACTTACGAGGAGCGGAGGGTGGAAGCAGGCAAGACAATGGCGGGCGGACCCCATCCTCTCGGTCGTCTCCCCGTCGCGCGTACTTCCACCAGGCGGAGAGTGGCACCACCCCGTACATCGTAAACTCTTCGGCCAAGTCGCGCATACTTAGCCGGCGCGTAAAGCCAGCAAGCCTCCATAGCCTCTGTGCGTCATCAGCCTCCGGCTTCACACTTGGTGAGCTATTGAATGAGATTGGCCCACCTCAGCATAGCAGGCCACTCGTGCTGGTCACGATGTAATAAAACCACCGCCGCGTCCAGCCGGACTCCCACCTCCCCAGGGTGGCCGACGCAGGGAATAGCGTCGTGCAGGACGCTCGTAGCACGAAATCCACACCGCCAAAGTTGGATACAGCCCCCTCCCCAACTTTCTTGGGTCGGCAGCATGCGTCGTGCAGGGTGACAAACAAGCTCGCGCTGGGACGCCGGCCTTCTGTCCGTGCCGCCCATGAAAAGACAGCTAGTTGGACTATGGCATTTGGCGTCAGCTGTGCTAACTCCAACTCGTAGGCCCGCAAGACTTCACCCACAAACATCACTGAGGGCATTCGAAGGCCGGCATCGAAGAACGCGACGAAAACGATCGCCTCCATTTCCCGGGGCCTCGGTTCTGTCTCGTCACGACGGAGCAGGCGAGCCCCATCACGCTCCTCGACCTTCCCTTCCCGTACAAGCCGCTGCAGCGTCTCTTCGGTTACGCGACTCCTCCCCAGCACACGGGAGCAGCGGCCCCCCGAGTATTCCATGGCGTCCCACCGCCTGTCGGCATGTGAACGCCCCCGCAGCACCAGCTCGTACTCCCCAGAAGGGACAACCAACTCGTCCCGGCTAGACAAGGAGCTGCCGCTGGGATAGCGGGAGGCATCGGCAGGGTCGGCCATTGTTCTCTGCGATTAGGGAAAAACGAACCAAGGCGGGAGTAAGTTGCGCTACTGTCAGAACAAGCAAAGCTAGGAGACAAGCGAGACAGAATGTCCCCGCTACAACGGTGACACCTTATAAGGCCCGCTCGCCTTCCCCGCGGCTACAAGCGCAGCCAGATTAACCCCCAGCGGTTCGGCTACCCACGACTTGGAAAGAAGAATGGCCAGCACTTCGGGGAGCGTGCCTGGTAGGTGGCCAGACAGCGCGCAACGCCAACGGGCGCCCGCCACGCGTCCCGCTTCCCTGGGGAAGAGGCGAACTGCCGCGGTCACGCAACCGCTCACATCCCATGATGCACCAATCACAAGCCGCCGCGTGCCCCACCCACGGGAAGGCGGACGGCACGGCGGGACAGCCTGCGCCCTGACAGGCCAGGCGTCAGCACGATTCCAGGCACCATTAAAAGCGCACTACCAGACCGCGGGGTCATAACAGCTTCGAAGCACAGCGACACCGGTGGCGCGAGGCCCGCCTCCACCACCGCGCCTTCGACCAGGCGCCAGCTCCGCTGCCACCCGTTCGAGGGGTAGGGGACGGAGCGCGCGCGCCTACTTCGATCAGGCGCCAGCTCCGCTGCCACCCGTTCGAGGGGTAGGGGACGGAGCGTGCAAGCGCCTACTTCGACCAGGCGCCAGCTCCGCTGCCACCCGTTCGAGGGGTAGGGGACGGAGCGCGCGCGCCTACTTCTACCAGGCGCCAGCTCCACTGCCACCCGTTCGAAGGGTAGGAGACGGAGCGTGCGCGCGCCTACATCCACCAGGCGCCAGCTCCGCTGCCACCCATTCGAGGGGTAGGGGACGGAGCGCGCGCGCCTAGTTCCATCAGGTGCCAGCTCCGCTGCCACCCGTTCGAGGGGTAGGGGACGGAGCGCGTGCGCGTGCGCCTACGTCCACTAGGCGCCAACTCCGCTGCCACCCGTTCGAGGGGTAGGGGACGGAGCGCGTGCGCCTACCTCGACCAGGCGCCAGCTCCGCTGCCACCCGTTCGAAGGGAAGGGGACGGAGCGCGCGCGCGCCTACTTCGAACAGGCGCCAGCTCCGCTGCCACCCGTTTGAAGGGAAGGGGACGGAGCGCTCGCGCGCCTACTACGACCAGGCACCAGCTCCGATGCCACCCGTTCGGCGGATAGGGGACAGAGCGCTCGCACGTCTACTTCAACCAGGCGCCAACTCCGCTGCCAGAAGTGTAATGGACGGAGAGCGCGCGCGCCTACTTCGACAAGGCGCCAGCTCGGAACGGAGCGCTCGTGCGTCTACCTCAGCAGCCAATCCAGGCATCGGCTTCGGCTAAGGCCTCAGACCCCGGGACCCGCTGCACACCATGGCTCCGCAAGTTCGGAGAAGTTCACAGGCCGCAGGGACGGAGGGGGCCAAAGGACTCGGCAACATGGCTTCGGCTCTGCGAAGCCCTTCACCATGAGAGGCTCCTGTTGTAGGGGTGGCCCCCACCTAAACCCAGCAGGCCTGTTAGAAGGTTATATGGCCCAAAATGGGACATATGTAACGACTTAAATACCCCTGACAGGGAGGTACCGATGTAAGGGCACAATTGTAAAGGCACAGCCCATATGAATATATATACCAAGGGAAGGCTAGGAGGGAGAGGAGAGGTCATCACTTTCTCCCAACTCTCCACTACCACATCTCTCTCTGTTTGGTCTGTAACCACAACAGTAAGCAATGGAAAACCTCACAACAAGTGCTAGAAGAGATGCTAACCAATCTACTCAAACTTCTTTGTAGGGCACAAGATTGTTTGCATGACGTAGAGCACAAAAGTCATCAAAATCGGTATCGGTGCAATGCAAACAGCCCTCTAGATTGAGCAGAAATAACAGTTAGTCTCAAACGATGAAATAGCAAAGTTTTATATGGCTTATATATACTCATTCGAAAGGTTTCGACGAGATCTACAACTTTACAGTTGAGACAAACCCCAAATTCCAAAGGAAAGACTGAACGAATCGGCAAAATCGGAATCCAAAAACTTACGACACGATTTCAAGGCCAAACATGGCCGATTTTGGGGTCCTCATAGGGTGACTAGCCCAAGCTCATAATTTTTTTGTTGGCTCGGGATCGTCATTAGCTTTCCAACGAGTACAAGAACGTCGAAAATGGACACCGTATGCAAATGTTATGCCCGTTTTACTGAAGGTGTGTCGGAAACGGACTCGAATTCGTTTTGGCCTCAATTGAAACTACTATAACTTTTGATCCCGTGGCCAAACTTGCTCAAAATTTTTTTGGAGGCTTTTGGATGTATGAAGGACAGCTCCACCAATTTTCACTATTTTTGGTGAAGGTTTGATGCACTGTCCAAATTTTGGAAAAGATGGACTCTTTCCTCTCTTTTTTTCTCTCTTTTTTCCTCTTTTTTCTCTGGTTTTTTTCTAAACAACTAAAACCAGTTTTTCTAGACAAACTAAAATGAACTCTCTCCTATTCTTGCAAACCAAAACTAGAAGATAGGATGGCAGCAGAAGGTGTTGTTCAGAAGTTTTGACACGATGATGAAGCTACGCAAAGGGGCACAAAGATCAAACTAGACTCTAACTAAAAGTAGACATCAGCAACTAGACACGATGATGCAATCAAAAATTCAACAAGCAAAACTGAAAAGAAAAATTGCAATGGCTCAAAAGGGTGTTGGGACAACGGAAGAACACTACGAACAATTATTTTTGTGGGCTAATTTTCTTGGGTTTTTAGGACGATGAACAAAAATTAATCTAAAAGAGAAATTGTGATTACCTAATGGGCAACCATTGCTCTGATACCACCTAATGTGACGATGGCCCGATCTTCTGAAAGGTACTGATAAGTCAATTGTGGAGAACACGACGTTGATGATCCAAAGGCTCCGACCAAAACAGATCGACCCCTTGCAATCACTACACCACTGCTCCGTTGGTTATCAACCGTACCGAACACAGTTGACCTCGCCAAGAAGGCTATCTCCTGCAAGCGAATTGAGAACACAAGCAAGAGAATACAAGATGTAATTTGAAATTGTATTGCGAATAAAGATTAAGTTCACAAGATGGGGTTCCTCAACCGAACATGTGGTGAAACTGTTAAGCAAAATAATCTCTTAACAAAAACACGAGGAAAACTAAAGGGTGCGACCTCCTTAAATAGGGGAGGGGGAAGCCGCACTTATCTAAGGAAAAGGGTGTGGTATTATTCATGGTTACTATTCATGTGAACAGTACCCATGAAGATGATGGCGGTCGAAATAGCCTAAGTGGTGATACAAGTCCCAAGGCCCACTTTGACTTAGACTAAAAAAGTTCGGTGACTTGTTTGGCAGTTGCTGATCAGCTCGGATGGATTTTGGAGGTGAGACCAGATTCATCTAAAAGTAGACTCCAAGAACTTTCCAAAGAGTACTCACGGGCCCCGAGAAGCCTTTTGGATCAAAAGTTATGTCTGTTTGAAGTAGACGCTGTTAAAAAGGCCGAATCTGAGTCGAACTCGCGAACAGGAGTTGGATTGCGCTTGACGGTTCCACTTCTACACTTGAGCTTGCGTGGTTCTTCCCCATGGTTCCTAAGGGCAATTAAATCATCACAAGAATTAACTAGTATGCCATTCTTTGAAACATTTGTATGCAAACTTAGGAACGCATTCACCTGATGGTTGAGTTGACGTGCTCGCGCTCGAGTCATTGGTCCTTGTATCATAGTTTCAGTTTGTTGAGTTTGTTGTGGAGTCGGCACAGTTATGTCTATGGAAAGGATGTCCTCATCAGGACTTAAACAAATAAGTTATGTACATTTGAAGTTCTAGCGTTGGATTAATTATGAAAATTAAAAAGGGAAAGAGAAACCTCACTGACAGGTGGGTCCCACTAGGATTTTTATTTCCTTTTAGAATTATTCTATAACTGGAAAGTGGCACTATGGCCGATAGGTGGGCCGGTCACTATGTAAACAGGGGATATTGACCCACATGTTCGTGAATGTTTAATGCTTAAACAACATCATTAGCAGCAACATCCTCAGGTGCATAGCGAGCTAGCTGAGTGAACTTGTTAAGGTACTCACTTACTAACATATTCTTTTGCTGCAACTCTCGGAATTCCTCCTTCATTTCGATCACCCCATCCTAGATATGGGCATGATAAAATGCTGCTGTGAACTTAGCCCAGATATTGTAGTCCCTGAGTTAATGGATTTGCATTGCTGCCCTTTGGGTCTTGGTTCACCTGACTACGTCCAGCTGAGTTCTGGGTGTCAACCATTTTTCGTCTGCTCTGGAAGAGAAAGACCACTTGCTGAGAACTAGCTTCACAAGGCTCAAAAGGTGAGAGGGAAAAGCAAAGGTAAGAGGTAAATTCATCTAGGGGGATAACTAATGGCAACCTAAACTAAGCAAACACTTAGCCAAAAGGCTAACAAAAGAAATTATTAAATTACTCCAATAAAGGCGTTTTGACATGACTGCAACATAATGCTTTTAAGGGCAAAACTGTAGCTCATATCACAGGCAATTGCAAGCTCTTCTTAAACTATACAAGGGTCTACTCTAGTGGCTCCCACTCAGGTCCTGCTAAATAAGGCTCGCTGGACTCCTCTGAGTCGCTGTAAAATCACCGACAAATTGCGGACTTGCGGTGACTGCTCTTCTACTATGGTGGGAATGAAGTGCCAAAGGTACTCCCGGCAGTTGCTTGTCATGCGTTGTCTCTCCTCCGGACAGGGTGGCATAGGCAAAGGTAGCGATCTTGGCTGCTACAGTTGAGGTTCCTCTTGCTCTACTATAACGGAAGTGTGTATATATTGCTCCTTGAACTTCCGAATGAGCATAGGCATGTTGATCTTGTACAGCTTGCAGAGACATCGAATAGCCTTGTGCGCGGCTCCTTGCGAGGACCACTCTCCACAAGCGCCATTGCATTTGAAACTATGCTGTAGAACTTAGATGCCAATCCTTGTGGTGGAGTACAATCTGGTGATGCATCCAATATGTTGGCCCTTTGACTTTTCATCCTTGGTGAGCTAAACCGATGACCTCTTTAATCCAAGACTCCGCAATAAGACTCGAAGAAGTCCCTACCATCCTCCAGTCTAGCTGTAGGAAACTTAAGACATCTATAGTATTATAAGGGAGAGGTTTTGAAAACAAAATTTCCAGAGAAGGCGAAGAGTAAGAATCCAGAGGAGGTAAGAATAGAGAATTACTAGATAATCATTTGGTTGATTTGATTTAGAAAATAGATTTTTGAAAACCTGCTAAAGTGACCATTCTAACAAGGGCTTCTTCCTACTATTGGTATGGCTCTGATACCACCTCTATCAAGACCCGAATATGCAAATTCGGACTCTCTGTGTATACCACACTAGTCCAGGATCATGCTAGTGCACACAGTGTAAACATAGATGAAATATCAACCATACGCATGATAAATAAATGAAAAGATTCAAATAGTAATATTTATCAAAGTACGACCTTATGGTCTAGCTTATAATTAATTAGCCTGAAGGGCTTAAAGAAACTAGTAGTAGACAACAAAAATAAGCATAGTAGCCATTCGACATGCCCACAGGCAATCGACTGGGAAGCAAAGTCGTCAAAATATCCTCCTTCAGGTACCTCCTACTGATATGGTCCTTCTTCTTCAACTAAGCAAATGTGGATATAGCTGTGAGTGCATAGAGTACTCAACAAGTCGTTTGTAACAAAGATGCAATATTTTGACAACGTCAGTGGTCGAAGATTATGACTTACACGAGCATTTGAAGATCTGGACTACGTGAGTAATTGAGGATCTCCACTACACAAACGGCTGAGGATTTTGACTATACTAATGGTCGAGGATTTCAACTACGTGAATGGTCAGAGATCTCAACTACACAAGTGGTCAAAGATTACGACAGCGCTGCCAGATTTTGACTTTGACTACTACAGTTTTGTTCTCGCGCTTGACTACCGAGGTTCCTTTTATGAGTTTGACTACTTTAGTTCTCTTCTTGATTACTCTAGTTTTCTTTTCGACTACGGTCACTTTAGTTCTCCTGTCAACTTCAATTACCATAGTTCTCTTTCAACTTTGATTACTCCTTTCCAACTTATGCACTCTACGAGGGAGGAGGAGCTCACCGAAGAAGGTCTAGCTCGAGTAATCTACTACATGAAAGGTCAAACAAAAGAGTATGGTGCTCAAGGAAGAGGTAAGCAGCGTTGAGACGCAGTCGAGGAGAGAAGCTCACCAGAGATGCTAGAGCATGGTAGCGTGCTCGCCGAAGTCGCATACAACTTCGGTTTCTCAATGTTCCAGAGAGTGCACTCTTCGTGAGTATAAATAAGATGCACGGCCTCTGTGTGCACTCTTTGTGAGTATAAATAAGACGTGCGGCCTCTATGCACTCTTCGTGAGTATAAACAAGATGCGCGGTCTCCGAGCGCACTCTTTGTGAGTATAAACAAGACACGTGGCTTCCGTGTGCACTCTTTGTGAGTATAAATAAGACATGCGGCCTCCGTGTGCACTCTTCGTGAGTATACATAAGATGCGCATGGCCTCCGTGTGCACTCTTTGTGAGTATAAATAAGACGCACGGCCTCCGTGTGCACTCTTCGTGAGTATAAATAAGACACGCGGCCTCTGTGTGCACTCTTCGTGAGTATAAACAAGACGCGCGGTCTCCGAGCGCACTCTTCGTGAGTATAAACAAGACACGTGGCTTCCGTGTGCACTCTTCATGAGTATAAATAAGACACGCGGCCCCCGCGCGCACGCTTCATGAGTATAAATAAGACACGCAGTCTCCGCGCGCACTCTTCATGGGTATAAATAAGATGCATGGCCTCCGTGTGCACTCTTCATGAGTATAAATAAGACGCACGACCTCCATGTGCACTCTTCGTGTAAATAAGACACGCGAACTCCACATGCTCTACGTGAGTATAAACAAGACGCGCGGCCTCCGCGTGCACTCTACGGAGTACAAATAGGCATAAGATCACGCGGCTATATGCCAGCTCCACTGCCGTCACTTCGGAGGGTAGGGGACAGAGCGCTCAAGCATCTACTTCGACTAGTCGCTAGCTCCATAGCCGCCACTTCGAAGGGTAGGGGACGGAGCGCTCGAGCGTCTAATTCGGCTAGGCGCTAGCTCCACTGCCACCACTTCGAAGGGTAGTGGACGGAGCACTCGAGCGTCTACTTCGGCTAGGTTCCAGCTTCGCTGCCACCACTTCAAAGGGTAGGGGATGGAGCGCTTGAGCGTCTAATTTGGCTGGGCGCCAGCTCCGCTGCCACCACTTCGAAGGGTAGGGGATGGAGCGCTCGAGCGTCTACTTCGGCTAGGTGCCAGCTCCGCTGCCTCCACGTTGAAGAGTGGGGACAGAGCACCCGTGCGTCTACCTCGGCTAGGGAGCATGAGGACGGAGTGCTATGTCCTATGAGTTGGTCAGAGATAGGCGCGATCATGAAAAGCGATAGGGACACTTACTCCAACCAAAGTCTTTATTGCATTCATAAAAGAATGTTTGTAGGGACAGTCGGCAATGACATTTGCGAAGAGCTAATGTTTACATGCGCCCTCGAGTATTTAGAGTCGCTACTCGTCTGACTCCACCTTAATATACTCCCGTGCCGAAGTCTCATCCGTTGAAGTCCGGGCCGCCCAAAAGTTCAGCGAGTCCTTGGCCCACCCCCAATGCCGAAGACACCGTTGAGTCACAAGGTCAGACACTAGCAACCGGCTCCTATCAAGCAGCTGCCTGGGTCAAAGCAGTACAAGCAATCAGAACACGAGGGCAATTTCCACTTTATTCATAAAAGGGGGGCCATAGGGCGCAGCTAACAAAAAGAGTGCATACATTGCAATGCATGCCTACACACTAGGACCCTGGCATCACACCTGTGGGTCCGCGCCATGCTTCGGGATGGTGGCATCGTCTTCGTTGCGCTGTGGAACTTCATCAAGCCATTGGCCGAAGTTCCCCTCACCATGTAGGGTCTGTCGTAGCGCTACCTTCGCCGCGGCCTCCCCGATGTAGTCCCAGATTTGGTCATGGAAGGCCCAGACAGTGTGGCGGACAGCGCGCACGGCACCTGACATCACCCCGGTTCCAGTTGGCATCTCCAACTGGGGGTTGGCCAACTCGTCGACGTGTCGGCAGCTTCGGTGCTGAAGCAACACGAAGGCTAAGCGCGAGGTCATGAAGAAGCAGTGGTTACCGAAGGCCTTGGAGGTGTTGAGAGCGAGGCCAGAAGCTTCCCCGATTCGATGAAGCATCCATGACAGGTCATCGGGACCAAAGGCGCGAGGCAGCACGTCGACGGAGAGGTCTTCGAGGGTGCTTTCTAGAGCCAGCATGGCGTCCCACACCACCACCGAGGCATTGCCCAGTGCTCGGTCCTTTCCCCCAAGAGACGCGGTGAGGTGGCCCTTCTCCTCCTCCAGTGTGGCGATTTCTCCGGGCGTCCCAGATCGCCTTCGCGCCCTCTGTCTCTAGGAACTGAATGTGATCGTCCTTGACGAAGTGGGCCTCTTCGGCTACGCATAGGGCCTCTTCTACAGCATACAGCCAGTCTTCTAGCGTCCCCTGCTCGTGGGCGTGTGCCGCCTACAGGGCTCGAGCAAGGGCAAGGGTCTGTACAGTGTAGACGTTAGCAAATTCCTAAATGACGGCACACATCATCGAAGTCGAGCACTCACCCTCATCTCCTAGGCCTCTAGCGTGCCTTCCAGGAGCTCTGACCCGCACGTCAGTAGCGCCTGGCGATCCAAGTTGGTGACCGCACTGTCCGTGGCCCCTTGTCAAGCCTGCAGCATCTCCGACTGAGGGACGAAGTCCATCAAGGTCGGTCGTGTGGACTCCGCGGAAACAATTTCGAGGGCGCCGACTGTCGATGCCACTCCCGGGACGTCTCCATCCCTCAAGGATTGTCCACGGCCGGGGGATCGTGCCTCTGCTAATAGTAAAAGATTGTGGTTAGAAAGCTTTAGGGAAGCCTCGCAGGATCGTGTGAAGGGAGTCAAGCTTACCTTCGGCGTCAACCGGTGGGGGTTCGTTGGGGTGTCCCCTCGGTCCCAGAAGGAACCGCGGGAACAACAGCGCCGCTTGGGGTAGCTGGCTCCTCGGGCTGGGCGGCCTCTATGTCGGAGTCAGACTCCAACATGCCCCTGATCCCGGTCGCCACAGTGAACCCCCTCTCCGATTGTGAGGGCGGTAGTGTCCGGGACCGGTTCGCTTTCGGAGATCGAGGAGAGGACTCCTCAGCCTCGGCAACCGGTGCGGACGAGGATGTTGCGCCTTCCTGGTTGTCTGCGCCGCAGCCTCGGTCCTTGGTGTTGCCCAAGGACTCCTTGCCTGGAGCCGTCTGCTCCGCCCCCGCCTCAAGGTCCGAATCAGCATACTTCACTGAGTCGGAGTCAGCGGCCGTCGCACCCTAGACAGTCCCCCCTTGTTGTCACCGTCGCGGTGGCGATCCCGGCCCGAGATTGGAGTGGCGCGCTCTGACACGGGAATGCCCAGAGCTTCGCACACCCTGTTTATCCGCCCCAGCTTCGCCGCCTTGGTCGCAGCTTCGCGCAGGCCATGCTCCTTGGCCATGTATGGTCCGAGGAACACGACCACCACGCGCTCCACGTCTTCCAGGAGAAATCCTACAAGCAAGGTGTAGCAAAGTAAAAAAACCAGAGAGACCTCCAGTGCAAAACTTACGAGGGTTGGAAGGCCTCAGCAGCGAGGACACGGACGGCCGGACACCGTTGCGCCGGAGGCCTCCAGGCTGGACGTGCCACCGACTGCCGGCAAGTGGTGTCACACCGTACATGATGAACTCCTCGGTGAGGTCGTGCATGTTGAATCGGAGGGTGATCCTCACAAGCCTCCGCGTTCTCCGCTTGTCCTCGTTGTCGATCGTCACGCTTGGCAAGGTGTTGAATGACATTGAACGACCTGTGCACTCGAGGCCGCTGCCGCTTGCCACATGGTGGTAGAACCACCGCCTCATCCAGTTCGATTCCCACTTCATCCGGGTTGGGTTGGAAGGGAAGATCTTCGCGCATTGGGGCTGCAGAATGAAGTTGACGCTGCCAAAGTTGAAGAACGCCCCTCCTTCCAGCTTGTTCGGCTTGCATCGCGCGTCATGCAGGAACGTGAACAGCGAGGCGCTAGGCCAACACGCCTCCGTCCGTAGCGCCTAGCTGTAAACAGCCAGGCGGGCTATTGCATTCGGGGTCACCTGCGCTAGCTCCAGCCCGAAGGTCTGCAAGACATCACCGACGATCATGGCCGCTGGGATTCAAAGACCAGCTTCAAAATACGCGATGAAGATGATCGCCTCCGACTCCTCCGAGTGCGGCTCCGTCTCGTTACTAGTGGGCAGGCGCACCTCACGGCGATCCGTCAGCTTCCCTTCACGTAGTAGAGCTCGGATCGTCTCCTCCATCACAAGGGTCTGGCCCAGGACGCGGGAGCATGGGCCCTCCACCTTCTCCTCCACCATCCACCGCTTGTTCACTAGTGATGGCTCACGCCCTACTAGCGTGTATCCCACCTCGGTCGACGACGACCTGCGTCGTCCGGGTGAGGCACCACTGTTGGCCCGATGAACACGTTCTTCGTCATGAGCCATTGTCCTCTGGGAGACAAACGGTGAGAAGTACGGTGCCTGTGGCGAATAGCGGCAGCAAAGGAGGCAACAACACAGTGCACAAGTCAAAGAGAGCAAGGGAACAGGAGGAGAGTGAAGGAGAACTCCGGCGCGATGCCAAAGGGGTATATAAAGCCTGAGAGACCATGTGGTTGTGACCCCATGTGTGTGATGAGTAATTGACACATTTTCTAGAAAGTTTGAGATTGATTTGGTTGGTTCGCGCCAAGTCGGTGCATGGCGTAGTCTAGTACAGTTGGACCTGGTCGAACGCGGTCGGACGTACTTGGGACGCTTGTTCTTCTTTTCGACTGGTTGTTGGGCTATTTCGTGCTTGAGTACTTTCTATTGATGCTAATATATGATTATATTGTTTCGAGCGGTGCTATGTGATGTTTTCTTGTTTGTGATGGCTGCAGGATTTTGAAGTTGCGTCGTGGCGAGGCATGGGATGGCCGGACTAGGCATAGGCGGTGCTGAGGTTGAAGCGGTCGGGAGATGCCGAAGACGGCGAGGATTCAAGGTGGTTGCGAGGCTTGGACAGCAAAAAAAGAGGAAGCTTCCAGGAAGGTGCAGGAGTGGTGTTTTGGTAAAATGCGCAGGTTTGCAAAGTGGAAGCGAATTCGGTTGAGAGATAACGGGTAAAGACCAAATGAGGACCCGGTAGTGGAAGATTATAAATAGAGGTGGTGTGCACTTGTGTGGGTATGAGTTTTTGCTTTTGTGTATTGTCTGTGTGAGGAGTTGTTGGGGGCAGAATCAGTTTTGCTTTTGTCTCCATGGGGGCGTGAGTGTGTCTGGTGGGAGTTGGTGTGGAGTTCTTGTTCCTCTTGCGTGAGTTTCTCTCAAGATTGAGATCATGTGATGGAATGGCTGTAGACTCACTCATATGTAATTGTTCATCTCTCTGAATCAAATATGAGGAATCTTGTGTCTGAGATGATATGGCTTCCTGTTTTCCTTTTCGGTTTTGACCTTCAGTTTCTTCTCGGTTCGCTGTTCTCTGTTCTTCTCTGCCTTTCTCATTTTGAATGGTCTTCTTGATCGAATGACTGCAGATCCTTCGTGCTCTGATATATCCTCAAGGCCCCTTGGCTAGCCAATTCCCGAGAGCAAAAGATTTCAATCACAGTTTCTCTTCCAAGAATTTGCTTGCTTCAACTTCCTCTGCTTTCCAAAATTATAGGGTTTACTATTCATTGTAGGCAGAGCAATCTTGTGTAGATGATTGTGCCAACTAGAAGTTGTTTGAGTTGTGGTTCTTTCTCGATATGAGGTCATTTCTTTGCTGAAATCAATAGAATCATGATCAACAGATTTGACAATCACAAGCGATTTGGAATTTGACCTCATTTTCTATTTGGCATTTCAGTTTTCGGTTCAGAGTGTAAGTTGGATGATTTTCTTGCTCTGTCTGGTTTCATTTTTTAGCAGAGTTGCTCTTTGATTGTTTTCTCCTTTTTCTGAGATCCATCTGCTGTTTAAAATGAAGTCCAGATCAATTGACTTGAGAAGAACAGCGATTGGTCGATCATCTTTTCTGTTTTCGCTTTCTTCTTCTGTATTTACTGTGCCCACAGTTTTTCAGACAACCACCTTCTGCTTTCTTCAGGACGCCTGAATGCTTTTCTTTTTCAGTTTTGCTTTTCTCTCTGGTTGTTGTCACTGTTTTGGCGTTTCTAATCTTTTCAGCTTTTGGTCAAGAAAGCTGTAACTTATGATCTCTTTAGTTCTCGGTCACATCCTTGCCTCAGCCAGCTTTTGGCCAAATTTGTTCTTCAGTGAAATTGGTTGCTACTTCTTTGTTTTAGTCTATTTGTGAGTAAAAAATCTATTTCCCTATTTTCTCTTGTTCTCCGCAGAAATCTCTGTGCTGTCATTTCTCTGTTTTTGCTTCACTTTCTCAGTAGTTACTGTGCTTCCTGTTTTCGGCTGATACTTCAGTGATTTAGTTTTTAGGCAAGTCTGAAGATTCTTCACTTCCTATTTTCAGTTTGGGTTTTGCTTCTACAGTGGAGTCCATTTTCGGTACTGTTTTCTATTTCTGTAGCATCTGATCCTCTCAATTTTCGGTCAGACTAGGCTGTAGATGATGGTCTTTTCAGTTATTCGACATAATTAGTTCTTGTATCTTCCGGTTTGAGTTCTACATCTGTAGTGAAGTTCATTTTCAGTCTGTTCTTCAGAGAAGATTGTGTCATTCTGGTTTTGCCTCTCTAGTGTGCCTTTCTCGGTCAAGTCTGGTATTCATAGTCTTTGAGCAAGTTTGCTTTGTAGCTTTTTCGGCCGAGTCTGTGAGCCATAGCGATAGACAAGTATTCCACCAAGCCCCCTGTAACATCCTGATTTTCAGAGCCTTTTTGAAGCTTTTAAAATAAAATTCACCATTTGGATTTTTCTGGAATTAATTAAAGCTTAATTGGAATTTTCATTAATCAAAAAGATTTAATATGATTAAATTAAACATTAATATTTGCCAAAAATATTTTATTTGTGTTCCTTGTGTTACAAGGAATTTGTCTGTATTTTCTGAGATTTTTCGGAGTTTGTTTGAGCTCAATTTGAAATTTCCAAAAAAAAACAAATCAGGAGAGAGAATGAACAGTACCCGCGGTCTCCAGCGCGCTGAGAGTCCCGATCATGTCTGCTCTCTGTACAGTTCTTTCCTTTTTCCTCTCTCTTCATAACTTCCAATCCGGACCTTATCTCAATATCTTCCCAAAAGGAAAGTTGTGCCAAATCACGCAAGGAATCCATCCCAACTGGTCTCTTTCCGTTTCGTTCATCCGTTTGCCTTTTATCTCCAATTTTCTGAAACGAACTCTAAACCGAAATCTACGAATTGGAGTCGGTTTCTACCTCTTCCATGCCTATAAATACGACCCCTTGGCTCCCCTAAACCCATCCCAAGCCGTGCCAAGTCCCCTCAAAGCTCAGGACGCCGTCGGCATTGACGCCCTTCGGTCCCGAATTTGCTCGTCGTGTCTCGAGCTATTCGGTGAGTTTCTCCGTGATCCTTTCGCGTCACATTGTGCCATCATGTCCCATCTACCTTCTTGCCAAGTTAATTTGGTTTTGGTGCAGCCAATCTCCCGGAATCGAGTTTTCCCCAATCTAGGTCAAGAGCGCTTCCCGACGTCGATTCGTCGCCTCCGGTAAGCATTAGCCCTTGCCGTAATTTTTCCTAGCCTTGCCTCGCCACGTTCTACGCTGTGTTCACTTTTGTTTCCCCGAAAAGCCTCCACAAATTTTTGCCTCCGAACCTTGCCATGGCCGCCAATGGCATCCCATGTCCCCCATCTGCCCGGTGATGTTTTCACCAATCCGTTCGCGTCACTTTGTGCCAAACCATCCCAGGTAGCTACCCTCCAAGTGGTTTTAGATTTCGTTCATCGAGCACCAAGATATTAAGTTTTGCCTTTGACCTTCCCGACGTCGTTCAAACGTCGTTTGCGCCGTCTCCGATGGGTTTCTGGCTGAGCCGATAATTTTTCTAGCTTCGCCAAGCCGCGTTCTAGCCCGTGCTCACCCTACCTCTCCATGTCCTATGCCCGGATTTTATTCCTCTCTCCTACCCATGTCGTTGTAGCCGCCCGTGCCGTCACCGTGCTCCGTTTGGCGTGCCGTCGCTTCCTATGTGTGCCTTAGGTCCCTAACAACCCATTTTGCTAGTTAGATTCATCTTCCATGCCTCCTCTCGCCAGCGCTAGCCTCCTTTCCAAAAATTGTTCTCGGGTGAACAGTAACATCTGTGAATTTCCAGCATTTTCTCGCCCCAGCAAACTTTAGATCGCTCGTTCTCCTTCGTCCGAACTCCGATCGACCCGATTCTTCTTCCTAAATTCATCTAAAATTGAGCTCTTTCTTTTGGTTCTGGTTTTGCAGTTTTTGGAATTTATTTGAATTTTATTTGATTTCTTTTTGTCTTTTCGATGCGTTTTCTCTCTCGTTAGATCACGTGTTCGAGGGAGCGGAAGTTGGATTTGAAGATCAAGAATTCCTAACTGAGCAAGGCCAAGGCAAGTCGTGTCCTTTGATCATGTTGAACCCAGTTTGCAATCTATTATTTAATTATTTTGTTTTAAATTATCTTGCATCGCTATTTTTATTCAAACCCTTGTATTGGTAGTTATCGTCCCAATTGGTTATTTCCCTCCTTGATGTTTGGAATACCTTGATGTAATTGTCACCTTAAGTTGGGAAACTAATTAGCGATGCTATGTTATTTGTCACATTGGGTTGGTACGATTAGAATGCTTAGCCTTGCTTATTTTTGCGAAAGGGTTCATCATCACATGTGATTAATTAATTTGACTTAATGAGATATTGAATCGTGGTTGGTGCCACTGTTATAAAATTTGTGCCGTGACATTGGTGCGTCATTGGCGGTGGTTATACAAAAATTGGTTTTCACTTGGGCGATTGATCGTGCAGTAAAGGGGGTGCGAGAGGCACATGGGATGTGGATGTTTCGCCTGGGTAATTCTTAAGGACTTAACTTTGTGCGCCATTGATCTGAGCTTTATTGTGCAAACCACATGTCTAATATGGGATAGACCTGGCATAATAATTTGTGAAGTCACCACTTTGGTTTTACTACTGATGTTGTTGTGGCACAAGAGGGGGCAATTATCGACTAGGGGGTTGCCCTACTCGACGGCGAAACCTTAGCGAGTGGGATCAGGTGGAGATGGATCATTGTAAAAGCCTTGTTGTGATTTCCTTAGCGCGAGGCTAATCACATCGTGTGGGTACAGTTGTGCAACCTCTGCAGAGTGTAAAACTATTCGAATAGCCGTGTCCTCGGTCATGGACAATGCTCGGTGATTTCACACGAGGGGTAGAGTCTTTATGAAATCTGGTTGGGTTGAGCTGGGAAGTGAATGGTCAGTTCACTTGTTGTTATATTCAATTCCTTTGTTTATTTATTTAACGTCCTTTGTTAAAGATGCTTTGCAATCTATTTATTGTATTTACTTTAAATTGTTGCTTTCTGCAAAAGTAACCCTTCAGCCCTCCATTGTTAAGCTTTGCATATTATATTGCATTCATTTGTTACAAACGGCTTGCTGAGTACCAATGTACTCACGGCTTTATGCCCCTGTTGCTCAGTTGAGAAGGAGGAGTATCACCAGCAGGAGGTTCCAGAAGGAGAGTACTTCGACGTCTTCGCGGATTAGGCTTCGTTCTCCACTCGATAGCCTGTGGGCGTGTCGATTGGCTGCTGCGCTTTCTTTTGGATTTCCGCTGCTAGTTTTTGTTAAGCCCTTCGGGCTAGTCTATTGTAAGCTTGACCATAAGGTCGTACTCTAATGATTATTAATAATATTTGAGTCTTTTCTTAGTAAATCATGATATGTTCGATATTTCATCTTTGTTTATACTGTGTGCACTAGCGTGATCCTGGACTAGTGCAGAATACACAGGAGAGTCCGGATTTGTATATTCGGGTCTCTACACCCCCTATCTTCGATGGGATCGACTATCCCTTCTGGAAGAGTAGGATGGAGACCTACATACAGGCTTAGGGCTATGCCATCTGGAGAAAGGTGAAAACGTGATATGTTGTTCCTACTGATGAGAACATCAATGTGGCAAACATGCCCGATGTTGAGGCGAATGCTAAGGCAAGGAACATCATAATTCAAGGTCTTAGCAGAAGCAAATTCAATCACATTTCTCATCTCTCGTCGGTCTACGACATTTGGGTGACCCTCGATGCATACCATGAGGGCACCGCCTAAATCAAGACTGTACAACAGGACCAGTACAAGCGAGATTATAATAAGTTTGAAATGCTCGCTGGAGAGTCCCTTGATGAGTGTTTTGCGAGGTTTCACAAAATCTTGAGCAACCTCCGAGCAGTCGGCCTCACATACCCTGACTCGGACAATGCTCGACAAATGCTTTCTGCTCTTGATTTGTGGTTTGGGAGATGAAGGTGACCACCATCAAGGACATGACCGATCTTTTGACTTTGACTCTTGATGGGTTGTACTCACGCCTCAAGACTCACAAGATTGACATAGTCTCTTGTAGGTCGAAGTCGCAGTCGATGGCCTTAGTCACCAATCTTAGTTTAGCTTCTGGATCTTCTTCTGACATGGTTTCTAGATTCTCTCTTGTTGCTCTTTGTGAAGTAACCGATGATCAATTAGAGCAGCTACCAGAGCACCAATTAGTCCTTCTAGCCAGAAAATTCTCCCATGCATACCGCCTAACACCTTAGAGTTGGCGCTATCCTCGGCGCCATTAAGATATCGCCTTTGAGCTGTGTAACATCCTGATTTTCAGAGCCTTTTTGAAGCTTTTAAAAATAAAATTCACCATTTGGATTTTTCTGGAATTAATTAAAGCTTAATTGGAATTTTCATTAATTGAAAAGATTTAATATGATTAAATTAAACATTAATATTTGTCAAAAATATTTTATTTGTGTTCCTTGTGTCACAAGGAATTTTTCTATATTTTCTTGGATTTTTCGGAGTTTTTTTGAGTTCAATTTGAAATTTCCAAAAAAAAAGAGTGAGGAGAGAGAATGAACCATCGTCTCCAGCGCGCAGAGATCGTTTCCATCCAGTTCTGTGCACAATTTCCTTCCTTTTCCCTCTCTCTTCATAACCTCCAATCCGGACCTTGTTTCAATCTCTTCCCAAAAGGAAAGTTGTGCCAAATCACGCAATGAATCTATCCCAACTGGTTTCTTTCAGTTTCGTTCATCCGTTTGCCTTTTATCCCTAATTTTCTGAAACGGACTCTAAAACGAAATCCGCGAATTGGAGTCAGTTTCTATCTCTTCCAAGCCTATAAATACGACCCCTTGACCCCTCTAAACCCATCCCAAGCCGAGCCAAGTCTCCCCAAAGCGCAGGACGTCGTCGGCACCGAGCCCCTTCGGTCCCGAAATTGCTCGTCGCGTCTCGAGCTATCCGGTGAGTTTTTCCGTGACCCTTTCCCGTCACATTGTGCCATCATGTCCTATCTACCTTCTGGCCAAATTAATTTGGTTTTGGTGTAGCCAATCTCTCGGAATCGAGTTTTCCCCAATCGAGGTCAAGAGCGCTTCCCGACGTCAATTTGTCGCCTCCGGTAAGTTTTAGCCTATGCCATAATTTTTTTTAGACTTGCCTCGTCACGTTCTACGCCGTGATTCCTTCCATTTTCCCAAAAAAGCCTCCACAAATGTTCACCTCCGAACCTCGCCATGGCCGCCAATGGCATCTCGTGTCCCCCATCTATCCGGTGGTGTTTTTCCCAATCCGTTCACGTCACATTGTGCCAAACCATCCCAGGTAGCTACCCTCCAAGTGGTTTTAGATTTCGTTCACCGAGCACCAAGATATTAAGTTTTTCTTTTTCCTTCCCGACGTCGTTCAAACGTCGATTGCGTCATCTCCGGTGGGTTTCTGGCCGAGCCGACAATTTTCCTAGCTTCGCCAAGCCGTGTTCTAGCCCGTGCTCACCCTACTTCTCTGTGTCCTATACCTGAGTTTTATTCCTCTATCCTACCCATGTCGTTGTAGCCGCCCGTGCCGTCACCGTGCTCCGTTTGGCGTGCCGTCGCTTCATATGTGTGCCTTAGGTCCCTAACAACCCATTTTGTTAGTTAGATTCACCTCCTATGCCTCCTCTCGCCGGCGTTAGCCTTCCCTCCAAAAGTGCTGCTCTCGGGTGAACAATAACTTTTGTGATTTTCCAGCATTTTCTCGCCCGACAAACTTTGGATCGCTTGTTCTCCTTCGTCCAAACTCCGATTGACCCGATTCTTTTTCCTAAATTCATATAAAATTGAGCTCTACCTTTTGGTTCTGGTTTTGCAGTTTTTGGAGTCTATTTTAGTTTTATTTGAATTTGTTTTTGTGTTTCGCTTCGTTTTCTCTCTCGTTAGATTACGCGTTCGAAGGAGCTGAAGCAGGATTTGAAGATCAAGAACTCCTAACTGAGCATGGCCAAGGCAAGTCGTGTCCTTTGATCATGTTGAACCCAGTTTTCAAATCTATTATGTATTACTTTGTTTTACATTATCATGCATCGCTATTTTATTATCAAACCCTTGTATTGGTAGCTATTGTCCAATTTGATTATTCCTCCTTGATAATTTGAATACCATGATTCCATTGTCACCATAGGATGGGAAATTATTTAGTGATACACTATTAGTTGTCACATGGGTTGTATGCTTAATTTGCTTAGCCATGCTTATTACTAGCACGTTGGGTCTATCATCACATGTAGTTAATTAATCTTGACTTAATGATATACTTGAACGTGGTGGTCAACCACAGTTATAAAATTTGAGTACCAAGACATGGGTAGTGTCATTGGTGTTGGTTGTACAAAACTTGGTTTTCACTTGGGCGATTGATCGTGCAGTAAAGGGGGTGCTGCTGGCACATTGGGATGTGGATGTTTCGCCTGGGTACATTTAAGGACTTAACTTTGTGCGCCATTGATTTGAGCCTTACCGTACAACCACATGTCCAGTATGGGATGGACCTGGCTGACTAATTTGTGATGTTTCAATTCTGGTTCCGCCATTGGGATGTCAGTGGGTGTCGTATACATTCCACATGGCGTAAGAGGGGGCAATTACCAGGTTTGGGGCGAAACCTCAGCGAGGCGGGACTGGGTTGAGATTGAACATTGTAAAGGCATTGTTGTGATCTTCTTGGTCGGCATGCCAAAGGAAGCATGTTATACCGTTGACATTACAAGATGATCATATCGTGTGGGTAAAGTTGTACAACCTCTGCAGAGTGTAAAACTATTCGAATAGCCGTGTCCTCGGTCATGGACAATGCTCGGTGATTTCACACGAGGGGTAGAGTTTTCATAAAAACCTGGTTGGGTTAAGTTGGGAAGTGAATGATTAGTTCACGGGTGTTCATTTCATGGATCTTGGTTCATGGTGGATTTCTTGGGTGAATGGTCAGTTCACTTGTGGTCAGTCTCAATTCCTTTGGTTACTTATTTATTATCATTTTCAAAGTCAGCTTTTCAATCTATTTATTGTATTTACTTTAAATTGTTGTTTTCTGCAAAATTAACCTTTCAGCCATCCTTTGATAAGCCTTGCATACTATATTGCATTCCTTATTACAAACGACTTGCTGAGTACTCTATGTACTCACGTCTTCATCCATATTTGCTCAGTTGAGGAAGAAGGAGCAGATCAACAGGAGCTACTAGAAGGAGGATACTTCGACGACTTCGCGGATTAGGACTTCGCTCCTCAGTCGATTGCCTGTGGGCATGTCGAATGGTTACTACGCTTATTTCTGGTTTTCCGCTGCTAGCTTCTTTAAGCCTTTCAGGCTATTAATTGTAAGCTTGGCCATAAGGTCGTACTCTGATAATTATTAATAATATTTGAGTCTTTTCCTAGTAAATCGTGATATGTTCGATATTTCATCTTTGTTAATACTGTGTGCACTAGCGTGATCCTGGACTAGTGCAGAATACACAGGAGAGTCCGGATTTGCATATTCGGGGTCTCTACAGAGGTGGTATCAGAGCTATATCGACTGTAGGACGAAGCCCTAGTTAGAATGGTCGAATTAGTAAAGTTTTCAAAAATATTTTCTAAATCAAATCAACCAAATGATTATCTAATAGTTCTTTATTCTTACCTCATTCTTAGGATTCTCACTCCTTGCCTCCTCTGAGAACTTGTTTTCAAAACTAAATTTGACTTCTTATCCCTATAATATCCATAGATGTCCGAGTTTCCCTCCATCAAAGTGAAAGTTGGCATGGAATTCTTCAAGCTGTACTGTGAAGTTTGGATCAGGGAAGCCCCAGTAAGTCAAGACAGGATTGGATGTTTCCGTGAAGATTAGAAGCCATTAGATTTGAACCTCGTTATAGTTTTAGCATCGTGTAGAATGTTTTACTTCTTATTTGCCATTGGGTGTGATGTGAGCTGCAGTTTTGCTTCTAGCATTATGATGTAGTCATATCAAAAGTATTTTTGTGGAGTTTATTGCTTCTTTTGTTAGCCTTTTCGGCTAAGTGTTTGTTTAGTTTAGGGTTGCCAATAGAATACCCCCCTTAGACGAGTTTATCGCTTACATTTGCTGTTCCCTCTTACCTATTGAGCCTTGAAGAGTCGGTTCTCAGCAAGTGATCTTTCTTTCAGAGCAGAGCAGAAATGGTTATCACTCGGAGCACCGCAGGACGTAGGCAAACGAACCAAGACCCAGAGGACAGTAAAGCAAACCAGGCAACTCAGGGACCGCAAGCAACTCCAATGGGTCTAGATCCGACCTTGAGTTAGTTCATGGCAGCACAAACTCAACTCACGAATACGATGATGCAGAATTTAACCAACATGATGAATCAGTAGCATCAGGCAACATTTGCACCTCAGCCAAATCGTCCATCATCCAGATTTACAGAATTCATGAGGACTAGACTGCCAACTTATTCCAATTCATCTGAGCCTTTGGAAGTGGATGATTGGATTCGTTCAGTAGACAAGAAGCTAAACCTTGCTCAATGTACCGATCGCGAGAAAGTGTTGTACGCTGCCCACCAGCTAGAGGGAGCCGCCGCAGAGTGGTGGGAGAACTACTGTGCCGCTCATGAGGATCAAGACAACATCACTTGGGCTGAGTTCACAGCAGCTTTTTGACACGCTCATATCTTGGATGGAGTGATCGAGATGAAGAAGGAGGAATTTCATGAGCTGCAGCAAGGGAGTATGTCAGTAAGTGAATATCTCAACAAGTTCACCCAACTAGCTCGCTATGCACCGGAGGACGTCGCCACGGATGATGCCCGTCAGAAGAGATTCAAGAGAGGATTGAACCCGGGATTGAATGTTCAAGTGGTGGGGAGCGACTATGCCAGCTTCCAAAACATGGTAGATAAGTCCATACTTATTGAAGAGTCTCATCATGAGATGGAAGAATCTCGAAAGCAGAAGATGATTCACCAAGGAGTTCAGTCGCAACAGTCACAAAGAGTCAGATTCAACACATACCAGCCAGCTCGAGTACCGCAACAGTCATATTTCAAGACTCCAGCTCCAATGCCTCATCATGATGGTTCGGGACCACGCACTATTAATGTCAGCAATCTGCCTCAGAGGGACAGAAGCCCAGTAATTCCATATAATTGTTTCAAGTGCCAAGAGCCAGGTCATTTTGCTCCCAAGTGTCCGCAGAAGCGTCGTGCAAACTCGCCAATTCCGTTCAACCTTGGAAGTACCCCTGCCAAGACTCCAGGAGCAAGCCATGGAATGTCATCAGAACAGGGAAGTCAGATACCTCAAAGCGTTGCAAGGGGAAGCTTGAACCACGTTGTCTCCAACGTCACACCTGGTAACCTATTCTTTTAGTAAGCCTGAATCTCGGGGTCGAGATTTCGTTTAAGGGGGGAGGTTTGTAACATCCTGATTTTCAGAGCCTTTTTGAAGCTTTTAAAAATAAAATTCACCATTTGGATTTTTCCGGAATTAATTAAAGCTTACATGGAATTTTCATTAATTAAAAAGATTTAATATGATTAAATTAAACATTAATATTTGTCAAAAATATTTTATTTGTGTTCCTTGTGTCACAAGGAATTTTACTGTATTTTCTTGGATTTTTCGGAGTTTGTTTTGGTTCAATTTGAAATTTCAAAAAAAAGAGAGGAGAGAGAATGAACAGTACCGCGGGTACTGTTCATCCATCGTCTCCAGCACGCCGGGATCGTTTCGATCCAGTTATGTGCACAGTTTTCTTTCTTTTCCCTCTCTCTTCATAACTTCCAATCCGGACCATATTTCAATGTCCTCCCAAAAGGTGTCTCTTTCCGTTTCGTTCATCCATTTGCCTTTTATCCCCTATTTTTTGAAACGGACTCTAAAAATAACCCTATTGATTCCATTAGGAATAACCCTATTCATAAACACAGTTAATGAACAACTACAAGAAGACAACATCAACTTATTCGGTTTCACTTCCGAGGATACTCATACCATATCAATTTATTTGATTACAAACTCTGACTTAACCATAACAAGACATCACAAAAAGGATTTTTAATACCTCCCTTCAGAAAAGAGAGGTATTAAATTTCAACACTTAGAATAATCCAAAAGAATTACATACAGCCAAAGCTTTAACATGTTAAAGAATTTGCAACATAAAACTTTCATTAACAAGAATACCAAGTAAACGAATGAGACATGTTTCACAACAAGACAAAACTCCCACGAAGGGACCAACCTTGCAAAATCCACAATGCTCACAAGTCGCAAAAGTGTCTCAATAGTCCGAAAAACAATAATTGTTTCAAAGAACAAGTAGAAACCAATTGAAAACCCTCAATTGCAATGAACCACGAGCCCAAGATAAATTCATCCACCACCACAGGATAAGAATTGACCAAATTCAACTCAAGAAAGAGAGAAACTTTTCTACAGAACTCATTCCTAACCTCTGAAACTAAGTTGTCCAAGGAAAAATCCTTCACCATTTCAATACCACGAATAGTGACAAAACCTGGCCATGCCCATGGCCGCACCGCGGTCTCTATCTCTCGACATCAACTATCACCCCACATAACAATCGATCATATAATCGAATCATAAGCACAAAAGATCATCTCATAACAAGTACAAAGTCAAACATTAAGCACACATTCAACTATGATAATCGACGGAAACGTAGATGCAATGCAAACCTCATTCCCACCTACAGTGCTTAGTGTGTCAAAATTAATATTTTGTTAACCACGGACCTACAGCCCGCTCTGATACCAACTGTAACACCCCAGCCAATCAATGACCTGGAATGCTACCAAACTAATAACATAATAATGAAAACTAATATTCATCTTACAAAAATTCGGCAAAACCTCCTTTGTTTATTGTCTAAATCAGAGGTTCCAACAATCATGATCAAATGATATGAATAATAGTAGGCAATATAATCATTTATAGGCAAAACTGGATTATGTTCATCATCGCACTCATAACAAAAATACTTAGATAAAGAATGGAAATCAATGTAAAAGAGTTCTAATCTTTTATTACATTTTAAACCTGATAGACATTAATCAAATACCACTTAAATTATTCAACAAATAGTGTTTAATGTTCTTTCTTTCTTCCATGGTGAATAGACCATGCAAGTGCAACAAAACTAATCATTCTTTATCCCCATGCATGCCGATCCCATGTAGGTACCTAAAACAAACAGCAACCACAACAATAACAACAAGAGTGAGTCTAACGACTCAGCAAATATAAATAGTAGTATCAAGAATAACAGTGAACATCATTTCTCAAGTTCATCCAACAATCATATAAATCAACCATGCTATGCAATATGATCAAAAATCTCTTTATATCTTCTTTTTCACATTTTACCGGTAATGCGGAGTGTGCATCTGTCAATGCACACCCATGCCTGTACCATCTGGTACAAGGACCAATTGCCCATACTCCTCAAGTATGGGGACCTTTAGCCCGTCATGTCATCAACATGACGGGGACCTCGGCGCTTGGTCATCTCGTGACCAAGACTTCAATAAATCAGCATGATGCACAAACGTGAATATCTCAACAAATAAAACTTGCATTCACAATAGCTATGCATCAGAAATTCTCCTGAACGCTTTCATTTGCAATCAACCATAAACAATACCAACATATCATTGACATAATCAAGATCACATATACTCATAATATAGTTCAAACATCTACAAACCAACAATCATCAACAATTCACACTATAAAGTTTAGACCATCATTATACTTGCCTTAACCACGAGAAAACGGGGGATGAGCAGAAGGTGCGGCCCCTGGGATCCATCCTCCTCCTGAATAATAATTATAATGATTGCTAAGAAAACAGTAGCGAGTCTTTAGATTAAATAAAAACACCCCCAAACTAACCCAACATGTTTAGCTTAACTCAATACCCCAAATCCTTTCGGCCATCCTGTCCCCCTCTACAGACAGTCAACTTCAAAAAATCGTATCTATTGGTACAGAGGTGAGAATAGGGTGTTCTCAGACTTTATGGAAAGATAATTAAATTATCTAACTAAAGATAGTTGGTGAGTCTCCCTGATTCGGCCATCTTCTACCCGCACCATCCAGTTTTCTAAAAAACAGCAGTTTCCTATCGGGTTCTCTGGACAGAGCACTAAAAATGCCATAACTTCCAGCCCGAGTGTCCGAATCATGATTTCTTGACCTTCCTGGAAATAGAAGACAATTATCTACAACTTCCATAATATGGAGATCCTCTGATTCTCCCTTTTTTCTAATCTCCCAATCCAATCTGACAGAAATCTCCCGATCTGCAGAACAGTCTTACAAGCAAAATCATAACTTCTGCTAAAAAGGTCTGATCGATGCGTTCTAGCACTTCATGGAAAGATAACGACGTCCTCTACAACTCTCTAGGAGAAGTCAAGATCTCAATCCCCACGAAACTACCTCAAAACATCCGTCCAACGAAATCTGTCCTAGCAGTCCAGAATACCGACCTTGCAACAACTAGTAAAAATGCATCTAATTGGGGAACAATGGGGATTACCCTTGACGAACCGATGCAGATTATGATGAACACCATGCAATCGCTCTCTCCCCCTTCCTCTTCTCCTTCTTCTTCCCTTCCCTCTTCCTCCTTTCTTCCCTGTTTTCTCTGCCACGGCAGCACAAACTCTGCCGCGGCAGCCAATAACCTCACCGTGGCAGCCACAAACCTTGCTGTGGCAGCAGTTCTATTGGTGACGGCTGTGTGGGGGAAGAGGGGGTGCGGCCAGCAAGGAAAAAAAAGGAAAAGGGAGGTTGGGGGAGGTGGCTAGGGTTTGGGGGAGGGGCGCCTCCCCACCCCTTATGGCCGGAACACCTGGGCCAAGGCCCAAACCCAGGTTGCTGGGGTTTTTGCAGAAATCCCCTGTCTAAAATCCCTGTTAAACTCTTTTCTATCTGTTCTTTCTTCCCAATTAATCTATTCTCTCTCGAATCATATTTGGGGTATTACATTCTACCCCCCTTAAACGGAATTCGACCCTAAATTCTATCCACGCTTACGCCAAGGTATAATCACAGATAATTCTTAATCATATTAACACGCACCTGATGTGAATAATTCTGGATATTGCTCACCCATGCGAGACTCCAATTCCCAGGTGCCCTCTCTCTCTATCTGCTGCGACCAAAGCACCTTGACATACTTTAAAGTTTTATTCCTTAATGCTTCTCCTGATCTTTCCAGAATTCACACTGGCTTGGACTCAAAGGACAAATCATGTTCAAGTATTAACGGTTCTAGTGAAATATGAAGCTCTGGATCTCGCAGGTACCTTCTCGACACCGGGTCATACATAACGTTGTGTACCCCACTCTAGGACCCGAGGCGGTCCTAGCGATACACCAACCTCTTTTACAACCAGAATCCAACTAAAAACAAAGAATTCTCATCACAGCACGCTTCACCATCTCCCCACCAAAAGAATCAAATCTAAAAATCAAGGATTTAACATTAGAACCTCTCCACATTACAAATAGGTAATTTGCAAATAAACAACACATAAGTCAGAGGAGAATCACTCCAATGCCAAACCCTTTTTTTCCTGAACCGGAAAAACCACACCTGCCAACATAAAGTCAACTCAAACCACAAAAGACTTTTGCTGTCCTCACATAGCTCAAACAAGAATCAAGAGAGCATTTTACTACCCGAGAACATATTGTTTTTTTCTTTTAGGAATAAACTTTCTCTTGAATCACAATATTCCAAATCATCACACACCACACCAACTCATTTCTCTTAAATTGGCAATATCAACACTATGCTCAAACCGAGTGCATCAACCACACCTTTGTGGAGAGACTCTACTGACCTCAAAATAACATACTCTAGCCAACTCCTCTATCAACAGGGTTACTTTGATAAATAATTTCCAATGCACCTCATCCTTGTTTTCACCCACAATCACTTCACCACAAACTTTTTAAGGATAATCAACTTGAAATTCTCAGCACACACACTCAATTTCCACACCCAAAGGACACTATCAAGGAGCATCACACTATTTAGAATCCACTTGTTCCAATATTCCCACACAACATCATAAGCCTCCAAGGTTCTAGCATAGAACACCAAACCAAAATTTTCCATCTCCAGGGCTCCTATATATGTACTTCGATATAATTGATTCGAAGACTCTCAAATTTGGTGACTAAAATTCCCACAATCAAACATGCTCAATCATTAATAATCACATGAAAACATATTCTCAACCTAATTATCTTTAGGAAGATTCTAACTCCTGGAGGGTTACTCACTGAAGCCAAGTCATGCATGGCAATAATTCAACAATCCCTACTATCCCAATAATTCCCATAGCGGTTAGACTTCTTCATAATTATAATCTCATTAACTACACCACCATAATCCTACTACTAAACCTTGCAAAGTGCCCAATCACGATACTCTAATAAGATTGATCAAGATTCTCATACTTTTGATAATTCTAATGTTCCATCAAAACGATCGAAACCTTCTTGAACCACAACCTACTATAGGTTCTACTAATTGCAACCATGAAATCAGTTAGCTCCAAAGACAAACATTCTATTTAAATCAAATCCTCACCGAGAATTATTCCAAGAAATCAATTTATCACTCAATGAATCTCAAACAACTTGACACCTACAATCTCACCAAAATCGTCTACTTGACCACCACTATCAAGTTGCCATTATACAACCTAAAAGGCTTTGCAACACGGATTGGTTAATCCTTTCTCAGAAGAAGATATAGATAGAAACAATTTTCAGCACACAGAAAAACATTTACCACTCACCGGAGACACAAGACCAAGGAAAAAGTCAAATAGCCAAGATCTTGAAAAATAGAAGATGAGACCACAGTTGAGTGCACAAGTCCCACAAGAAGAGAATATCAAACTTCAGCCGAAGATAAATAAATAAATAAGCACTGCTTTTGGAAACTTGAGGAATTCCTTTGTGGCAAACCAACAAGGTTAACCATGCTTCAATAAGCTGCAAGGTACAAAACTTGAATCCAACCGCGAATACCTCTACCACACCCTTCAATTTAACAAAGGACATAATTTTCTTTAATGGAAACATCACTTTACCAACTTCAAGCAAACGATCCTTTAAGCTCAAATCACATGAATCACTTAAGAACCGATAGAATCTTCCAATACGGCACTCTGCGCAAACTAATTTCAGATACCACAATAATTCATGAACTCCTATAGGATCATGAATGCAAAACTGCAAACATTTCATTTAACTGACATCACGGAAGACGAACAAATTCCTTTACTTCTTGAAGAATCAACATTACCCTCATCATCTCATACTCAGTTTTACTAACCCCATCATTATATATTCTTAGAATGAATCATCATAGCCTACCAGCGCATCATAAACCTTTCCAAAAGAACACAATAACTTATTTCAAAATGTTTTTTTCAATTATTTCAAAATGTTTTTTTCAATAAGATTGCAACAATCTTACTAACATCAAGAATAATACACTCTTAACGAGAATCGTTATCGTCTACCCTTCCATTATAAAGCCCTCCAAAATCTCATCAAATAGTTCCATGCTACTTTATCATCCCATCCTCAATTTGAAAGTATTTCAAAACCCTACAACTTCACTACGACAACCGCTTTAAATTAGAGGAGATCTACTACACAATTTTAATGATTCTACCAAAACTCTTTCATCAAAGACATAATATCATCTGACAATCCCACCATCATGTAAATATAGATCACATTTTTAAACCCCAACCATTGCTCTCTTATTGATGCACAACACCAAACTTCATTACACAACAGTTGCACTTAGCAATTACATACGAATTTAAGTATCCACAAAGATAACTCCAAGATTAATATCCACTAATACAGTAATCCAACACCTTCTGAATTTGAATATCCTAAACAGTTAGATTAATCCATTGAGACCCGTTGATCCAATTTATCCAAAAAGTTTACTAATTTTGTCTCTCTTATTGATCAACCAATTCATCAAAGTTCCACACCTCTTAGTAACTCTATTGATTCCATTAGGAATAACCCTATTCATAAACACAGTTAATGAACAACTACAAGAAGACAACATCAACTTATTCGGTTTCACTTCCGAGGATACTCATACCATATCAATTTATTTGATTACAAACTCTGACTTAACCATAACAAGACATCACAAAAGGATTTTTAATACCTCCCTTCAGAAAAGAGAGGTATTAAATTTCAATACTTAGAATAATCCAAAAGAATTACATACAGCCAAAGCTTTCACATGTTAAAGAATTTGCAACATAAAACTTTCATTAACAAGAATACCAAGTAAACGAATGAGACATGTTTCACAACAAGACAAAACTCCCACGAAGGGACCAACCTTGCAAAATCCACAATGCTCACAAGTCGCAAAAGTGTCTCAATAGTCCGAAAAACAATAATTGTTTCAAAGAACAGGTAGAAACCAATTGAAAACCCTCAACTGCAATGAACCACGAGCCCAAGATAAATTCATCCACCACCACAGGATAAGAATTGACCAAATTCAACTTAAGAAAGAGAGAAACTTTTCTAAAGAACTCATTCCTAACCTCTGAAACTAAGTTGTCCAAGGAAAAATCCTTCACCATTTCAATACCACGAATAGTGATAAAACCTGGCCATGCCCATGGCCGCACCGCGGTCTCTATCTCTCGACATCAACTATCACCCCACATAACAATCGATCATATAATCGAATCATAAGCACAAAAGATCATCTCATAACAAGTACAAAGTCAAACATTAAGCACACATTCAACTATGATAATCGACGGAAACGTAGATGCAATGCAAACCCCATTCCCACCTACAGTGCTTAGTGTGTCAAAATTAATATTTCGTTAACCACGGACCTACAGCCCGCTCTGATACCAACTGTAACACCCCAGCCAATCAATGACCTGGAATGCTACCAAACTAATAACATAACAATGAAAACTAATATTCATCTTACAAAAATTCGGCAGAACGTCTTTGTTTATTGTCTAAATCAGAGGTTCCAACAATCATGATCAAATGATATGAATAATAGTAGGCAATATAATCATTTATAGGCAAAACTGGATTATGTTCATCATTGCACTCATAACAATAATACTTAGATAAAGAACGGAAATCAATGTAAAAGAGTTCTAATCTTTTATTACATTTTAATCCTGATAGACATTAATCAAATACCACTTAAATTATTCAGCAAATAGTGTTTATTGTTCTTTCTTTCTTCCATGGTGAATAGACCGTGCAAGTGCAACAAAACTAATCATTCTTTATCCCCATGCATGCCGATCTCATGTAGGTACCTAAAACAAACAGCAACCACAACAACAACAATAAGAGTGAGTCCAACGACTCAGCAAATATAAATAGTAGCGAGTCTTTAGATTAAATAAAAACACCTCCAAACTAACCCAACATGTTTAGCTTAACTCAATACCCCAAATCCTTTCGGCCATCCTGTCCCCCTCTACGGACAGTCAACTTCAAAAATTCGTATCTATTGGTACAGAAGTCCGAATAGGGCGTTCTCAGAGTTTCTGGAAAGATAATTAAATTATCTAACTAAACATAGTTGGTGAGTCTCCATGATTCGGCCATCTTCTACCCGCACCATCCAGTTTTCTAAAAAACAGCAGTTTCCTATCGGGTTCTCTGGACAGAGCACTAAAAATGCCATAACTTCCAGCCCGGGTGTTCGAATCATGATTTGTTGACCTTCCTGGAAAGCGAAGACAATTATCTACAACTTCCATAATATGGAGATCCTCTGATTCTCCCTTTTTTTCTAATCTCCCAATCCAATCTACCAAAATCTGACAGAAATCTCCCGATCTGCAGAACAGTCTTACAAGAAAAATCATAACTTCTGCTAAAAAGGTCTGATCGATGCGTTCTAGCACTTTATGGAAAGATAACAATGTCCTCTACAACTCTCTAGGAGAAGTCCAGATCTGAATCCCCACGAAACTACCCAAAACATCCGTCCAACGAAATCTGTCCTAGCAGTCCAGAATACCGACCTTGCAACAACTAGTAAAAATGCATCTAATTGGGGAACAATGGGGATTACCCTTGACGAACCGATGCAGATTATGATGAACACCACGCAATCGCTCTCTCCCCCTTCCTCTTCTCCTTCTTCTTCCCTTCCCTCTTCCTCCTTTCTTCCCTGTTTTCTCTGCCACGTCAGCACAAACTCTGCCGCGGCAGCCAATAACCTCGCCGTGGCAGCCACAAACCTTGCCGTGGCAGCAGTTCTATTGGTGGCAGCTGTGTGGGGGAAGAGGGGGTGCGGCCAGCAAGGAAAAAAAGGAAAAGGGAGGTTGGGGGAGGCGGCTAGGGTTTGGGGGAGGGGCGCCTCCCCACCCCTTATGGCCGGCCAACACCTGGGCCAAGGCCCAAACCCAGGTTTCTGGGGTTTTTGTAGAAATCCCCTGTCTAAAATCCCTGTTAAACTCTTTTCTATCTGTTCTTTCTTCCCAATTAATCTATTCTCTCTCGAATCATATTTGGGGTATTACAATGAGACTCCAATTAAACGCAACGGGAGGAAGAATGGGAGTAGAGGCGCGAAGTGACGCGGCCGGATTGGTCGGGGTGTCGCCGGAGGGCCGAGACAGCGTGGAGGTGCAGGCGGGCGTGCTCAGCGGACTCGGTTGAAGGGAGGAGGAGGGGGGAAGGGGAGAGGAAGGGGGCGTCAAGAAGGGGCGAGCTCGGTGCTCTTATAGGCGAGTGCGCACGCCGGGGTGGCGCCGAGGCGTGGGCAGCGGCGTGGCCGGACGGCACGACGTGGGGAGCAGAGGCGCAGCAGGGCATGGCGCGGTGACGTGCGTGCATAGTGGGGTGCTGTGCGACGATGGCGACCGGGGCAGGTGCGCTACGCGGAGAGGACGGGCGCACAGGAGGCAGGGCAGGGTGACGCAAGGAGGACGGCGGCCGCTGACCCAGGAGCAGTGCGCGGTGGGGGCGGCGGCATGGCCGGCACAGCGCGCGCGCAGGGAATGGGTGGGGGAGTGACGGCCGATGCAACGGGGGCAGCTCGGTGACAAGATAGAAGCAGGCGCGGCGATGTGGGGTGATGGAAGCTGACGCGCGAACAGGGAGGCCGGACGACCATGACGCGAGGAGGACGACGGTGCCCAGGGAAGAGCGACGTGGAGTTAGCTCTGCCATGAGAGTGAGGGGAGCTAGGAGAAAAAGAAAGGAGGAAGCCGGGTCCCAGTGGCAGTGAGAGGAGGAGAAGGGGCCACATGGAAATGAAAGAAGGAAGAAAGTGAAGGAAAAGAGGGGGAAAAGAGAAAGTTTAAGCAAAGTTTTCAGAATTTAGACTTTTAATTTAAACTTGAAATTTTTATTAGGTTTTATTAATTTCCATTTTTGAAGGATGTTCAAAATTTTGAATTTCTCAATTTAATCATTTAGATGTGATTGCTTGACTTTCGCTTTGAGTTTAAATCTTAAATTTTAACTTGGATTTGAGTGTAATTTAAAAATTGGTTTAAAATTCATAATTCATTGATTTGTATTATTCTCATATCTTTTATTAACATTGTTACTATTTTCACTTTGGATTTTATTTCTCATTTTTATTTATTTGCATGCAACAACACTCCATAGTTTTAAAATAAAGATTCAGAAGAATCCAAATACCATCAAAATGCAAGAAAAGTTTTTTTTAAAATTCCATATTTTTGAATAACCAAATTTTTGGGATGTTACAGTTTTTCCGTGATCCTTTCACGTCACATTGTGCCATCATGTCCTATCTACCTTCTGGCCAAATTAATTTGGTTTTGGTGTAGCCAATCTCTCGGAATTGAGTTTTCCCCAATCTAGGTCAAGAGCGCTTCCCGACGTCGATTTGTCGCCTCCGGTAAGTTTTAGCCTATGCCGTAATTTTTTTTAGACTTGCCTCATCGTGTTCTACGCCGTGCATCCTTCCTTTTCCCCAAAAAGCCTCCACAAATTTTTACCTTCGAACCTCGCCATGGCCGCCAATGGCATCTCGTGTCCCCCATCTATCCGGTGGTGTTTTCCCCAATCCGTTCGCATCACATTGTGCCAAACCATCCCAAGTAGCTACCCTCCAAGTGGTTTTAGATTTCGTTCACCGAGCACCAAGATATTAAGTTTTCCTTTTTCCTTCCCGACGTCGTTCAAACGTCGATTGCGTCGTCTCCAGTGGGTTTCTGGCCGAGCCGATAATTTTCCTAGCTTCTCCAAGCCGCGTTCTAGCCCGTGCTCACCCTACTTCTCCGTGTCTTATACCTGAGTTTTATTCCTCTATCCTACCCATGTCGTTGTAGTCGCCCGTGCCGTCACCGTGCTCCGTTTGGCGTGCCGTCGCTTCCTATGTGTGCCTTAGGTCCCTAACAACCCATTTTGCTAGTTAGATTCATCTTCCATGCCTCCTCTCGCCAGCGCTAGCCTCCTTTCCAAAAATTGTTCTCGGGTGAACAGTAACATCTGTGAATTTCCAGCATTTTCTCGCCCCAGCAAACTTTAGATCGCTCGTTCTCCTTCGTCCGAACTCCGATCGACCCGATTCTTCTTCCTAAATTCATCTAAAATTGAGCTCTTTCTTTTGGTTCTGGTTTTGCAGTTTTTGGAGTTTATTTGAATTTTATTTGATTTCTTTTTGTCTTTTCGATGCGTTTTCTCTCTCGTTAGATCACGTGTTCGAGGGAGCGGAAGTTGGATTTGAAGATCAAGAATTCCTAACTGAGCAAGGCCAAGGCAAGTCGTGTCCTTTGATCATGTTGAACCCAGTTTGCAATCTATTATTTAATTATTTTGTTTTAAATTATCTTGCATCGCTATTTTTATTCAAACCCTTGTATTGGTAGTTATCGTCCCAATTGGTTATTTCCCTCCTTGATGTTTGGAATACCTTGATGCCATTGTCACCTTAGGTTGGGAAACTAATTAGTGATGCTATATTTGTTGTCACATGGGTTGTACGCTTAATTTGCTTAGCCATGCTTATTACTAGCACGTTGGGTCTATCATCACATGTAGTTAATTAATCTTGACTTAATGATATACTTGAACGTGGTGGTCAACCACAGTTATAAAATTTGAGTACCAAGACATGGGTAGTGTCATTGGTGTTGGTTATACAAAACTTGGTTTTCACTTGGGCGAATGATCGTGCAGTAAAGGGGGTGCTGCTGGCACATTGGGATGTGGATGTTTCGCCTGGGTACATTTAAGGACTTAACTTTGTGCGCCATTGATCTGAGCCTTACCGTACAACCACATGTCCAGTATGGGATGGACCTGGCTGACTAATTTGTGATGTTTCAATTCTGGTTCCGCCATTGGGATGTCAGTGGGTGTCGTATACATTCCACAGGGCGTAAGAGGGGGCAATTACCAGGTTTGGGGCGAAACCTCAGCGAGGCGGGACTAGGTTGAGATTGAACATTGTAAAGGCATTGTTGTGATCTTCTTGGTCGGCATGCCAAAGGAAGCATGTTATATCGTTGACATTACAAGATGATCATATCGTGTGGGTAAAGTTGTACAACCTCTGCAGAGTGTAAAACTATTCGAATAGCCGTGTCCTCGGTCATGGACAATGCTCGGTGATTTCACACGAGGGGTAGAGTTTTCATAAAAACCTGGTTGGGTTAAGTTGGGAAGTGAATGATTAGTTCACGGGTGTTCATTTCATGGATCTTGGTTCATGGTGGATTCCTTGGGTGAATGGTCAGTTCACTTGTGGTTGGTCTCAATTTCTTTGGTTACTTATTTATTATCATTTTCAAAGTCAGCTTTTCAATCTATTTATTGTATTTACTTTAAATTGTTGCTTTCTGCAAAATTAGCTTTTCAGCCATCCTTTGATAAGCCTTGCATACTATATTGCATTCTTTGTTACAAACGACTTGCTGAGTACTCTATGTACTCACGGCTTCATCCATATTTGCTCAGTTGAGGAAGAAGGACCAGATCAGCAGGAGCTACTAGAAGGAGAATACTTTGACGACTTCGCGGATTAGGACTTCGCTCCCCAGTCGATTGCCTGTGGGCTTGTCGAATGGCTACTACGCTTATTTCTGGTTTTCCGCTGCTAGCTTCTTTAAGCCTTTCAGGCTATTAATTGTAAGCTTGGCCATAAGGTCGTACTCTGATAATTATTAATAATATTTGAGTCTTTTCCTAGTAAATCGTGATATGTTCGATATTTCATCTTTGTTAATACTGTGTGCACTAGTGTGATCCTGGACTAGTGCAGAATACACAGGAGAGTCCGGATTTGCATATTCGGGTCTCTACCGGCTGTGAGCCATCGGGCCGTACATCAACTTTGCGTCTACAGGACAACCTCCGAAATCACTTCGGCGATGTGTCCGCTTTGGACTAGTCTCCAAGGGACGAGCTCGCCCTCGGCTACGACCTCACGCACGTGGGGGCGGACCTGCCCCGCGCTTCGACAACATCTCCGCAAGATGAGCCCGACCTCGCCTCGACTTCGACTCAGCGGGGTGGCTTCGATAGCAACTTCGACTCCGCAGCTGAAGGACATCGCGGCCGGAGATGGCTTCGGCAGCCAGTTCACCTCCATATCCTCGGTGCGAAGCTGGACTATGTCGGCAAATGCATTTCTACCCAAGATCATAGAAGGTCACAGGTCGCAGGGACGGAGGGGGCCAAATGGCTCAGCAACATGGCTTCGGCCCGTGAAGCCCTTCACTATGAGAGGCTCCAGTTGTAGGGGTGGCCCCCACCTAAGCCCAGCCGGCCTGTTAGAAGGTTGTAAAGCCTGAAATGGGACATGTATAATGACATAAATACCCTTGAGAGGGATACTTGGGTGTAAGGACATAATTGTAAAATACTCCCCATGTAAATATATATAAAGCTGTCCTGGGCATGGGGAAGACCCCAAGCATTGTTCACCTAACATCTCCACTACCACTCTATACTGTTTGGTCTGTAGCCACAACAACCACAATTTATACTCATGGCCTTTTTAAGATGGTTTCCACCATGAGTTTTATCATGCCAACTTTTTAAATCATCTTGTTTTTAGTTTTCCTAACTTGGTCTAAATTTTTGATTTGCATTACATGCACATTTGATTTTTGAAGTTCAAACTTTTCAAAGAAACTACAGTAAAGAGCCAAGGAAACAAAAATGCATTCAAAAAGTTTAAATTTCTTCTTATCCTAGAATTTGGGATGTTAGAAAGCCTGCAGCATCGATGGCATTGTGGGAGGGCCGACATGGTCTCAGGTCACCGGTGGGGTCACGAGAGGGCTGGCGGGGCCATGGGTCGCTAGCAGAGTCACGAGAGGATTGGCAGGGTTTTCAGTTGTGTCGGATTGCTGCGAAACCCTAATTGCCTTAGTTGCAATTCAGGTTGGGAGAGGAATCAAGGAGGATGAAAGTCCTGAGCGAACAAAAATGGTTGAGTATATATATCAATGGCAATTTGTGGGTAAATTTGGCAAACTTCAGTGGCAAAGGGTTATTTTCATTTTGCAAAAGCCAAAAAAGCTTCCTAGGATTGGCTTATGGCTTTTAGTTATGGCAGACTTTAGGCTTTTCCAAAAGCCCAGCTCAAAAAGCTTCCTGTTTGTTTAGGCTTTGGCTTTTTTGCTTTTAAGCCGAAGAAAAAGTCTAAACAAACAGGGCCTTAATTCTTCACATCCACCACGTGATATGAATGCAGTTGTTGATAGATAGGAAAATCTAGGTAGGAATAGAATTAGAGCATGTACAATGGTGTGACGTTAGTTGTCTGTAATGCTTGACACATAGGACACAAGATGACGTGGAGGAGAGAGGGGGAGCATGGAAAATTGACCATCTCTCATATAGTAGTCGACTGTAATACAAGAAACAAGGCATATTGTACACGAAGAAGCTGTCTATGGAGACATATAAAAGGACAATCTATTACAGAAGATATCTTTAATGTTGTCTATAGATGACATGGAAGAATACTATAGACAACAGTTGTCTATACACTACAACAGATATTGTTATCACAGACGGTTCAAAACCGTCATCACAGACAGTTTCTGAACCGTTTGCATTTATGTGTCAGTGATAATAGCTGGTTATCACAAATAGTTTCCACACCGTCTGTGATAACATACAACATAGACATTTTTTTTTCACAACAACCATCTGTGATACTCGACTATCACAGGCGGTTTTTTGTATTAACCGTTTGTGATATGCACGATATCATAGATGGTTAATAACAAAAATTGTCTGTGATATGGTGCATATCACAGATGGTTCGGTGTTCCAAACCATCTGTGTTATCGTGCATATCACAGATGGTCCGGTGTTTGAAACCGTCTAGTATATATATATCATAAACGGTTTGGAACACTGAATCGTCTGTGATAGCTATTTCAACATCAATGTTGTTTGCTCTTTTTCGGCTAACCTCAGGATATGCTAGCAGTGCTCTCCGAATACAAGCAAGATCACGTATGTATAGCACAGGACAATCATTACATAAATCACACAGATGAATGAAACAACACAAATATATCACATATATAGCTTGACAATCATTACACAGATCTCACAAATGAATTAAACTGAATGAATTGTTTGATTAAGTACAATTGAGTGATTAAAATTGTTGGTGATATGCCCTAGAGGCAACATGGAGATGTTGAATATATCACATACTATGTTTATGAAGCATTGCCTTGTTCCTTGAAATAGACATTATCATTATTGATCAATGAGTATGTGACTTATTCATGAGACTCTTAATGCCAAAATGTTGCTATTTCTAAATGATCCCTGATTATATATCATATGAGGAACAAATATGATTCAAAGATCAGCATATGTATTGATTGATGATCATGTCTCATTGATCATGGTATGGAGATACCAAATCAATAATATGGACATGTGTTAGTGAACATATGTTGGATAGACCCGCCATGAGACACTGCAGAGATTCCATGTGTCATTAGTTGGTCTCAAGTAGTGTTTATGTGGAATCCTTAGACTTGAGATCATCATGGTTCCCAACATGCGTAGTAGCTTATTTTAGGACTACTAAACACTACTCCGTAACTGGGTAGTCATAAAAGTAGTCTTTGGGTTTGCCATGAAACATGTAGTGGGATGTGAATGATCAAGATAGAATTTGCCCCTCCTTATGGGAGAGATATCTCTGGGCCCCTCGATGTAATGGATTATGAAAGTGCATGGCCATGCCAAAGTGATTGAGGAGTCAATCACGAGTTTATAATCCATCACAGAATCAAGAGAGTGATTGAGCTATTAAGAGGATGACACAGGTCTCGCCTTGAGCTTAATCTATATCGTGAGGCAAAGGGATTCGTACATGAGAACATTATAGGTTCAGCCGATATGATCTTTACGTATACTTTGGGGTTAATATGTCTTACTAGAGGCCGCTATTAACAGGGTGACCGGAAAGGCATTTTCGGGTCGCGACCAAGTATACGTGAACCTACAGGGTCGCACACTTAACGGGTTGGAACACTAATTCGAATGTGATTCGGATGTGGGCTCAATTCGGATAGAGATCCGGATAGACTCCTATTGGGCCTCGGTCCATGAGGCCCAAGTGAGGAGGTCTATATATATGGAGGCGAGGGGCTGAGGGGTGTATGCTTCTGTTAATCCCGAGCCAAACCCTGGCCGCTCGCGAGTGCTGGTACACTCGTGATCGGCGTTCCAACCCCGGACGTGTGGATACCGGTGGAGGCGCTGCTCGTTGCGGCGTTGATCGGCATCAACAATCTACAGATTGGATCTTGCACGTGGTGTGGTTGATCGCGTGGAGGAGACGATCTGTTCGGGACGATCGACTAATTCCACTACTACCTCGACGCGCGTGGTTGGATTGGCTTCTCCAACTCTTCTTCCGCTGCGCTGCGCGTCTAGTGGTAACGATCCATGATCCCTCCTTAGCATGATGTCCTGGTGTGTGCGGTAGAAAAGTTTTATTTTCTGCTATCGTTGCCTACGCGCAATCCTTCAAAAATTGAATCCAATGTTTCAACATCTAATTACTATTGCCAGGGTGGAACTCTCCAGTCTTGTTTATGACTTCTACTAGCAAGAATTGGGAGAGGTTTCCTTGAATTTCGATGAGTTTGTGCCAAAGTCAACACGCTGTCGCTAGGAGCAATGTTAAGTCTTTAATTAGCATGTGTAGGAGCCCAGATTATACAATCTGGAATCCTCTGTGATTCCACCGCACTATTCCCTGGATCAGTAGATAGTGCTCACAGATTACAGTTCTGAATATCAAAAGTACATATCAAGCGGAAAGCGTAAATATAATAGTAGACTTACTCATGGGCCGATTAGGCCGAAATCAATAAATTGCAGCAGCAGAATGAAGCACACAAGTGGGACCTTCAGGACATGCCCACAGGCAGCCAAGTGGAGGTTCGCGACCTAGCCCTTGACATCTTCATCTTCTCTGCCAGCTTGTCCAATCTTGTTGCTGAGACGAGGTGATTTGATTCCTGATTCTGAATTTTGTCGCAAAAGCGAGTGTGAGCACTCCGACCCCGTGCTCCGCGAGCCAATACACAGAATGCAAATAAATAGTATGCATGGCTTATCAAAGGAGAGGCTCGGGTTATTTTATTTGCCATAAAACGCATTTAGTAGCATTTCTATTATTATATCATATTGTTGTTTTTGTGACCTAAAGACTCCTCACCGCAAATGACATCATTGACTTAATCCACCAAAGACTCACACTTTTTATTAACTGATGTCTAAGACTCCCAACAGCGATTGCCATAATTGACTTAATCCACCGAAATTACACTTCCTTTATTGAGTGATCTCTAAACTCCAAACAACATGTGTCATCCTCTATTCAATCCACCGATCATATTCTTTCTATATTGGTTGCTATTTAAGACTCCAAACAGCAAGTGACATTATCCAATTGCTCCACCGATTATACACCTTCTATATTTATTGCTGTCTAAAACTACCAACAGCGTGTGACATTATTTAGATAATCCACCGATCAATTGTTGCCAAAAACTCGAAACAGCTAGTGACATCATCTATTTAATATCATTTGATTAATCCACCAAACACACACTTTCTATATTGAGTGCTGTCTAAAACTCCAAACAGCGAATAACATCAATTATACAATCCACCAATATCTTTTGTATTCCAAAATTCCTATCAACCCATTCCTTTTGCTATTGATCCACAACCACAATTTGCTCTTACAATAATCAACCTTATTTTCCATTATCTATTTCTAACTAACCCACTAGTATACCTCCACCAAGAATATCATTGATCAAGCCTACGATTCAATATTATATATATCCACCAAGAATAGCATTGATCAACTCTACGATTCACCATTATATATCCACCAAGAATATCACTAATCAAGAATTATAATCCAATACTTGTATTATTCCTCCAAATTCCCGAAGATTCAATTATATCATTTATCTGGCCTATCTATTCAACTGGTCCCCACTAATTTATTTCTCTCAGAACCCACACTATCATTTCTATTCATGATCGACCTGAATCCACCAATACCTTTATGTGCATACTACAAATATCCATCTCAATTACTCACGACCCTGTTTATTCCACCCATATTTTATTTTGTAAGAATAGAAATGCCACTTTTTGAAATACAATACATAGAATTTCCTGAGACCTAGCAGCTTTGGAACAAAACATAATGTTCAAGGAATATTAACATGATTTTCCATACATATGGCATCACACCATATGCCTAATACCACCATAATTTTTCCATGCATATGGCATCACACCATATAACATCTTTCAGCGTTATAGCCGTTTAACTTACCACTGGGACGACACCCAGGACAACTCAAATCAGGGCTTTCCGCTGCCCTCCACTTTTCCATTCCCACCCACAAAGTTTTTGAAATAGAACTATATCTGGTTAAGTTCCCATGTCCGCCCTTGACCGTGGGCACGGCTATTCGAATAGTTTTGACTCTGCAGAGTTTGCACACTTTACCCACAAGAGACAGTTCACTCGTTGCCCCACACGATTCCTTAGCCGTGCGGTTGAGCAAGCCATCACAGTAACCGTTCAAAGTACCTCGCCCCGTCTATCATCTCACCCTATGGGCCGCTCCCACTTGCGGTGGGTCCCATACGTTGTGCGGGATGTTCCCCTCCTATGCGCCTAGCAGCTGACTCCCCGTGATGCTAGCACGCCGCAGAAGAACTTCACTCACAAAGAGTGTCCCATTCAAGCTGTCACCCAGAATCGCTACTTGCACCACCACTTCTCCTCCACCGATGATGATGACTTTCGGGGTCTGGTAAATCTACTAAGCCAAGTTGTACTTTACAGACTTGTGGTTGCACTGTTTTACATAGGAGGTCATGACAAGATTCGGTCCTTAGGGATATCTGGGCGGTTCTACCACAAACCACACTCTCGTGCACCCTTGCACCATACCCCCGAACCATCCGCCCAGATAAATAAGCAATTTGAGATTTTTGGGGATCATAAAATAACCATATCCAACATACTCCAGTCATTACCACCATGACTGCCCAACCAAACTTTCTCATGATTAAAAGTGATGCTTGAGAGTTCTTGCTCCCACAAGTATCTAAGCAAAACTAAGCATGGCATATAATTATGGACTTATTTTCAAATGGTTACTATTATAACTTTGCTAGGGCGACAAGGTTCTCATGTTCAAATATTCCAAAGGGAGGACAATATTAATCAAGCTAGATAATAGGCATTTAACTAGAATTCTAAATTAAACATGTATTTGCATATAAAATAACAGCATGCAATTTGATAATTTAAACAAAAGTAATTTGCAGAAAATTTAGGTTCAACATGATCAAAGTATTGACTCGCCTTGCGCGGTTTACCGCGGTCTTGAGCTCGCTCATAGCTTTCTTATCGTTGGTGCGCATCTTAACCTCGATCTTGATCTCACTTGATTCATTGAATCTTCAGGGCTCCAATTTTTAATTTCGCGGCAAACAAAAGAAAAACCAAACAAGTTCAGATAATTTAAACGCCTGATTTAATTTAATTTATACATTTGTTACTGTCGTAGGGGTGGCCCCCACCTAAGCCCAGCAGGCTTGTTTGGAGGTTATAAGAACCAGAGTAACGTATGTAAAGACATAAGTGCCCCTGACGGGGAGGTATGCATGTAAGGGTATAACTGTAAAAGCATACCCCATGTGTATATATATATCAGGATGAGGGGGAGGATGAGGCAGAACACTCCCACCTCTCCACTACCGTCCGTGGGGAGGCCAAGGACAAGCCCGAAGACCGAAGAAGAAGGATGGCACCGAAAAAATCTTCATCAGCGGCGGCGAAGGGAAAGAAGACGGCTGGGTCAGAGCGGCGCGTGTATACCAGGGCTTCGGCATCGGCCGCCGAAGGAGCTGGCGGCAGCGCAGGCGCTGTGGTCGCGGGCGTCGACGCTGGCGCCACAGCGACCGACCCCGTCAGCGCCGCTACAACGATACCCAACCCCGTCGCTGGCACTGCAACGACAGCCCCCGCCACCCTCGCCGGCAGCGCGGATCAGGCGGCCGGGGGTAGCAGCAATGAAGCATCCAGCGGATCTGGAGATCGTGAAGCGATGGTCCCTGCATCGCCTCGTCCGCTGGGTGTCCCGGCGGCCCCGACAGCGCCTGTGGTGGAAAGCGCCATACTAGCAGCCCTCAACGCGTTCCAGCGGGAGCTAGGGGACCTTCGCGGAACCATCCGCGATATGCAAGAGGCTCGGAGCCAGCAGGCCGCACCAGTAAGCGCCCGAGCCCACGCCAGAGAGGGCGGACAGTCACGAAGCCCCCACGTCTAGCCGTGCGCCGCTGCCGCGCGTAGATCCGGAGTCCCCGCTTTCGGCAGGGCTGCAGCAGGCAGCGTGGCCTGAAGACTTCAAGTTTCCTGGCGCCATCGACTCGTACAAGGGCGACACGGACCCCCGCGAGTTCGTGCGCGTGTACGAAGCCGCAATCGAAGCCGCGGGCGGAAACGACACCACGAAGGCGAAGGGACTCCCCCTCGCGCTGCGAGGGGGGGGCGCTCTCTTGGTTCTTTACCATAGAGTCGGGCTCCATCTACGCGTGGGAGCAGCTCCGCGACCGTCTTCACAACAGCTTCCAAGGAAACTGCGTCGAGCGAGTCGACGCAGACCAACTATTCGCTGTGAAGCAAGGACCCTCGGAGAAGCTCCGGAACTACATCAAGCGCTTCACCAAGATTCGATGCCAAGTAAGAGACGTTAATGAAACCACCGTCGTTAATGCAGCCATACAGGGCCTTCGTCCGGGCCCGATGGCCGAGTACAACGCGCGGAGGCCAATCAAGACAGTCGCCAAGCTCTTCGACAAAATGGACGAGTACGCGCGGGCGGAGGAGGATGCGCGAAGACGCAGCATTACCGCCCTCGACCTCGCCCATGGGGAGCGCCCCCCGTGCGAAGTAGGGGCGGGTGGTCCCTCCTCGGGGCAGGGCCGCGGCCGAGAGCCCCGGGGAGACCCTATCCGAGGCAGCAACACCGGAGTACGGGAAGGCTCCTCAAGGAGCAGGCATTAACCTCGGCACCGCCAGCGCAGGCCACAGGCGGCCCATCATGCCCTCGGCACCGAGAGCGCCCGCCAAGGACCCGACCCCGCCTCCCGAAGGGGGGACTGGGGATCGGAAGGCGGACTTGATTGCGGCGGCCAACCCCACGCAGAACAAGAGCTCCTACACTATGGCAAGTGGTGCGAGGTACACGGCTACGGTGATCATTACACAAGGGCATGCACCGCAGTTCTGGAGCTGCGGAGGGTGACGGCCGGGTTTCGAGCTCTGCCTCTTCGGCCCCCTGCCGGAGCCCGCGTGGAGCACCCAAGCGGTAGCCCCATACGAGCCGCCGCAACGGAGGGCGCGCAGCATCGCACCGTTAGCGTCATCACCGGAGGCTCCTCCTCAAGGGCCCCCGGGGAGCAGCCGCAATAATGGATGCCGCCCCGCAATATCACCTTCGACGTGAGCGACGCCAGCGGTGTGGAGTACCCTCACCAAGACCCTCTAGTTATCCGGGCCCACATAGCACGCTGCGACGTCAGGCGCATCCTGGTCGACGGGGGAAGCTCCGCAAATATCTTGTTCGCCGAAGCCCTCGATCGTATGGGGATCCCCCGAAGCCGGCTAGAGCAGCCAGGAGCTCCACTTCAAGGCTTCGGGGGTCAACCACTGCAGGCCTTGGGGCACGTGTCCCTTCCGATCACGTTCCATCAGGAGGGCAACAAGGGTAACATCCGGACCGAGCAGGTCACCTTCGACGTCGTAGTATCCCACATCCCTACAACGCCATACTGGGCCGGCCCGCCATCAACTCTTTCGAGGCGATCCCGCACTACGCGTTTTTGTGTATGAAGCTCCCGGGTCCAGAGGGTGTTATCACCGTCTTCGGCGATCAGGACCTGGCCAGACGTGCCGAGGTCGGCAGCCGCGTTCCGCATCGCCCGGTGCACGCCCTCTCCGGCACGCTCGGCGGTGGCCCCTCCGCCCCAGGGTGGACGCCCAAGCCTCGGCCCGAGGGCGGAGTCAAGAAGGTGCCGCTCCAGGCGGAGGGACAGTTTGTGTCCATCGGCGAGGGGCTCCCACCGGGGGTCGAACGGGATCTGCTCCGAGTGCTTCAGAACAATGTTGACATTTTCGCGTGGTCCCCGGAAGACATCAAGGGCGTAGACCGAGCCGTAATCGAGCATCGCTTGGCGGTCCGCCCCGACGCCAAGCCGATCAAGCAGAGGCTCCGGCGTATGTCGATGGATCGGCAACAGGCGGCCAAGATGGAGGTGGCGAAGCTTCTTCGCGCCGGGGTCATCCGCGAGGTCCACCATCCAGAGTGGCTCGCTAACCCGGTACTAGTCAAAAAGGCCAGCGGGGCCTGGCGTATGTGCATCGACTTCACGGCACTCAACAAGGCGTGCCCAAAGGACAATTATCCCTTGCCGCGCATCGACCAGCTGGTCGACGCCACCGCGGGGTGCGAACTCATGAGTTTCTTGGATGCCTATTCCGGCTACCACCAGGTGTACATGGCCGAAGACGACGAGGAGAAGACCAGTTTCATCACACCTCTTGGGATGTTCTGCTTCGTCAGAATGCCCTTTGGCTTGAAGAACGCAGGCGCTACATTTACCCGTCTTGTCGCTATTGCCCTGGCCGCCCAGCTCGGGAGGAACGTCGAAGCTTACGTTGATGACGTGGTGGTCAAAACCCGGCAGCTTGCTCTGCATGGCCGGGACCTCCAAGAGACCTTCGACAACCTCCGGAAGGCGGGCATCAAGCTCAACCCCGACAAATGTGTCTTCGGGGTGCAGGCGGGCAAACTCCTAGGTTTCCTCGTGTCCGGACGGGGCATCCAGGCGAACCCCGACAAAGTAGACGCCATCCTGGGTATGGAGCCTCCCAAGACAACGAGGGAGGTCCAGAGGCTGGCGGGCCGCATGGCAGCATTAAGCCGCTTCCTATCTAGGGCGGCGGAGCGGGGCCTGCCATTTTTTAAGACACTCCGCGGGTGTGACGGATTTCGTTGGGACGGGGATTGCGCGAAGGCCTTCAACGAGCTCAAGGAGCACCTGGCAAGCCTCCCCACTCTGGTCGCCCCAGCACCAGAGGCTCCCCTCCTGCTATATCTGGCCGCGTCCGCCACCGCGGTCAGCGCCGTCCTCGTCTTAGAGGAAGGCACCATGCAGCGGCCCGTATACTTTGTCTCTGAAGCCCTTCAAGGCGCCAAGACAAGGTACACGGAGCTTGAGAAGCTCGCCTACGCACTGGTCATGGCCTCCAGAAAACTTCGGCATTACTTTCTGGCCCACCCGATCACAGTGCCTTCTTCATTCCCCCTGGCGGAGATGTTACACAACAAGGAGTCCACAGGGTGCATCGGCAAATGGGCCGCCGAGCTCGCCCCCTTCTACTTGACGTATGCTTCACGCACGGCAATCAAATCCCAAGTCCTGGCGGATTTTCTCGCCGAATGGACCCCGCCGGCCCAACCAGTCCAGACGCACGACGACCCCGTCTGGACGCTTACCATTGACGGAGCTTACGGCGTCGCGGGCGCGGGCGTAGGCGCGGTGATCGTCACGCCCGAAGGACAGCGTTTGCTATACTCGTCGCGCCTCGCTTTCCCCGCCACCAACAACACGGCGGAGTACGAGGTGCTGCTCTTTGGCCTGGCGAAGCTCAAGGCAGTCGGCGCGAGACGGGTGCTAGTACGCACCGACTCGTGCTTGGTGGCTGGTCATGTGGATAAGTCATATCAAGCCAAGGACCCTGAGTTGGCCAAGTACCTCGCGGTTGTGAGGGCAAGGGAAAGGCACTTTTTGGGCATCACCGTCAAGGCCATCCCCCGCGCGGAGAACGAGCTGGCCGACGCCCTCGCTAAGGCGGCCAGCCAGCAACTCCCCCCCGGATGGGGCGTTTTATGAGATATTAGCGCAGGCGGCCATTGCGCAGGATAACCGGGATGCGGCACTCGTCCACCACATTGACCGGCCGGGTGATTGGCGAGAGCCCATCTTCAATTTCTTGCAAGGCATCGCCGAGCCGGAGGACCCCGCCGAGCTTCGGCGCTTGCAGCACCGCGCAAGATCCTTCCAGGTGTTCGAAGGGATACTCTACAAGAGAGGGGTTTGCACACCGCTCCTGCGTTGCCTCTCGACTGAGGGGGGGGGAAGGAGCTCCTTGCAGAGATCCACGCGGGCGCGTGCGGATCCCACCTGGCGCCGAGGTCATTAGTTGGCAAGGTGTTCAGGCAAGGCTTCTACTGGCCAACTGCCATCACCGACGCCCAGGACCTCGTCCGTCGATGCCAAGGATGCCAGTGGATGGCGCGCATCATCCGTAGGCCCCCGACGAGCCTCAACCCTATTCCTCCGATGTGGCCACTGCCACACTGGGGCGTCGACATAGTAGGACCGCTTGCCCGAGCTCCAGGGGACCTCCGGTTCGTGGTGGTCGCGCTGGAGTATTTCTCCAGGTGGCCGGAAGCGGTCGCCCTGGCTAAAGTAACTTCTGCGGCCATACAGCGCTTCCTCTGGCAAAACATCATATGTCGCTTCGGCGTGCCCCGGGAGCTCACGGTTGACAATGGCCTGCAGTTCGACACCACCCTATTCAAAGACTAATGTGACAGCATGGGCATCACCCTCCGATTCGCCTCGGTAGGGCATCCCCAGTCCAATGGGGCGGTCGAACGGGCGAATGGCGCCATCTCCGCTGCCATCAAAAAGCGCCTGGTCGGGTTGCCGAAGGGCAAGTGGCCGGGCGAGTTTCACAGCGTTCTTTGCTCGCTTCGCACAACGGTAACGCGCCCGACGGGATTCACGCCGTTCAAGCTCCTTTTCGGCGACGAAGCAGTGACGCCCGAGGAAATCAAGGCCGGCTCATGCAGGGTCCTCGTCCAAGCACCCGAAGAGGAGCGCCGTGAGTCCTTGGACCTCCTCGATGGGCTACGGGCAGATGCAGCCCACCATGTCGAGAAGTATGCGCGGCAGACAGTGCGTACTCGGGACCGCTCTATATGCCCGCGGGGATTCAAGCCTGGGGATCTCGTTCTCAGAGTGGCGCTTCAGGCGGAGACCGCTGGCAAGCTGGAGTCCAAGTGGGAAGGCCCGTACATCGTGATGGAGGCATTGCCAAAGGGGGCATACCGCCTCGCCACGCTCGAAGGGCAAACCCTCCGACACACATGGAATGCGGACAGGCTGCGGCGATACTACGCCTAGAAGTAGGACAACAAGCGTAGAGCCGCCAGCCCTTTGTTATATGATGCTCGCCCGCATAAACGGGAGTTCAATAAAGGTTGCTGTTCTCGGCGCATTCCCTGTCCGCGCTGAGCAAAACAAAGTCCGCGGACTTTAAATAAGACGTAGCGTCGAGGCTCGCCTCCGCACGCGCGAGTCTCCGGACTATAAAGGAAGACGTAGCGTCGAGGTCCGCCTCCGCACGCACTAGTCCACGGACTTTAAAATAAGACGTAGCGTTGAGGTCCGCCTCCGCACGCGCGAGTCTCCGGACTATAAAGGAAGACGTAGCGTCGAGGTCTGCCTCCGCACGCACTAGTCCACGGACTTTAAAATAAGACGTAGCGTCGAGGTCCGCCTCCGCACGTGCGAGTCTCCGGACTATAAAGGAAGACGTAGCGTCGAGGTCTGCCTCCGCACGCACTAGTCCACGGACATTAAAATAAGACGTAGCGTCGAGGTCCGCCTCCGCACGCGCGAGTCTCCGGACTATAAAGGAAGACGTAGCGTCGAGGTCTGCCTCCGCACGCACTAGTCCACGGACTTTAAAATAAGACGTAGCGTCGAGGTCTGCCTCCGCACGTGCGAGTCTCCGGACTATAAAGGAAGACGTAGCGTCGAGGTCTGCCTCCGCACGCACTAGTCCACGGACATTAAAATAAGACGTAGCGTCGAGGTCCGCCTCCGCACGCGCGAGTCTCCGGACTATAAAGGAAGACGTAGCATCGAGGTCTGCCTCCGCACGCACTAGTCCACGGACTTTAAAATAAGACGTAGCGTCGAGGTCTGCCTCCGTACGCACCAGTCTACGGACTTTAAATAAGACGTAGTGTCGAGGTCCGCCTCCGCACGCACCAGTCTACGGACTTTAAATAAGACGCAGCGGGGGGACGCCCTCGCGCGCACCAGTCTACGGACTCTAAATAAGACGTAGCGTCGAGGTCCGTCTCCGCACGCACCAGTCTACGGACTCTAAATAAGACGTAGCGTCGAGGTCCGCCTCCGCACGCGCGAGTCTCCGGACTATAAAGTAAGACGTAGCATCGAGGTTTGCCTCCGCACGCACCAGTCTACGGACTTTAAATAAGACGTAGCGTCGAGGTCCGCCTCCGCACGCGCGAGTCTCCGGACTATAAAGCAAGTCGTAGCGTCGAGGTTCGCCTCCGCACGCGCCAGTCCACGGACTTTAAATAAGACGTAGCGTCGAGGTCCGCCTCCGCACGCGCGAGTCTTCGGACTATAAAGGAAAGCGTAACGTCGAGGTTCGCCTCCACATGCACCAGTCCGCGGAATATACACAAGATGCGGAGGTCTTCCCCTCGCGTTCGGCGCCAGGTAACACTAAGAAAAGTACTTCTTGGTTTCATCATAAGAGCAAGGGGGCTACATGCCTACAAGCATACGAACCAGTACATCATCCCCTCGCCCTACCCGACCAACCGCTCAGCCTTGGCGCGGTGCAGACGAACCCGTGCCATCATCGCCGTGACCCTGAAGGACTCCTTCGAGCCAGTGGAGGAGGTCCCCCTCCCCATGCAGCGTCTGCTGCACGGCGACCCTCGCTGCATCTTCCCCAAAGCGGCCCCAGATCCATTGATGGAAGTTTTGCAGGCTAGGCCCGATGGAGCGAATGGCGTCCGCCATAACTTCTGGACGGCCGGGAGGATCCAGTTGAGGATTCGCCAGCTCATGGGTGTGTCTGCACCCACGAATGTGAAGCAGGGCGAGGGCGAAGCAGGCACCAACATAGCCGCAGTGCTCGCCAAACGTTCTGGCGCCACGAAGAGCAACCCCAGCCCCCTCCTCTATCAACCCGAGCGTCTCCGACCCGTGCGCAGGGTCCGGCACTCTGACGCACAGATCTCGGAGGGCCTGGTTCAGAGACTCCATGGCCCACCACGCCGACGTGGACGCATTTTCCAAGATGAGACTGTTCCCTGCGGCAGACTCCGCCAGCTGGGCGTTCTCCCCTTCTAGGGCGGCGATCTGCTACAAAAAGGCGGCGCGCTCCTCAGCCGCGGCGCACTTGGCTTTCGTGGCCTCGAGTTGTGCGGCCGCCATGGTGCCCCCCAGCACGCGAAGCTCTTCGTCCTTCGCTGCGAGAGCATCGTTTGCTTCACGCAGGCTGGCTTCCAGAGCCCTCCGCTCCCGAACGTGGGCCTCGTCAAAGGACCGGCTAAGGGCAAGTGTCTGCCAAAAACAACAAGTCAGCAGGCGCCCAGCAGTACCTTGCAAGATGAAGCGCACATGTTTACCCTCATCTCGGAGGCCTGCAGCGCGAGCGCTAGGAGACCCCCCTCGCTTGATGACAGCATTTCTCGGTCAAGGCCGTTGTCGGCACGCTCTGCGGCTGCAGCAAGGACGCGAAGTATCTCCAGGCGAGGGAGGAAGTCCGAGCGAGCGAGCCCCGACCCCAACGCGTCAGGATTTACCGAGGCCGCGGCCACATCAACAGCAACAGACATCTGCGGGGCATCCTACACAGCCCTTTGGACTTCGCGCATACCTCCGCTGCTCGATCCTTCGCCATGTCCGGGAGACCTTGTCTCGCCTGATGTTGGCAGAATGAGCGAGCAGATCGGAGAGAGTTTCGCGAAGTCACGAGAGGAAAGGGATTCACACCTACCCCCTGCGCCTCTCGTCGCGGTAGGAAGTGGCGCCGTTCCGTCGGCCAAGCGGGGGGCGGGAGGTCGGCGAGGAGGTCTTCTCGACCGCGCCAGACGCCGTGATCCCGCAACAAGGCCCCGCAACGGTGTACCGACCCCTCGCTGGCAGTGGGGACTGCGTCCGAGGGCGTTTCGCCGGCGGCGGCACAAGTGATTCTTCCGGGGCAACACCAGCTACGGTTCCCGTCCCCCCCCACGGTTTCCTCCGTAGGGGGCGCGCCCTCGCCGCCCGCCGCGGTTGGTAGCTAGGAACAGTGCTCCCCCCGGGTTGGTGAGTTCCAGCTCACCGATGGCCGTAAGCACGGGCTTGTTGGCGTCGACGGAGGGTGCCGGGGTATTCGACGCCACGCGTTCCTCCGAAGCAGTGTGGCCGGGCCCACCGCCGGTCGCACGCCCCGTTCCAGCTGTGCTAGTCGCCGAAGGGCCTGCGGGGTCGCATACGGCAGACGGGGAACGGGCCCGGCGTCGCGAGGATAACACCCTTGCAGGGCTATCACTGTCCTGAGTGCCCGGAGTCCTGGCGGGAAGCTCCTCTGGCACCAAGCGTTCGGGCACAGTAATGCCTAGAGCTTCGCATGTGCGGTTTACCCGCCCTTGCTTAGCCGCCTTGACTGCGGCTTCGCGAGTCTGGTGCTCCTTAAGTGTGTACGGGCCGAGGAGCGCCGTAACCGCGTGCTCCGCATCTTCTAGCCGAGCCACTGCGCAGGAGATTACGTCAGCCAGGCGGAGACCAAACCGATACAACGGCGCGCGTAAAACGTACTGGACAACTTACAAGGAGCGGAGGGCGGAAGTAGGCGAGATACGGATGGGCTGAACCCGTCCTCGCGGGGGCCATTCTGTCCAACATACTTCCCCCGGGAGGAGAGGGGCGCCGCCCCATACATTGTGAACTCCTCGGCTAGGTCGCGCAGGCTCATTCGACGGGCGACACCGACAAGACCCTGTAGCCTTCGCGTGTCGTCAGTCTCTGCCTTCAAACTCGACATGCTATTAAACGAGATCGACCCACCTCGGCACTGCATTCCGCTCTTGTCGGTCACGGTGTAGTAGAACCACTGCCGAGTCTAGCCGGACTCCCATTGCCTCGGCGAGGCTGGCACTGGGAACAACGTCGCGCACGACGCCCGGAGCACGAAGTCCACACTGCCGAAGTTGGACACCGCCCTGTCAACTTTTCGGGGTCGATAGCGTGCGTCGTGCAGGGTGGCGAATAAGCTCGCGCTGGGACGCCACCCCTCTCTCCGCATCGCCCACGTGAAGACAGCTAGGCAGAGTATAGCGTGGGGCGTCAGTTGGGCTAGCTCCAACTTGTAGGCCCGCAGGACTTCGCCCACGAACAACACGGAGGGCATTCGAAGGCCGGCGTCGAAGAGCGCGACAAAAACAATCGCCTCCATTGCCCAGGGCTTCGGCACCGTCTCGTCCCGACGGGGTAGGCGAGCCCCATCGCGATCCACGATCTTCCTCTCATCCACGAGTCGCTGCAGCATCCCTTCAGTCACACGGCTCTTCCCTAGCACACGGGAACAGCTGCCTCCCGAGTGCTCCACGGCGTCCCACCACTTGTTGGCGCGCGAGCTCCCCCGCGGCACCAACTCGTACTTCCTAGAAGGAGGGGACACCTCGCCTTGGCTAGGCAAGGAACCTCTACGGGGGTGGTAGGCAGCGGCGTCATGGCTAGCCATCGCTCTTCACGACCAGCGAGAAAGAAGCAGGGAAAAGAGCAACTGGCGTTACAATTAGCACGGGCGGAAGCAAAGCCGCAAACCAAAAACAGACAAAAAGCAAGCAAGGGCGCCTCCACCTCAACACTGGCACTTTATAAAGGCTGCTCGCCCCTCATGTGGCTCGAAGCGCAGACAGATCAAATGCGCAGCGATTCGGCTGCCCACGTTCTGTAAAGAAGAACCGCCGGGGCCTGGAGGGCCGTGCCCGCTAGGTGACCAAGCAGCGCACAACGCCTCCACGCCTTCAACACGCGTCCAACTTCCCTGGGGAAGAGGCGAACGGCCGTGGTCACGCAACTGCTCACATTCCACGACACACCAGTCGCGAGTCGCCGCGTGTCCCAGCTGCAGAATGGCAGACGGCACGACGTGACAGCCTGACTTCTGCCAGGCCAGGCGTCGGCGTGATTCCAGCAGCCATTAAAAGCGCACTACCAGACTGCAAGGTCACAACAGCTCCAACGCGCAACAATATCGGCGCCAAGCTCCAATTTTAGCGTGGGGATGGAGCGCGCGCGCGTCTACTTCGACTAGGCGCCAGCCTCCGCTGCCAGCCGTTCGAAGGGTAGGGGACGGAGCGCGCATGTCTACTTCAACTAGGCGCCAGCCTCCGCTGCCACCCGTTCGAAGGGTAGGGGACGGAGCGCGCGCGTCTACGTCGACTAGGCGCCAGCCTCCGCTGCCGCCCGCTCGAAGGGTAGGGGACGGAGCGCGCGCGTCTACTTCGACTAGGCGCCAGCCTCCGCTGCCACCCGTTCGAAGCGCAGGGGACGGAGCGAGCGCGTCTACTTCCACTAGGCGCCAGCCTCCGCTGCCACCCGTTCGAAGAGTAGGGGACGGAGCGCGCGCGTCTACTTCCACTAGGCGCCAGCCTCCGCTGCCACCCGTTCGAAGGGTAGGGGACGGAGCGCGCGCGTCTACTTCGACTGGGCGCCAGCCTCCGCTGCCACCCGTTCGAAGGGTAGGGGATGGAGCGCGCGGGTCTACATCGACTAGGCGCCAGCCTCCGCCGCCACCCGTTCGAAGGGTAGGGGACGGAGCGCGCGCGTCTACTTCGACTCGGCGCCAGCCTCCGCAGCCACCCGTTCGAAGGGTAGGGGACGGAGCGCGCGCGTCTACTTCGACTAGGCGCCAGCCTCCGCTGCCACCCGTTCGAAGGGTAGGGGACGGAGCGCGCGCGTCTACTTCCACTAGGCTCCAGCCTCCGCTGCCACCCGTTCGAAGGGTAGGGGACGGAGCGCGCGTGTCTACTTCGACTAGGCACCAGCCTCCGCTGCCACCCGTTCGAAGGGTAGGGGACGGAGCGCGCGTGTCTACGTTGACTAGGCGCCAGCCTCCGCTGCCGCCCGTTCGAAGGGTAGGGGACGGAGCGCGCGTGTCTACTTGGACTAGGCGCCAGCCTCCGCTGCCACCCGTTCGAAGGGTAGGGGACGGAGTGCGCGCGTCTACTTCGACTTGGCGCCAGCCTCCGCTGCCACCCGTTCGAAGTGTAGGGGACGGAGCGTGCGTGCGTCTGCTTCAACAAGGCACCTTCCATCCCAGACCTCGGACTCCTCAACCACACGCTTGGAGGAATTCACAGGCCGCAGGGGACGGAGGGGGCCAAAGGACTCGGCGGCATGGCTTCGGCCCTGTGAAGCCCTTCACCATGAGAGGCTCCTGTCGTAGGGGTGGCCCCCACCTAAGCCCAGCAGGCCTGTTAGGAGGTTATAAGAACCAGAGTAACGTATGTAATGACATAAGTGCCCCTGACGGGGAGGTATGCATGTAAGGGTATAATTGTAAAAGCATACCCCATGTGTATATATATATCAGGATGAGGGGGAGGATGAGGCAGAACACTCCCACCTCTCCACTACCATCTCTCTCTCTATTTGGTCTGTAGCCACAACAGTTACGATTTGAGAATAGAAGGATGATTCGATTTAGCGTGTTGCAAACATAGCGGTAGCTGGATTTGAGTGAGAGAACGAGTTATCTTAATAGCTTTACCGTGAGGGAAAACTTTAGGATAATAAGAGATCAAAAAGTGAGGAAGTATCTACAGGGATTATTTGCTTTGGGAAAACAAGTGGCCAAACATAGCCGATTGGAGAAAGGCGAGGTTCGATCTTTTAATTGATGCCTTCCTGTTTATTGATTTTTGTATTTATCAAGGAAGTTCCATAAGTCGAGACGGACATATGGGTATGTGTTCCAAGACGATGTCTATGCCTTTTAGCTTATCAGATTAATTCATATTACTAGTAATTTGATGTGTAACCCTCTATGTGACCTTAACTAACCGTGTTATTAGTTAAATGTTTACTTCAGGGTATTTACATATATTGGTTAGGTCATTTTAATGTACGATGTCCCAGTGCTATTATATTTTAGTAACTATATGTTAAGAGGACCTTTTAACGATATAGAAATGATAGTCATAATTTAGATGGTTAACTTTTGTATCCCTTAATTTACTTAATGCATTTGTTGTGCCAATGGTTTTTCTATCATATATTCTACAGGTATGTTTCAATATTCATCCATAGTCGTTTTACGTGGATTGTTAATCCAAATACCAATTCTTATTTTTCTTCCACTAGTAACTAAATCTAGCATTGAGATTTATTTACCGGTGACATACTAAGGATTGGGAATTATATTATAGTTCATGACCTTCTAACTTAAATATGTACTTCTTTCTAAATGTTTTGGCATATTATTTCATTAATTTTTACGAAGCTGCTTGATTGTGTCTTTTAATTAATTCTACCTCTCATATTAATGGTTGCATGATAAGTATTAGGGCATATGTTTTCGTTATTATTTATGGCAGTCTTTTAACTTAAGGTCTTGCTTACCATTGCTCTTATAATTTAAACATATTATTAAGTTTGAATATTTAACCACAGTCATATTTCTTTACTATTGCTTTGAACTATTAGTTAGCCTCTTAGACGATTTCTCAAACCATATTACTTGTACATGAACTAAGTCCAAACACAGATATTGCATTTACATCCTAGCTAATTTTTGTTAAATCCTCCAAATTATTCCCTGATTTGATTTGAGTATTGTAGTTGACAAGGAATTCTTATCACTGCTAGGGCGTAGGGTTAACACTTATGTATTAACTATGTGGTGGTTAGTTCTATCTCTTTTACTAGAATACATGGGTGTATGATTTGCTCTTTAAAAAGTTTTCATTTAATTTGGTGATAGAATGAGTTGATTGTAATTATTTGAGGCTTAGCCATAATTCAATTATATGCAATATCTATTTCTAATTCAATTTGAGCATCATAGTCTAAAAGTTGGTGGCTTAATGTTCACATCATTTAATAGTCAGATAGGATTCTCCTAATTGCTAAGGCATGAAGGCAATGGTTTAAAGTTTAAACTTTTGCAAAGATTAATTTTATATCCATTACTAATATGTAAGGGTTCATGATTTATTGTTTAGAAAATCTTTATTTACTAGGTTATCATTTCATGAAAGCATATCCCTAAGTAATATTCCTACTAAGCCTTTAGTTACTAATGATTTAAAATAAGGCATATTATTTACTAGCATGTGACAATTAATCCATGGTTAAATGTTCAAGAATCTCACTAATTTCCTAAACAAATTTTTGCATCATTTATGGATTAATTCCTGATTTTTTTTGGATTTTTATTTGCTTAAATTGCTTAGCAAAAACTAAATTAAAAACCTATTCCTAACACTACGGGCTGCGGATTCGAACGCGGGCGGCCGAGGCGAGCGCATGCGCTGTTAGCCAGCCGAGCTCTCTGTGTTACCTGGCTTATACGGGGGAGGACAGCAGATAAGCTGAGTCTGCAGGGGGGCGAAATAGAGGACCTCAGGCGGCGAGATTCTCGGCGAGGGGCGGTCGGAGTGGGGCAGGCGGTGGGCAAAACGGAACGCTGGTGCCTCGAGGAAGCCGATGGAGGTGTTGGTGGAGGTCGAGAAGCGGCGGAGATGGGTCGGCGACGTGCGGCGGCGGCGAGCTCGGGTGGCACTCGACGCCGGCGAGGTGCAGGCCGAGAAGAACTCGGCCGAGTGTGGAATCGACTTCGCCGGGTCCTTAGGAAGATGTGGGAGGGAGGAATCGATCGGTGACAGCTTGACACGGCGGCGCGTCCGGTTGCCCGACTTGGAGGGGATGAGGTCATCGGTGGGGAAGGAGGGTTCGGGAGCTCAATCGGGCGGGGTGGGAGCGAGAGCAAGAGATGGCGATGCATTGGGGAGCTGCGGCGACGTTATAGGCGATCGGGCGGGGCTGGAGTCGACGGGGGCAGTTGGTCGGGCATGGCGGCGACGTCGGCTTCGGCATGGCCACAGTAGGGGAGACGGGATGGTGACCGGGTGACGCGGCTGGCGACGTGACGAGCGCAGGCAGAGTGACGGAGGAGCAGGAACAATGGGGCCGGGTGACGCAGGCGCTGCTCAGCCACAGGACGGGGGAAAAGAAAAGAGTGAGCTCGGCGCAGAGGACGGGAAAGAAGAAGGAAAGAGGAGGCAGGGCGCCGGGCCCAGCGGCAGAAAGGAAAAAGGGGGAAAGAGGGAGGGGTGCGGGGGAAAGAAAGAGAGGTGGTGGGGGCCGGGTCCACGTGGAAGAGAGTGGGGGTTAGGAGAAAAAGTGAGAAAAGGAGGTAAGGGCTAGTCATACTTTTAAATCTGGGATTTAAGCTATATTTTTATTTTACAGTTTAATTCGTATTAGGGTTCACTGATTTTAATTTTTGCATGGCATTTAAAATTTGAATCTTAATCTGCACCTCGTTTGTGATTACTACTACTATTATTATTATTTTGAGACTTATGTTGAGATTATTCTTTTTGCCATTTTCCTTTTACCTAGGGAAATTGAATTTCAAAATCTTATTGTCATTATTTAATGCTTAACTTTAATTTGTGTGCAGATGCTTAGATTTTTCATTCCTCTTATTACTCCTTCATTGTTTATAAAATTTGGATACTATTTCTCAACACGTTACTTTGCCTGCCACCAAAACTCCAGAAATTTCAAATAAATATTCAAATAAATTCGAACACCAGCAAATGCAAGAAAAAGTTTTAAAACTTTCACATTTCTGAACACCTGAAATTTAGGATGTTACAGCATGTGTGTATATATATACATATATATAATTAGAAAATAATAATTATTGGAAGGTTGAAAAAACCTCTGGATCATTTGTCTTAGCGTCCATGATTTTCTTCAAATGGCAGCAAACATAGAATCCACATATGTTGCCATGTAGCTGCTGGCGGAACTGCAAAAATAGAATTACATACATAGGTATTGTCAATTCTAGAGGCATTATAACAAGGTGTGATATAGGATTGTTGTGTTGTAGCGGGTACCGAAAGTCGCGTACTGTGTCACAGTGTGACGCTGGATTCCTTGTGTCTCCCTCCCTGGGCAATATAAGCGGTAAACAACCTACATGATTCCAAAAAAGTTAGCCTCGGCCATTGCAAACGAAGGAAAGATTACAATATAGTTATGTATGGAGGAAATAAGTTTACCTGTCAATTGTTTGTTGCACACGAGTGAAGTCATGGTTGCTCCTAATTAGGGGATCAAAGTATATTACCTTGCTCCACTTTGGTACAAACACAATCAAAATCCAGTGAGACCTAGTCATGTCTGTCGCCATAGTGATTAATTCTAAGTTTATGTTGCATATAAAGTACAAATGAAACTTGTGTGGCAACTAGTGAAGCACTTACCCTTGGTTAAAGGGTACATTGATGTACTCCTTGTCACTGTGAGCAATCAATCCGTTCGTTATGTAATATTAGATGAAGGATGCATTCTCATTGATGAATTGCTCAGAGACCAAGTGTGGGTCAAGGAAACCCACCAGTTGTCACCGTCGCTGGAATTGTTGGATCATGTATCTATACATAAACAAAGAGTAATGACATTTACCGGTATGACGTAAATGTAGAACATCATTGTACAGTACATTTACAATGTCCAGCATCGTAGAAGTGAGGTGTCAAGTTCATCGAGGTTGAATAGTAAGAATGATGCGTCCCCGTATATCTCACAGCGAATCCACTATGCCGGTTGGGCTTCATACTGGACCTCTATATGTACCAGGTATGCAATGTATTGCAAACTAGTCTAAGCCATGGTAATTATGACTCAGGGACCAACGACATTCTGAGAATGAACTTCCATTGCTCGGGAGGTACCTTAATCTTCTTCGTTTGGGTCTTAGCACCTCACTTACTATACATTTTTAGCATCGCCTCTACGGGAGCCGATGCAACAGGCTTCAGAATTGGAGCTGGAGGTGGAGCCACATAGCCGATGTGATAGGTCCAGGGTGATGTCCCTCTTGGGCCACTGGATGTGGAGATCGCGCCACGAACAAGTCGAGGGCAATGTCCCTCTTGGGCCACTAGGGTTGTGTTTGGTTTAGGGACAAGGTGGGATGGGATGGTCCTGTCCCTGGTTTGGGATGGGATGATCCCATTTTTTGTTTGATTGGGGGGGATAGAGTCATCCCTGTTTTTTGTTTGGTTGGAAGGATAAAGTGGGATGGAATGGTCCCATCCTTTGTTTGGATGGAAGGATGAAGGTGGGACATGTGTGGCATTTGAGTTTTTTTTTTAAAAAAATTGAAGGCTATTGTTGATATGTTTCTACACATAAGCCTTTGAGTTTTTTTAAAAAAGAATTTAAACAAAACAGTACTTAAAAAAACAAAGAGGTGGGATGACTCTATCCCATGTGGGATGACTCCGTCCCATGAAAAAAAGAGGATTGCCTGGTCCCGGATCTACAAGGAATATTCCTAGTGGGATGTCCTTGACTCTGCTTGTCTCCCATCCAAACACCTACAAAAATGGGTCCATCCCATTCCGTCCCACCTAGTCCTTGCAACCAAACACATGGTAGATGAATGTGTGGACAGCATCCCCTAATGTCGTAATCTCCTCGTTTGGGGGCTTGTCAAGAGGGACGGTCCTAAAAACATCATTAATCATGTCCACCTAAACTTTAACGAAACCGGTCTCTAGTTGGGCTCCATGCACCAGCATCCCTGACAGCCATAGATATGCCGTCCCCTGCCCAGCATCAATGGGAGTGGAGCCAATAAGCCTAACTCTGAGGATGCAAGGCGTGGGCTCCTACATAACAATATACGGTGAGCTAAGGCATCCACTAGGTAGATCTATCTTTGTAGCATTCTAAAGAGGTACATTATCTGGATGTCATCGATAGGTAAGTGGGAATTGCTATGTTTAGTAATTAGCGTAGACGCGTAGCTACTCCGACGTTGAGACGGACTGGGTATCGCATTAGCGAGGGTGAGTTGCGATTGGCTGTGGACTTATCTCAGTTCTTACCTCAATGAATCTATCTCTCCTCGAAGTGAGGTAGTCTTCTCTTGAAGTGAGGTAGATAGCTTTTCCTTAAGTTGTGCACAAAGCTCTTATTTTATTTGTTTGTTGCGATAGGCCTTGAATCTCTTCCTACTCCTATATGTCTCAGAGTCATTTGGGAATCCATGCTATAAACCCCCAGGCCTTGTATGCGACCTGGGTGCTCCTTGTTTTCCAGGGCCTGTGATAGTATATCTCTCTCCCTGTATTCTTGAAAGGAGCCTCAGGAAGATTCGGTAGTCAATAATTGATGCAAGAGGCAATCATGTTATTTTCAAATCCGTGAAGTTCAAGAGGTATTAACAACTATATAGTTTATCAGGAATATTCAGTAAGAGACCAATCAAACTATCACATACATTCTTCTCTATATGCATGACATCAATGCAATTACGAACTTCTAAGTGCTTCCAATAAGGCAAGTCCCAAAATATTGACCTCTTCTTCCACATGTTCTTCTGATAGGTCTTCAATTTACGTCCCTTTCCAAGCGCAATGTCGATATCCTTGACCATATCATAGACCTCTTCCCACTAAAAGGCCTTGGTACTGAATCATCCTTTTTTTCACTAAATTGTTTCTTCATCTTACGGTATAGATGATACATTGGAAGGAACCTACGGTGATGCAAGTACATAGTTTTGCGCGAGTTGTTTAACCACACACTTTTAGTATAATCTAAGTATTGTAAACAGGCTTTGGCTCCTCTTGTACTCAACCTTGACAGGTTACCAAAGGTAGAAAAATCATTAATGGTGCAGAACAATATGGAACGTAGAGTGAAGTTCTCCCCTTTGTTTGCATCCTATACATGTACCCATTTGTTCTATAGTGTTGTAAGATCTTCCACCAATGGTGCTAGGGACACATCAATATAATTCCCAGGTTGCTTCGCCCCTTGGATAAGTAGTGACATCAAAATATACTTCCGCTTAATATACAACCAAGGAGGAAGGTTGTACATGCACAGAGTCACGGGCCAGGTGCTATGTCGGCTGCTCATGTTACCAAAAAGATTCATTCCATCTGTACTCAACCCAAACCTTATATTCCTCAGTTCCACACCAAAATGTACAAACATCCTATCGATGTTCCTCCACTAGGCAGAATTAGCAGCGTGTCTTTTCATTCTGTCTTTCTTACGTTGCTTTGAGTGCCAACGCACCAATCTTGCATCTTACGGTTTGCAAATAAATGCTTCAAGCGGGAAATTACAGGAAGATACCACAACACCTTAGCAGGAGGTCCTTGCTTCACCTCGATGCCCTTTCCATCATTGGAGTTATTTTTACGCTTGTATCGAGATAGTTTGCACACCGGATAAACATGTAAGCTAGCATACACTTTACGGTAGAGGATACAATCATTCGGACATCCATGTATTCTTTCTACTTCCATTCCCAAGGGATAAAGAATCTTCTTGGCTTGGTAGATGGTTCTCAGCAATAAATTTCTCTTTGCAAGCATGTCCGCTAGGAGACCTAACAATGTCGTGAAACTCTTGTCGAACCAACAATTGCTTGCCTTCAATTTCAGTAGTTCTAGAACGGATGACAACCTCGTGTATTGTGGCTTGCAGCCCAGGAACAAACATTTTTCCGAGTCCTTCATCAAGCCCTCGAATTTACCAAACTCTCTCTCATTATAGTTCCCTTCTGCATCAAGCATCTGATCCAGATTGTCATCCTGCGACCTGTCCTCATCGAAAGCACAGTCCACAAACGACATATTGTTGTCTCCCTCGACGATATCATAACTACCTTCCTGTGTAATCTTCTCTTCACCTGTCTGGTCCAACATTTGTACCCCTTTCTGAAACCCCTTCAAATCAAGTGAGCTTCGATCTGCGCTTAGTTGCGAAATATCTTTAGATTATCACAATCAATGCACGGACAGTAAATATATTTCATCCCCTTCTTCAACATATCCAACTCGGCTACTCTTCTAAAGGCAGACATGCTGTTAATGTACTGTTCACTCACACGGTTCTCAATGTACATCCAGCTTTGATCTGTATACGCTACATATGTAACAAATGGGTGCCAAACTGGATTATTAGCGCTACTATAGCAAAGTGCCATTATCTTTCTAAACCTATCTAGCTAGCTATTTAGATCTAAACAAAAACCTAGCTATCATCTCTTTCAATTACAAGGCCTATAAGTTATTAGAAGCAATTGAGTACTAACCTCCCATCACTAAGAAGACATATATAGAGCTACATGCGATATGTTTTCACCAAACTTTCCAAAGCCAGCTGCCCCACTCCACCGATGCAGCGCAATGAAGATAAATCTGTGTCGAGACTGTGTACGCCTGATATTTAATAGCGTAGATTATCACAGACGGTTCCAGTCATAAACGGTCTGTGATACGAACATTATCACAAATGGCTCATATTAATAACAATCTGTGATAATTCACAGACGGTTATTCATACATATCGTCTGTGATGTCCACAATATCACAGACGGTTTGTTATAAGAACCATCTATGAAGTCCACAATAGCAGACATAGGTTTTTATACGAACTGTCTGTGATGTCCGCAACTTTCACAGATGGTTATCGCTGTCGAAACCCGGAGCGGTAACTCCAGGATCCTCTATGTAAATCGCACTAGTTCAGGATCAGCTAGTGCACACAGCGGATAACAAAGATAAATATCAAGCAATATGACAATATTATTCCACTTAAGAGAGTACGGCCTTATGGCCAGCGTTTACATCATCGCACATTGGCAAAATTTATTAATAGCAAAAGGGAACTGCGGAAGCAAGCTGGAAAAGCGAAGCCCAAGTCTGCCCATAGGCAAATGACTGCAAGACGTGTCCTACTCGTCCTGATCCTCACCGTAGTCAAAGTCGTCTTCCTCTGTGTGGAGATAGCAAGGTGAGTACAAACTTGTACTCCGCAAGTCACACGGAGAAAATGCATCATAATGATTAAGGCTTCAATGGAAAGCTTGTAGGGTTAGTTTGCATAAAATTACACTACAAGAAATATGGCCTTCTATGACGAATATGTGATGACAATGGAACAATCCGTCATTAAATGCTTCCGTTTATGACGTTTTTCATTAGCCGGTCCTACTTAATGACAGAAATATATTATTCGTCATAAAGTCCAATCCAAAATCGTCATTAACTAGTTAAGCATAATGTTTGTGACAAATTTATATGACAATATATTGCTTTGTCATAGTTATTTAGTGAATAAAAAAACAAATCTTATATATTCCTCGATAGCATCCACGGGCCCACTTGCCCAGTAAACCGTACCGACTACATCATCAAACGTGGCAGTGTGGGGCCCACGTGTAATCAAGAGTTGACAATATGAAAAAGAAAAACAAAATTAGCCCACTTGCCAAGTATTACATCGTGTCACCAGGAGTTGAAAATACGCAAAAAAACATATCGGCTACATCGTCTAACGTGGCAGTGTAGGGCCCACATGTCATCAAGAGTTGAAAATATGAAAAACAAAAACAAAATTAGCCCACTTGCTGACATGCGTCATTTGTACATATATTTACCATCATTTTACCCTCTTATTCTTCGCATTTTGGGACCATTTATCATCATTTACACGCTTTTCTATATTTAATTGCTCGAAATGGACCATTTTACATTTTTCCATATTTTTCTATAGGCCGGCGCGATTGAGGCGCATAAACGATATATTTAGCATTCTAGGGCTGCTCCGTATAGTTGTACGCGTCAACACGAATGCGTAGGATCTTTCCGCGATAAAATCGGAGCTCAGAAGGGCTGGAATGGAAAAAAGCATAAGAATAAAGGACCTATTCGCCATTCCAGAAATTGGGAGGACTAAATCGGAAAATTTCCAAATCCCCAACTCCTCCTAAACCCTAGCCGCCGCTGCATTCGGTTGGGAGCCCGGTTCTACTCTCCCCTTGCCTCCCTTTGCTCTGACCCCCCTCCCATCTCCATCCACGGCGCTGGTGAGGCCGGGCCTTACCTCGCCGGTCGCTCCTTCTCCTCCACCGCATCTTCCCCGCCGCCTCTCTTCATCACCGCGCCTCCCTTCTCCAGACCGACCGCCGCCTTCTCCATCCACCGGCGCACCTCCCTTCTTGCTCTTCCCGCAGCGCCACTTCTTCTGCCTCCAAATCACTCCCCGTGCGCCACTTCTTCCCATCCGCGCCGCCAAGATCCCCTTGCTGCCTCGCCTCTCCTCCCGCCGATCTACTTCCTCTTCTCGGCCACTCCCTTTCTCCGCCTTCCTCCACCGCTCTCGGCCGCCTCCCTGCTCCACCGAGTCCAGCGCCGACGCCACCTCATTTCCGTTGCCCCCCAGATCTCCTACTCCTTGTGCTCCTTTCCTCCCTGCTCTTCTACCACCGACCGCCGCCGTCTACTTCCACATCCGGCCGCAGCTCACTGGCGCCGCCTCCTCCCGTGCGTCGACGCTCTACGGCCACCACTGCACCGACAACAACAGCGTCCACGTCACCGATCTCCATCAGCGCAGCCATCCCGACGCAATCCTCGGCGACCGCAACCCCTACTTCCTCCACTTCACCGCCGGCGACCTCTTCCTCACCATCTCCGACAGCTTCCTCTCCACCGACACCGACGACTTCCTCTGCTACTACTTCTTGCTCTTCGGTCTATCTCCATCTCTTCTCCTTTACTCTTTTTACTGACTTTTGTTGCTCAGTGATTGCTTCGGTTAATTGCTAATTTCTGTTAATTGTGCACTGTTAAACTGTTGATTAGTGATGCTATATGAACTGTGAATGTTTGGGCAGCAATGTGATTGTGTTCTGTTATTTCTCTCTGTGATGGATGCATGTGATCAGAGGATATGCTTCTCTGTTTGATCTAAAATTGTTGAGAGATTGTTTTAAAATTGCTTGTTATTCTAGTGTTGATACTGTTGCAGTAGTTTAATTATACAATCAGTTCCTGTAATTTGTAATGCTGTAAAAGATGCATGTGTTGATATGATGAAGGGTGGATAACGACAGATGAGGTATAGGCTGAAAAAGAAGTACTTTGATGGGGTGCCGGCAAATCAAGTGAGGACAACGTCGCCTTTGAAGTGTATGACTAATGATCAATGGAGAGCATTGGTGGACATGTGGTCAAGCTCAAAGCACAAGGTACGTCACATATGTACTAGCTTGATATTCACAGTTAAGCTCTGCTAGCTCTTAGATAGATTTTCAGACACAGTAGTCCATAAATTGTGTACCCTGCAAGACCATAAACTGCAAGTGTAAAGTTGAAGATGATGTAGATTACAAAACAAAAAAGCTATTTTTGGTATAGCATAGTCTGTCTTTTATGTCTCTCATTAATTGTTCCAGATTTCTTTGGAAGCACCTGTCAAAAATCAATCTCGTCATTTTGTATTCTTTTTTTAGTATACTGTTTGTATTACTCTTCTCTTATACAATTATGCGATCTTCAGGACAAATGCATCAAAAACCAACTGAACCGTGAGAAAGTCCAGTTCCAGCAGCGGACGGGTTCTCGTTGTTACCTTGCACATGCTTATGTCGCGGTAAGAACACCAGCAATGCAACAAAATTGCTTAGTCTTGACGTATGCATATTGGTTGCTACTCAGGTGAAAGACAAGTGAAAGAGGCGCTGTTAGTGCGCAGGTGCAAGATCTCCAGGCTCAACTAGAGACGGAGAAGCAAGAATCTGCAGGACTTCGGGAAGAGGTTGGTGTCTTGAAGGCGCACGCAAAAGAATATGCACAAGAGATTGATAGTGTAAAGAAGGCACAATATGATACTCAACAGCTGGTTCGTCAACTACTTAACTTTAATCAGAGTCATGTGACTCCTTGAAATTTCAGGGCCTGCTTGTGAGCATGAGCACATACAAGTTTATGCTGTATCCATCACTTTTCTTATGATGTTAGAGCTGTTCTGGTTAGTTGCTTTAAAGTTAGGTGACTTTACTGTTTTATTTTTGTAATTGGAGTTTTGGTTGAACTTGTACTGTTTCTTACTTGTGCTATTTGGTGAACTTATACTATGGTCTGATGGGTCTAGTTTGGTCAAACTATGTTGCTGTTTCCAAATTTATGGTTGATGTATGAACTCTCATCTTTGTATGTATGCAATGAATTGATAAAATGTATTGTTGTTTATTGCAGCAATTTTCAAATAGGTACGGTGAAACAGTTCTGGCTGCTAAAGCCCAAATAATAAGGCCCATGAATTTATCCACGAATCAAAAAGCTAAATGGGTTTTAAATGGGCAAAAATCAGGCCTAAAGCCTATTTAAGAACAGGCTAAATTTTAGTCTAAACTAAATTTAAATGGGCCAAGCCCAATAATCTATCACGACGAAATTTGTCACGATATTCTTTACACGTCACTTGCCACGTCATCTGCCATGTCAACTTCGCCACGTTAGCGTCCATGTGGCAGCTCCCTAGGTAACGATCCGTGACGTTTTTCATGACAATCTGAAGCGTCATAGTTGATTGTGACGAAAATGTACTGTCACTAAAACTATGACGTTTTTTGTTGTTTTGTCATGGAAGGTGTTTAGAGACGCACCTTCTGTGACAGTAGCCTTTTCGTCACTGAGTCGTCACAAATTGGGTACAGTGACAAAAAAAATCACTGTTTGTGACAATATTTAATTGTCATAGAAGGCCTGTTGTGTTGTAGTGAAACAACATTTAATGAAATACAGTAAATAGATTAAAATTGTTGAATTTAATACGGTAAGTAAAAACAATACTTGTAATTGAAAATATTACCGTCAGTGCAGGCTCCGACCAAACACCAACCTATCCACGGGCATCCCACCCGAACCATCTTTTCCAAATGTTCACGTTTGGATTCCATCCATCCACACGCTTTCACTGCGCAACTCTCTCACGGATTCCATCCATCCGCAAGGTTTTCATCTCTCATGGATTCCATCCATCCATAAGGTTTTCAAAAACATTTTTGAAAAAAAACAAAGTCTAATCCATGAAAAACTTTTACTCAGCATTCCCATGACCGTGGGCACGGCTATCCAGGATAGATTATACACTCTGCAGAGGTTGTACAGCTTTACCCACAAGACACGATCATCCCGTTTTACCACTAGATTACACACTTCCTTAGGTGTGTGGTTAGGAGTCGTGACAAGGCCTTTAGAATGCAAAGCCTTCAACCTGGCTAAGCCAACTCTAAGGTTTCACCCCAGTAAGGACTCCACCAGACCGGGACCCCCTCTTGAACCGAGTGAGACTTCTCATGGCCTACGCCACGCTCACTTTCAACCTACGAAATGTCTCAGGTTGGGACTTACAAATTATTCAGCCAGGGTTGTCCCATACAAGCCTTGTGGTAGTACGATAGGGCTTTGCAACAGTAGCTCATAGACCGGTCCTTAATTTGACTTAGGCCCAACCACATACCCCTGTGCACGACAGTCAACCCTGCGGCTCCGACCAACAGGGCATGCCTGCACCCACCAACTAACCAATTGCCTAAGTCTAAACCAGTTTAATATTTTGTTTGCAAAATATTTCATAAACCTCCTTGACTCACCAAAGTCAAGAGTACATTTAGAGGAATCATCATTTCATGTGAAAAGCTCATCATTTTATGTGACTAGTACAATGCCCGTGCGTTGCAACAGATTCTCAAAAAAGGTGATATATTAAATATAAATTTTGTTTTACACCATAGCAAAAACACCATAGCACCATCCTAGATGTCATAATGGGTTTTAGTAGCTATTGCCTATTGCTGAAATTGAAAATTAAACAATGATGACAATGTCTAACCCTACAGTGTCTGAAACTCAGTCACAGGAGTATCCATTCCATCCCAAACATAAAAAAAACCATTCGCCACAGGAAGCTTCATAGACATGAAGTACCTATAAAGGAAAAAAAACTATGATAATTCCTCTGTCAAAATTAGTATCAAATCTAATATGATGGAATAGAGAACCAACCTTTCATGCAAGATCAGAAGTAGAATCAGATTTTATACCCCTTAGTTGCAATTCAAGATCTTTCAGACCTATGGTACAACATAGCTAGTTATAAACAGTAACAAATACTGCAAAAGATACTGACAGTAAATATATTCTGCGTTGAAGATAGAAATATTTTGCAAATTTGTACACAAAAACACAGTCATAAATCACTGGATAAATTTTGCACATAGGTCATGCCTAACCCTCGAATAGATGCGAGTGTGTCGGAGAGCAAGTGATAAAAAAAATATTTCATCACAATCCACATCCATTGCAATTCATATGAGACCCCAAACATATTAGTATAGAAGGATATCACATTTCCTTTGTCAATTTCCAACAGTACATTTGTCACAGAATCAGCCAACTTAATTATGCTTATTGTCAGCTTCCTCATTGGCCACAAAGCTGCTACCATTATCATCTTTCATATCTGAAGTCTCATCTCTACCCATTGCTCTTACTTCTCTACAATCAACAGTACATTTCAGTAGAAAATAAACTCATTTGAACATAACATAGTATAAGTACAGTAGTTCACGTATTATGCTGACTAAATTTTAGCTAATAGGTTACCTTCATTATTGCTTCTAGGTACAGATTCTAGCTGCTGCTTCTGCAATTGTTGCTGCCTGTATTTCGCCATAATAGCTTCTTTCCTTCTCCTCGCTTCCTCCTTAATTTTGTCAGGGTCATCTTCTTCCTGCATTGCTAATTGCTGTTCAATTTTCTCTTGGTACTCCTCTTCATCTTCCTCCCTAACATCAAGAAAACAACACTAAATATAAAGTGCCGGAAAACCAAAAAATAAACTAAGAAGGATAGTAAATCAAGTGAAAGATGCCTTACTTGAAAGAATTTTCCTTCATTTCTTCAGATCTATGGCTTCTATGGTCAGCATCTCTACCTCTCTTCCCGGATCTTGACCTGTCTTTATGACCATTAGATGTGCTGTATTTTGACCGTGTAGAATCCCTGTGCCTATCACTATTGCTAACTCTGTCCTTTCCTTCTCCGGTTCTACGAGTTTCATTTTTCCATATCCCTATGCCGTCCCCTGTCTCTTTCATCTCTCACTTTCTTCCTTTCATGTAGACTGCCAACCCTGTCAGATTCTTTATAACAATCCTTACTTGTATCCCTTCTTCTCTCATGATCTTTATGCCTTGAACTACCGCTCTGTCTTTCCCTACCCCTGCTTTCTTCACGAATGTGATGTGCACTTTCCGTTCGGTCAGATCTACTATAACTGCTTCTCCTCTCTCTGTCCCTAGGAGTAACTTCATGTGAATCAACTTTATCTCTATCTAATAGGTTGCTGCTAAAGAACCAAGTCACATTCTACTAAAGTCAAGTTTGAAGGGAACAACAACATAGTCAATAGAGGATCACCTAAAGCATTATCACAAGCACATTGTCACCACTTACATCTGTTTCCTGCTCTTTTCTTGTGCAGAGTCCAGAGAACAAGTGCCAATCCCTCCTCCATCCCTGGCATTTTTCTCGCTAAGAATGACATCCAAAAAATGAGGGGAAAATAAGAGAAAGTATAATCCTGAGCATCAACCTTTTATAGGTTTTCTACATCTGTATCTTAATAAGTAGAAATATTAAGATACAGATGTAGAAAACCTATAAACCTAACAAGCCAATTTGTGCATGAATATGATCAAAGCATTGGAATTGCTGATAAAATAGTATACATGGGTGCATTTCGTAAGAACCCTCAACATATCTACGTGTCCCACTGAAACAAATCCTGAGCCAATTTAGGAAAGAACATGTTACACATCTAAATATTTGATTCATGAAAGCATTGAAATGAAATCACATGAACTGAATCTTGAAGCACTAAATGACAATACACCAATATATCATTTTCCATTCTGTTTTGTTGACATGAGTAATTGATGGTCAAATTGCGTATACATAGAACAACATAACAAGTAGTAACTGATGCTCAAATTTCAGTATTCCAGTGAGAGTGAAAACAAGAAAAATTGCTATTTTGCTATGCTCTTTTGAAAAGAAAATGAAAACTGATGAACTACAGCTAGCAAACAACGTATTTTGCTACTATGATTTATTCTTCTGCTGTAAGAAAAACCTGGAAATGAAGTGAACTCAATAAAAAAATTACAGGAATGCTTTAGAAAGTGCAGGCAATTTTTTTGAGGTCATTTAACCCCATATCTATAAGGGAAGGATCTTCAAATAGTAAGGATACTAAAATTGTAGTACATAGAGATTTCTTGAGGGGTCAGTATAGGCAGAGATGAGACATCACAGGCAAAGAAATAAAGTACATGAGACTTACGCGGCCGCCGGAGAGGGTGGATGCGATGAAGCGATGTTGGGCTTCTCCGCGACCTGCAACGGTGGCGATCCAAGAGTGAGAAGATTTGGACGTAGGAGAAGGAGAAGTGGAAGTTGTACCTCTTTTATGGTAGGAGGAGGAACCGTTTTCTGAGCACGATCGGGCTTGCAACCGCAACCTAGCCTGGGCCCAATCCGTAACCACGGGAGCAGGACTCGGCATCCTCTCACCGGCCTCAGCTTCGATGTCGAGCGACGCTGACGGCGGCTGGCCACCATGCACGTCGGTAGTAGGGGCAGGTGAGGAGGAGTAAGCGGCGACGCAGATCGCGGGGTGGGGAGGAGGAGGCGACGGCGGCGTGGGGTGGGAGGGAGGGGAGGAGGCGGCAGCACGGGGTAGGGAGGAGGAGGAGGAGGCGGCGGAGGAGGAGCGGGGCAGGCGGCGGCGGAGGAGGCGGCGCAGAAATCAGAGGGGAGGAGGCGCACAGGTTCGGGGGGGGCAGGCAGCGGCGGAGGAGGAGGGAGGGGAGGAGGCGGCGGAGGAAGGAATTAGAGGGGAGGAGGCGCACGGGTTCGGTGGGGGGAGGCAGGCGCACGGTCGGGAGGAGGGGTGGGGAGAGATGGGGGGAGGGGAGAGTGGCGGCGCGGAGAACGGGGGGAGAGGACTCGGCGGCGGTGCGGAGGAGCGGGGGAGGAGGTGGCGGAGCAGAGGAGGAGGCGACGGTGGCGCGGGGTGGGAGGGAGGGGAGGAGGCTGCGACGCGGTGTGGGGAGGAGGAGGAGGAGGCGCCGGTGGCGCGGGGTGGGGAGGAGGAGGCGAGGGTGGCGCGGCGGCGGAGGAAGGAGGGGAGGAGGTGAGGCGGCGAGGCGGCGGAGGAAGGAGGGGAGGAGGCGAGGGCGGCGCGGCGACGGAGGAAGGAGGGGAGGAGCGATGGAGAAAAGACTCGAGGGCGGAAGAAATGAGGTGGGGGGAGGCAGCTGCACGGATTCGGTGGGGAAGCGCACGGGTTTCGGGGTGGGCCTACACGTCAGTCAAAAAAGGCAGTGAAAAGAGAAGGGAGTGTAGGATGCACCATCACCTTGAACTCCTCCTTTTAAGGAGTAGAGAAAACGTATTCCAAAACCAAGATTATATCTAAGCAGGTCTAAGCATTTGTTGTAAAATTCTCTAGCCAATACTAGTGTACTAACTAGAGTTTGATTTCTAGGGTGACAAGGTATAAGGAGTTGCAATTTCAACGGAGGTAATAACAAACAGGTCTTAACTAACTTTAAAACTGAACTGAAATACAGTGAATAAAATTAGGCATGCATGATAATTTAAAACAACATAATTTTATTTGAAATCTGGGATAAACATGATCAAGGTGTGTGACTTGCCTTGCTCTTCAACTTGGTGTGAATCGTCGTCAAAGAAATCTCCCGAATCGTCGAAATCTACACGTGAAAATAACCCACCAAATTCAAATAAATTAAAAATAAATTCAAATTGACTTTAAATATTTGAATTGAAGCCAGAAATGGATAGAGGGGAATTTTTGATGAATTTAGAAATTTGAATGGGCTAAATCGGAGTTAGGACGAAGAAGAACGGGCTTCGGAAATTATAAATTCAGAGAAAAAGAAAAAGAGGAATTTCTGGAATTATTTTTCTAAAGGAAAATCTGAATTATGACATCAGCGAGGAATTTAATTTCAGCTGAATTGTTTTTCTACTGAAAAATGGGCTTTATGGTGTCAGCATGACGTCAGCCCTGAGGTGGGCCGGCTGACAGTGGGCCCGGGGTGAAGGAATGCGCATAGGCTACGAAAGCAGAAAACAAAACTTTTCTACCGCGCACACAAGGACATCATGCTAAGGAGGGATCATGGATCGTTACCACTAGACGCGCAGCGTAGCGAAAGAAGAGTTGGAGAAACCGATCCAACCACGCGCGTCGAGGTAGTAGTGGAATTAGCCGATCGTCCCAAATAGATCGTCTCCTCCACGCGATCAACCACACCACGAGAAGATCCAATCTGTAGGTTATTGATGCCGATCAACACCGCAACGAGCAGCGCCTCCATCGGTATCCACACGTCCGGGGCTGGAACGCCGATCGCGAGTGTACTAGCACTCGTGAGCGGCTTGGGTTTGGCTCGGTGAAAGCATCTAGGCCCCTAAAAATGATTTTGGTAATTAATGAAATTATGTGAATATGAGACTAACGTGTTTTATGAGCATGTGAAGGGTTAGTCCACATATGAGCGACAAGATGCAAGCCAAAGAACTCTTATGAAAATCCAAATTTTGGCTCAAGGCAAAGGTACACTTAGCGTAGGATCTATTTTATTTTTACCGGTCTTGGAGAATGGTGGAAGACCGGATTATAGGATAGATGATCGTACCATCAAGGGGGATCTTGGCTAGTAACTTGAAAACATATATCTAGTGCCATTTGGATTATCTTTTGAATCTTGCATTCATGAAAATTCAATTTAAGAATTAAGTTTGTGCTCTGTCTGGACGAGCGGTAGTACCGCGTATTTCAACGTCGGTACTACCGGCGAGCGGTAGTACCGCGCCCAAATGCGGTAGTACCGCAGAGCGGTAGCTCCGCTTCTGGAGCGGTACCTTTTTTCCAGAGAGCACCCCTCGAACTTGGTTGAATTTCCGCGGAACGGAAGTACCGGTCATATTAACGTCGGTACTACCGCTGTGAGCGATAGTACCGCATCCTTAAGCGGTACTTCCGGATCCCGGAAGAACCGGAGGTTCGAGCGGCATGTTTTTTCCAGAGAGCATCTCCGGTCGGTCTCGGATCTTAACCAGACCGGAAGTACCGGCATTCTCAACGTCGGTACTACCGCAGGAAGCGGTAGTACCGCACCTAGAGCGGTACTTCCGGAGTCCGGTTGATCCGGAGCCCAAGCGGAATGTTATTTCCAGAGAGCAGCTATTTTTGGATCCTTCGGAGTTTGGTCAGAGCGGTAGTACCGCGCCGACTTTGCGGAACTACCGGAGAGTGGTAGTACCGCAAATATCAACGGCGGTAGTACCGCACCGCCAAATCCAACGGTCACTGCTCACGTCTGACAGAGCCGTTCTGACGTAAAGATTTGGGAGCGGTAGTACCAGCCCCAGAAGGGCGGTAGTACCGCTCATCCTGATTTTTGCGGGAAATTGTGCCAAACGGCTAGTTTGGTTGGTGGAGGCTATAAATACCCCCACCACTGCACAAGGGCATTCTCTAGAGACTCATTGCACAATTCTTGAGCCCTAGAGCATTCATTTCACCTCAATTCCCCCTTTGCACATCAAAGTGAGGTGGTTGAGCATTTAGTGCTAGATTTCAATTGCAAATCCATTTGGCACTAGGTTTGCATTCAAGTGAACATCGGGATCTATTTCTCTTAGTGCTTGCCGGCACTTGGACGATCCGGTGGAGGTTGGTTCGGTGATCTTCTCAAGAAGATTGTGAGAAGAGCCGGCAATTGTGAAGGTTGGAGCTCGCCTACCCAGAGTGGGGAAGAGCTACATTAGTGATCGAGGTGCTTGGCTCAATTCGTGGAGCCAGTCCGATTCGTCCGGGCTTACCTCAACGTGGATTAGGGGAAACCGGCAAGTTTTCGATCACCACGGTATAATATCGATTGTGTCTCTTGTCTTTTTAGGTCTTGTTAATTTGCTTCTTTGTGATCATTTAATTGTTTAGAGCTAAGTTGGCTAAATAGTTAACTAGAATTGCATAGATTAATTGCTTTACATCATTGTCATTTAAATTGTGAAGAATTAATCAAGTGAACAAGAAAAATTTAAAAACCTCCTATTCACCCCCCTCTAGTCGGTATCCTTGATCCTACAAGTGGTATCAGAGCTTGGTCTCTCATTTATAGACTTAACCGTCTAGAGAGAAAAGGATGGCTAGTGAGGGGATTTCGGTAGGAAAGGCACCTCTATTTGATGGCTCAAATTATGCTTATTGGAAAATTAGAATGTCAATTTATTTAAAGGCCATGAGTCCTAACATTTGGAAAATCGTAAATGATGGTTACGTCATGCCTCTTGATCCCGATAACCCAATGGAGCAAGATGGGCGTAACACTCATTTAGATGCCCAAGCCATGAATGCTCTTTTTGGAGCCTTAAACGCGGATGAATTCAATAGAGTGAGCAATCTTGAGATGGCTCACGCTATTTGGAATACCCTTTCGGAAATACACGAAGGGACATCCAAGGTTAAGGAGGCAAAATTGCATCGGCTTAGGATTAAATATGAGACATTCATAATGTTGTCCCATGAGGACATCAATAAGATGTACACACAGCTCAACAACATTGTGAATGAGCTCAAAGGCCTTGGAACTAACCTCTCGGATCTCGATATTGTGAGAAAGATGCTTAGGGCCTTACCGGAGAAGTACGAGATGTTGGTGACACTCTTCCTCAACTCACCGGAGTTGGCAAGGATGACGCCAACACAACTATTGGGTAATTTAATTACCAATGAGTTGTACAAGAAGGACAAGGAGGAACTCTTGGAGCAATCCACCTCCAAAGGAAAGAAGATCACCGCCTTCAAGGCAAAGGCGGTGGCAAGTGAGGAATCCGAAGATGAAGAAGATGATTCCGAAGAGGAGCTTGCCCTTCTTGTGAGAAGGATGAACAAGTTCATGAGAAGACGCTTAAACCGAGGAGGAAGTTATGACAAAGACAAGAAGTGGCAATCCTCCTCCAACAAGAAGTATAGCAACATCCGTTGCTATGAATGTGACGAAAAGGGGCACATCGCATCACAATGCCCCACGAAGAAGGATGATAAGGAGAAGTCATCCAAGAAGAAGAGCTATCAAGGCAAGAAGAAGCTTTTCAAGAAGCTTCACAAGGATGGCAAGAACGAAGCCCACATTGGTGAGTGGGATTCCGACGAGGAGTATTCCAACTCCGACTCAAGCGAGGATGAGTCTCCCAAGAAGAAGGGACTTGTCGGTATCGCCATCAAGGAAGCTCCTTCACTATTCTCCACTCCCACATGTCTTATGGCAAAAGGGGAGAAGGTAAAAGCTCTAGACGACGATGAGCCCTCTTATGATGATTTGATGGACATGTTAGTAGAATTAAATGAATTTCTTGGAAAAGAAAAGTCAAAATTTAAGGTTTTGAAGAGAGAGCATTTATCTCTTCAAAAATCCTATGAGGAGCTAAAGGATGCTCATGACTTGCTTCTCCAAGAAAATCAAAGGAAGTCTAGTACTAGCATTGGTATATCTTGCAATATTTTGAATGGGATGCCTAGTATATAAAAATCAACATCTAGCATGTCAACCTCTTGTGATGATTTACTTTCCATGCCATGCTCATCTAATGTTGATTCATATAATGCTTTATCTCATGTTCACGATGATATGCTAGTAAGTGAAAACAAAAATTTAAAAGAACAAGTGTTAAAATTGAACAAAAGCTTAGAGAGAGCTTACAAGGGAAGAGATACTCTTGATAAGTTGCTTAGCGGGCAAAGATGTTCCTTCAACAAGGAAGGACTTGGGTACATTCCCAAGAAAGGTAAGAAGCCGACATACAAACCTCCAAGGTTTGTAAATGAGAATGGTAAGTATTGTACTAAATGCCGGAATGTAGGACATATGGCAAATGAATGTTCTAAAAATAACATGCATTCCATTGGATTATATGATTCTTGCTACATGCTTAAAAAGTCTAAGAATGGAAATATAATTGCTCATTTTATTGGCACCTCGATTTTGGGTGCTAAAAAGAAATCCATTTGGGTGCCCAAAACCTTGGTTACCAACCTCCAAGGACCCAAACAAATTTGGGTACCTAAAAAGGCTTAAATTTCTTTTGTAGGTAAATTATAAAACCGGTGGAAGGCATTGGGTGTTGGATAGTGGATGTACTCAACACATGACCGGAGACCAGAAAATGTTTACAACCTTTGAGAATGGAAGCAATGAAAGAATCACCTTTGGAGACAATAGCAAAGGGAAGGTACTTGGTTTGGGTAAAATTGCTATATCCAATGACCTTTCCATTTCTAACGTATCCTTAGTTGAAACTTTGAATTTTAACTTGCTATCCGTTGCTCAATTATGTGATTTAGGATTAATATGTTCATTCTCTAAAGAAAATGTAATCATCTCAAAAGAAAATAATAATGAACTTGTTTTCAAAGGCTTTAGATTTGGAAATCTTTATTTAGTAGATTTCACTTCAAATGATGCATGCTTAAAAACTTGTTTAATTGCAAAAACTTCTTTGGGTTGGTTATGGCATAGGAGACTAGGTCATGTGGGTATGGTGCAACTTAAAAAGCTTTTCAAACATGATCTAGTGATTGGCTTGAAAGATGTGAAGTTTGAGAAAAATCGACTTTGTAGTGCTTGTCAAGCCGGAAAGCAAGTCGCTAGTTCTCACCCTTCCAAAAGTATCATGTCAACCTCTAGGCCATTGGAGCTCTTACATATGGATTTGTTTGGGCCAACAACCCATAAGAGCATGGGGGGAAATAGCTATTGTTTAGTCATTGTGGATGATTACTCTAGATATACATGGATCTTCTTCCTAAATGACAAGAGTGAAACCTCCGGGATTTTCAAAAGTTTTTCAAAAAGGGCCCAAAATGAATTTGATTTTAAAATAAAGAAAATTGGGAGTGACAACGGTTCTGAGTTCAAGAATACAAAAGTTGAAGATTTTTGTGATGAACTTGGAATAAAGCACGAACTTTCCACAACCTACACTCCGGAGCAAAATGGAGTAGTAGAAAGGAAAAATCGCACATTAATTGAAATGGCTAGGAAAATGCTTGATGAATATAATACTTCCGACAAGTTTTGGGCGGAAGCTATTAACACCGCTTGTCATGCCATAAATCGCCTTTATCTACATCGACTCTTGAAAAAGACTTCCTATGAGCTTCTCGTTGGAAGAAAACCGAACATTTCTTACTTTAGAGTATTTGGATGCAAATGCTATATTCTAAGAAAGGGTGTTCGGCTCTCTAAATTTCAAAGCCGCTGTGATGAAGGTTTCCTATTAGGTTATTCTTCGAATAGCAAAGCATATAGAGTTTACAACAAAAATTCGGGTTTAGTTGAAGAATCATGTGATGTACAATTCGATGAAACTAATGGTTCTCAAGAAGAGCAAGAAAACTTGGATGATGTAGGTGACGAAGGATTGCGCAAAGCTATGGAAAACATGCAAATTGGGGACATAAAGCCAAAGGAAGATCCATCTTCACCAAGCTCATCAAGACAAGTAGAGTCACCCACATCGTCTACTCCAAGCAATATTCAAGTTATTGAAGATGAGCAAAAGGATCAACAACAAAACAACATCAAGATTCACAATGCAATCGCCAAGGATCATCCAATAGATCAAATATTGGGTGACGTGAGTAAGGGTGTTCAAACTCGCTCTAGAGTAGCTTCATTTTGCGAACATTACTCCTTTGTTTCTTCTCTTGAGCGCAAGCTTGTAGATGAAGCTCTAGATGACCCGGATTGGGTGAATGCCATGCATGAAGAATTAAACAATTTTGCACAAAATGAAGTATGGACCTTGGTGGAGAGACCCGAAGAGCATAATGTGATTGGCACTAAATGTGTCTTTCGAAACAAACAAGATGAGAACGGCATTGTGGTAAGAAACAAGGCAAGGTTAGTAGCTCAAGGCTATACTCAAGTCGAAGGGTTAGATTATGATGAGACATTTGCACCCGTTGCTAGACTTGAGTCAATTAGAATCTTACTTGCCTTTGCATCTAGCTTTGATATTAAATTATTTCAAATGGATGTTAAAAGTGCATTCTTGAATCGGACAATCTCCGAACTTGTATTTGTTGAACAACCTCCGGGGTTCGAAGATTCCAAATATCCTAATCATGTTTATAAACTTTCAAAAGCGTTATATGGTTTAAAACAAGCTCCTAGAGCTTGGTATGAACGTCTTAGAAATTTCCTTGTTTCGATGGGATTTAAAATTGGTAAAGTAGATACAACCTTATTCACAAAAATCATTGGTGATGATTTCTTTGTTTGCCAAATTTATGTTGATGATATTATATTTGGTTCTACTAACCAAGATTTTTGCGAAGAATTTGGTGAAATGATGTCTAGGGAATTTGAGATGTCCATGATAGGAGAATTAAGCTATTTTCTTGGACTCCAAATCAAGCAAAACAAAGATGGAACATTTATAAGCCAAACAAAGTATACTAAAGACCTCTTCAAGAAGTTTGGCATGGATGATGCAAAACCCATCAAGACACCAATGGCAACCAACGGGCATCTAGACCTCGATGAAGGAGGTAAGTCGGTAGATTCAAAGCTTTATAGATCCATGATTGGTAGTTTGCTTTATCTTACCGCATCTAGGCCCGATATCATGTTTAGTGTATGCATGTGTGCTCGCTTTCAAGCTTCACCAAAAGAGTTTCATTTAAAAGCCGTAAAGAGAATATTGAGATATTTGAAACACTCCCCAAATATAGGGCTTTGGTATCCCAAAGGTGCTAAATTCGAGTTAATTGGATATTCGGATTCCGATTATGCGGGTTGCAAAGTGGATAGAAAAAGCACCTCGGGAAGTTGTCAATTCTTAGGAAGATCTTTAGTATCTTGGTCCTCAAAGAAACAAAACTCCGTAGCACTCTCAACCGCCGAAGCCGAATATGTTTCCGCCGGAAGTTGTTGTGCTCAATTATTGTGGATGAGGCAAACATTGTTGGATTATGGAATAAATTTTGATAAAGTGCCTCTATTGTGTGATAATGAGAGCGCCGTTAAAATTTCCAACAACCCGGTCCAACACTCAAGAACCAAGCATATAGATATACTCCACCATTTCTTGAGGGATCATGTTAGCAAAGGACATATTTGCATTAGCCACATCCGGACCGAAGATCAATTAGCGGATATCTTCACCAAGCCATTAGATGAAAACCGTTTTTGCAAGCTTAGGAGTGAATTGAATGTCTTGGATTACTCAAATGTTGCATAAATTTATTGCAAATTTAAATGCATGCTCATTTGAGGGAGCTTGAAAGGTTGTTTGTAATTGTGCTTTTGTGCAAAAGGTTTTGAATTTTAAAAGGGAAATGCAAAAGTATTTGAAATGTAATATTTTGTTCTATTTAATGCATAATGATCCTTAAGGATTTTATTTGAGTGCAAAAACTAGGGATCATTTGCATCTATTCTCTTAGAATTCAATTTCAGCGAAGTTCCAGAAAAAGCGGAACTACCGCTGTCCTTTGCGGTACTTCCGGGAAATGGTTCTTCCGGCCTAGGAAGCGGTACTACCGCTTGGCAGTACTACCGGCCGCATCTGCGGTACTACCGGACCAGCAGTTAAGGGGGAGCAACTGCCTGCGCCCGAGGGTTTCTCCTCTGCTCAACCCCATTTTTTTTCTCCTCCGGTACTTCCTCTCCACTTCCGCCCGAGCCCGTACTCTCTCTCTCCCACAAAAGAACCTCCCAAACCGCTCCTCAGATCTTCAAATCTAGCGACATTTTCTTCGATTCTTTGCATCAAATCAACTCCCCAGGGTTCAACTCCTCCGATCCATAAGGTATTTTGAATCAAAAATCTCTTTTCGATATTCTTTTGAACCCTAGGTCATGTTTAGGTTTGAATTTGAAATAAAGTTGATTTTGCTATTTAAATTCTAGGGAAATTGAGTATATTTGGTGTTTGAGGGTATATATAAACCCATTCCATTGATTCAATCCAAGAAAACTCCAAACATTCATTCACATTTCCAAAACCCTAGAATCTGCCAGGAAGCGGAACTACCGCCCGACTCGTGCGGTACTACCGCTGAGCGGTACTACCGGCCCAAGAACGGCGGTACTACCGTTTTTCCTGACAATGCAGCAAAATTCACTTCGTTCTTTTTCAACATAACTTGGCCTAATCTCTGTCATTCCTCCTAACTATTTCTTCTTGTCTCTAGATGCATAGAACAAGAAATGCCGGGAGAAAAGCCTATTCCGGGGATTCATCTAACACTCCCGCTCTTCCATCTCCTGAGGCCGTGCAGAAGGCTGCCCAAGACAAGGGCAAAGCTCCTCGTTCAGAGTCCGAGTCAGACTCTGAGACCGAATCTGAGCGGTCTTTACGTGAGAGCTCTCCCATGGAACCTTCTGAGGAGGACCTAGCCGACAGAGAGGATCTTGAGATTGATCTCAAGAAGATCTCGCCTGATGAGTACGCTCGCCTTCGACACACCAACCAGTACTTGCTGCCCTCCAACTCCATAAATGATGGGAACGGGTCCCGATCTTCCAACAGGTTCTGGATATGTTCGATTTGGTGGAGGCACGACACAATTCGATCCGGCTTCCGAACGACACGTTCCGAACCCCGCAATCGCAGCACCACGTCTCCTCAGGTTATCAACCGTGCGCAGCCGGTTGACCTCGCCAAGAAGGCTAATCCTTGCCTGCGAATCGAAGAACACAAGCAAGAACAAGGAAGAACACAACTGAATTGCAGATGTATTGATTTAGCACTCGAAAGTTGGGGTCTCACAAACCGATGAACGGCGAAACTGTTCAAAGACAGAATTAATCTAAGCAAAACCCCTGGACGCGCCCCTAATGGGCTCCAACACGATACAAAGCCGAAAGGCCCAAAAGACGGTGGCGCAGCACCCTGATAGATTCTGAATGCCCACTTGTTTCGACGATTCCCGTCGACTCAGAAGGAATTTTGACATGGGACCAGAGCCATTGGAAAGGTAGTCTTCTCAGCTTTCCATACATATGTAGAACGTCCAAAACGGAGTCCGGATGCGATCTGGGCGTCCGTTTTAATGCGGCCTGGTCCTGGACTCCGAATTGGATTCGAAGTCGGTTTGAGTTGGGCCTCCAACATGATTCGACCGCCCTTGCTGGACTTGTGCGCCTCGTAGTCCTTCGCCAAGTACTTCTAGGTCCTCTCCATGGTTCCTAATCATTATTAAATCATTAGGTAGCAATCGATTCTCAAATGAACAAAAAGAAGTACTTAGCAACGAGCTCACCTGTAAATTCAATTGTCGGGCGCGAGCTCTAGTGATTGGTCCTTGAATGTCAAGTGGAGGTGTGTTGTGTGTATCCGGAGAAGTAATGTCCTCATCAATAAATCCAAAATTTCACACCAAGTTCCAGGAAAAGGTGTTCGATGAGTTGTATGGGACAGATCGCCAGTTTGCAGATCATAAATATGTTGACTGGGATCATATAGACAACATTGACAAGTATGACGGGACATACAGACTCTTTCGACAGGCAGACATTCATGAGATTGTGGCGTTGAAACGGGACTATAATGAGGAGATGATTCGTCAGTTCTACGCCACTGTGCATGTGTCTCCTGATCTTCAGCACATGAGATGGATGACAGTATGCACAAGATTGGATGCCACCAAGCACGAGTTTGAGTTGGCAATAAGAGCAGAGCTGAGCGCTTATGAGAAGGTTCATGACAAGCTTGCTTTTGACATTCATACCATGTATCCCTTCTACAACACAGCTGAGAAGTATGTGCTTGGTAAGAACATTGGACTGCTTCCTATTCCCAGTCTAATCAACCGCATCATCAACCATACTATTGTCCCTAAGGGTGGTAACTATGATGCCATTCGAGGCCATGTCTGGAACATCATTGACTACATCATGAAGGGGGAGAAGTTTGATGTTGTGGATGTGACATGAGGGAGATAGTCTCCTCCAAAAATGATCGCAACAAGCGCATCAACTATGCGCCCTACATCATGGCACTGATCGACACCAAGTTTCACTTTTGTGGAGGTCGGGGTGGCGTGCATAAGCGATACAAGCTGAGACCGGAGCCTCCCATTCCCACTGGTGTTCGAGTTCGTCAGCCGACAGATCAGGGAGCAGGCTCATCCTTTGGAGCAGCAGCAGCAAGAGCAGCCACTCAGTCACAGGAGCCTGGCCAGCCCACTCTTCAGCAGATTTACTCTTCCGTGCTTGAGGGTTTTTCCACCCTCAACTCCAGGATGGATAGGGTGGATGAGCGTCTGGACTCCGTCGACAGCTGACTGTCTTCGCTCAACAGTCGAGTTGCAGCTCTAGAGCGCCCTCCTACGCCTCCTCGCCGCACTCGTCACCGCACTCAGGATTGATCTCTTTTTAGTACTTGATGCCAAAGGGGGAGAAGTTGGAAGTTGGTAGTCGGGTAGTCGGGGTAGTAGTAGTGCTTTTGGACCTATGGGCTTATATCTACTATCTTTTATGATTGTAATGAACTTATGGTTGGATGTAATGAACTTTTATCGTTTGAACTTGTGGTTGTAATGAACCTTTATGATCATAAGTGTTCATGTTATTATATGTTGCTTAATTGTCTATTCTCTCATTTGATATCATAACTTTGTCTTGTGCATCTTGTATAAAATGTTGTAATCTTTATCCATGCACATGTTTAGGGGGAGTCATCTACTCTCTTGGACTTTAAAATGAAAATAGTTTCTTTTTACCTAAACAAATCTCATTGCATAAGAACTATTCTCTCATTTAAAAGTCTACATAGAATATACAATTTGTTGTAAAACAATTTGATATATTCAACTTTTTTTATCTCTCAAAATTTGGATTGTCATCAATTACCAAAAAGGGGGAGATTGAAAGCATCTAGGCCCCTAAAAATGATTTTGGTAATTAATGAAATTATGTGAATATGAGACTAACGTGTTTTATGAGCATGTGAAGGGTTAGTCCACATATGAGCGACAAGATGCAAGCCAAAGAACTCTTATGAAGATCCAAATTTTGGCTCAAGGCAAAGGTACACTTAGCGTAGGATCTATTTTATTTTTACCGGTCTTGGAGAATGGTGTAAGACCGGATTATAGGATAGATGATCGTACCATCAAGGGGGATCTTGGCTAGTAACTTGAAAACATATATCAGTGCCATTTGGATTATATTTTGAATCTTGCATTCATGAAAATTCAATTAAAGAATTAAGTTTGTGCTCTGTCTGGACGAGCGGTAGTACCGCGTATTTCAACGTCGGTACTACCGGCGAGCGGTAGTACCGCGCCCAAATGCGGTAGTACCACAGAGCGGTAGCTCCGCTTCTGGAGCGGTACCTTTTTTCCAGATAGCACCCCTCGAACTCAGTTGAATTTCCGCGGAACGGAAGTACCGGTCATATTAACGTCGGTACTACCGCTGCGAGCGGTAGTACCGCATCCTTAAGCGGTACTTCTGGATCCCGGAAGAACCGGAGGTTCGAGCGGCATGTTTTTTCCAGAGAGCATCTCCGGTCGGTCTCGGATCTTAACCAGACCGGAAGTACCGGCATTCTCAACGTCGGTACTACCGCAGGAAGCGGTAGTACCGCACCCAGAGCGGTACTTCCGGAGTCCGGTTGATCCGGAGCCCAAGCGGAATGTTATTTCCAGAGAGTAGCTATTTTTGGACCCTTCGGAGTTTGGTCAGAGCGGTAGTACCGCGCCGACTTTGCGGAACTACCGGAGAGCGGTAGTATCGCAAATATCAACGGCGGTAGTACCGCGCCGCCAAATCCAACAGTCACTGCTCACGTCTGACAGAGCCGTTTTGACGCAAAGATTTGGGAGCGGTAGTACCGGCCCCAGAAGGGTGGTAGTACCGCTCATCTTGATTTTTGCGGGAAATTGTGTCAATCGGCTAGTTTGGTTGGTGGAGGCTATAAATACCCCCACCACTGCACAAGGGCATTCTCTAGAGACTCATTGCACAATTCTTGGCCCTAGAGCATTCATTTCACCTCAATTCCCCCTTTGCACATCAAAGTGAGGTGGTTGAGCATTTAGTGCTAGATTTTAATTGGAAATCCATTTGGCACTAGGTTTGCATTCAAGCGAACATCGGGATCTATTTCTCTTAGTGCTTGCCGGCACTTGGACGATCCAGTGGAGGTTGGTTCGGTGATCTTCTCAAGAAGATTGTGAGAAGACCCGGCAATTGTGAAGGTTGGAGCTCGCCTACCCGGAGTGGGGAAGAGCTACATTAGTGATCGAGGTGCTTGGCTCAATTCGTGGAGCCGGTCCGATTCGTCTGGGCTTACCGCAACGTGGACTAGGGGAAACCGGCAAGTTTCCGATCACCACGGTAAAATATCGGTTGTGTCTCTTGTCTTTTTAGCTCTTGTTAATTTGCTTCTTTGTGATCATTTAATTGTTTAGAGATAAGTTGGCTAAATAGTTAACTAGAATTGCATAGGATTAATTTCTTTACATCATTGTCATTTAAATTGTGAAAAATTAATCAAGTGAACAAGAAAAATTTAAAAACCTCCTATTCACCCCCTCTAGTCGGTATCCTTGATCCTACAAGTGGTATCAGAGCTTGATCTTTCATTTATAGACTTAACCGTCTAGAGAGAAAAGGATGGCTAGTGAGGGGATTTCGGTAGGAAAGGCACCTCTATTTGATGGCTCAAATTATGCTTATTGGAAAATTAGAATGGCAGGAGCGGCCGAGGTGGCGCCGACATGGCGCCACATGGCTACCACGCCAGCACCCGAAGCTGCGCCGGCTGGAGCTGCACGGCGGTGGCGCTCCAGCGCATGGCGGCCGGCGGCGAGGGTCGGAGAACGGAGGGGAGCGCACGGGGAACACGGCAGTGGGTGCGGCCTTACCAGAGATGGCGGGGAACTCCTCTTTTTGAGCTGCCTTGATCTGGTTCTCTAGAGTTGGTTGAACCTCCAAAGTAGCCATGAATCCTTCCTCTACTACTTCTAAATTGAGCCGCTGGAATTCTTCTTGAAGTGAAGGCATACTGTCTTTAATCAACAGTTTATTACAGTAACTCTTTCTGCTCAAGGCATCAGCTACCACATTGGCCTTTCCTGGATGATAATGTATTCCAACATCATAATCTTTTATTAACTCAAGCCATCTCCTTTGCCTCATATTGAGATCGGGTTGGGTAAATATATATTTCAAACTTTTGTGATCTGTGTAGATCTCACATCGGTTGCCAATCAAATAATGCCTCCATATTTTTAGAGCATGCACAACGGCAGCAAGCTCTAAATCATGGGTTGGATAATTCCCTTCATGGGGTCGCAATTGCCTTGAAGCATAGGCTGCTACCTTTCCTTCTTGCATCCAAACACAGCCTAATCCTTGCCTTGATGCATCACAGAAGACTTCAAAATCCTTTCTAATATCCTGAAGTGTTAACACTAGTTCAGAAGTTAACCTCTTCTTCAGCTCTTGAAAACTATCCTCATACGATTTACTCCATTCAAACTTTTTTTCCTTCTTTAGCAACTGGGTGAGAGGTCTTGCAAGCTTGGAGAAACCTTCAATAAGGCAACGATAATAACCGGCCAATCCCAAAAAGCTTCTGATCTCGGATGCTGACTTTGGTTGTGTCCAATTGAGCACATCATTTACTTTGTCGGGATCTACAGACACTCCCCCTGCAGAAATCACATGACCTAGGAAAGCTACTTTCTTCAACCAGAACTCACACTTGCTAAACTTGGCATACAATCTGTGCTCTCTGAGGTTTTCCAAGACTATCCTCAAATGTTCTGCATGCTCTTCCTCATTCTGGGAGTATATCAAAATGTCATCAATGAACACTACCACGAACTTATCCAAATATTCCATATACACTTCATTCATCAGATTCATAAAATATGCGGGTGCATTTGTTAGGCCAAAAGACATCACGGTATACTCACATAATCCACAACGAGTAGCAAACGCTGTCTTTGGTATGTCTTCTGGTCTTGTCTTCAATTGATGATAACCTGATCGAAGATCAATCTTGGAGAAGACACATGAACCTTTCAACTGATCAAACAAATCATCTATTCAGGGCAAAGGGTACTTGCTCTTAATGGTCACATCATTCAAGGATCGATAATCCACACACATGCGAAGACTACCATCCTTCTTCTTCACTAGCAGTACTGGTGCTCCCCAGGGCGAAGAACTTGGTCTTACAAAACCTTTTTCTTGCAGTTCCTGAATTTGCTTCTTAACTTCTGCCAAATCATTTGCAGGCATACGATAAGGTCTCTTGGAAATTGGGGCTGTACCAGGTACCAGGTTGATAACAAACTCAATTTCTCTGTCTGGTGGCATTCCTGGTAAATCTTCAGGAAATACATCTGGATATTCACTTACTATAGGCACCTTTTCCAAAGGTGTTCCCTTCAAACTATTTAACTCACATCTATTCTGAGAAGATGTGTTTGACTTATACCTTACTTGGATTCCATCCGAGTTGGTAATAGTAACAGCACGATCGACACAATCTATCTGCCCTTAATACTTGGTTAACCAATCCATACCAAGTATTACATCTAGGCTCTTGGAATCTATTATAATAAGATTCTAGGAATTTAACTCCATTTATATCTACAGTTGCGCTAGGGCAAACTGTGTTAGTCCTCATTTCCTTTCCAAGTGATTGGACTAGCATAGGGTTCTTTAGCAAACACACATCCCAATTGTATCTTTCAACAAAATCTTTTGACACAAAAGAATGCGAAGCTCTAGAATCAAATAATGCTAATGCAGGTACTGAGTTTACAAGAAACTTACCCAGAACTACGTCTGGTGCATCCAGAGCTGCCTCCGCAGTGACATGGTTAAGGTGTCCTCTGCTCATTGCCTGCGGAGTCCTCGGAGTTTGAGGTGCCCCACGGCCTTGACCTACAGTTGGAGCTCATGCTGGTGTAGTCCCCAGGTTGAAACGAACAGGGGTCACAGCTGGGTGCTTCTGGGGACAGTTGCTGGCATAATGTCCCATGTTCTTGCAGTTAAAACACTGCACTCCTGCCGCTGAAGTCCTGTTCTGCTGTGGTTGGCCACCATTGTTTGTTCGAGGTGCTTGCGAATTTGGGCAGGGTCCTGCAAATGGAGTCCTTGGCACACTTGACTCTGAGGACTTATTGAACTGGGGTGGATTAGGACGAAATCGAGAACTGCTTGCTCCCTGCTGAGCTTGAAATTTCCTCTTCCTAGTCTCATACAGTTGACGTTGAGCATCTTCTTGTATGAGGGCCTTGTTCACCATATGCTAGAATGTTGGGTAATCATTAGACACCAGCTGCACCTTGAGGTTGGGATCAAGTCCCTGCGTGAACCTCCAAATCTTCGTTGCCTCTGATGCGACATCTTCTGATGCATACCTGGACAGTTGCGTGAACTTGTTCAGGTTTTCAGAAACACTGAGGTTTCCTTGCTGCAGTTGGTAAAATTCCCTTTTCTTCATTTCCATTATTCCCGTAGGAATATGCGTAGTGCAGAAAGCCTCAACAAATTCATCCCATGTGATGGCTTGCACATCTTGATGGGCGACGCAGTAATTCTCTCACCAATTAGCAGTAATTCCCTTAAGTTGATGGGCGGCATATAACACCTTTTCGTGATCATTACACTGAGCTAAGATCAACTACTTTTTCACATCCTTAATCCAACCATTGGCCTTTAGTGGATCCACTGAACCAGCAAAAGTAGGAGGTCTTGTCCTCATAAATTCTCCCAACTTAGACTGGGGTGCTTGGTTCGGTGCCTGTGGGGCTTGTTGCACCAGGTTCTGAGCAAGGGCTTGGAGTAGTTGCAATTGCATAGCCATCATCTGCTCCAAGTTAGGCGCTTGAGCAGGAGGTGGTGGAATGTTGTTGTCTGGCTGGGCATTGGCATCACGGCTGTTGCCAGGGTTGCTCCTTGTGTTCACCATCTGAAGCGGTTCCAGGGTTAGCAAAACGTAAGAGGGAACTAGCATAGGTAAGAGATTAGGGGAATTAACAACATCCCAACCCAAAACACAAGAAATAAGCAAGCAACAACTTAGAGGAACTAATATTGAAATCAAGATAGTTTTAAGAATGGCTGTACCACAAGTGCACATAGGCTTGGTACAGTCCATTTAGCACACCAAAACATAATAAAATGTTCTAAAGACGTAGACATTTATTTGGGTACTACTGACTCAACCTACTACTAATCCTACAGGAAGATGTGCTCCTCGGGATCCTCCTCTGGGTCCTCCTCCTCCGGGTCCTCCTTGCGCTTGTTCACGTGGTGTTGCGAACAGTCACACGCGGCTGAAGCGTGAGGATGGGAACGATTACGACTGGAGGCCGTCGACCGGAAACAAGAGCGAGAACGGGATGGTCTGCATCTTTTGCTGGGATCGCCGATGTCAATGTCGGGTAGAGGACTCGGACGTCGCACCTTCTTGCGTGCTGTGAGCATGGTGCAGAGTCCCGGATGTCGAGTCGACGCCTGGTTGTTGGGGACGACGGTTGGTACGGGTGAAGACAGCGTGTAGTCAGCTACAGCTCGGAGACATCCCAGCTCGAAATCTGCTGCCTGACTCTGGCGAAGCTGGGCACGGAGAGTGCTGGAGTGCTGGTAGCTGGAAGTGAGAAGCATCCGAAGCTGTCCAATCTCCTCCAAAGCTCTAGTGTAGGTGACTGCCATCGCCTGAGTGAGCTGCACCTGGTGCGACAGTCGAGGATCATCAGCTGGAATATCAAAGGGATGCGGGTACCTCTGTCCTGCTCGAGGGGTGATGAAGAAACAAAAGGGTGACTGATGAACAGCTTCCTTGTGAAGATGGCACAAGTCAGCTATGGCAAGGCGAGCTGCATCCGGGATGGCATCGAAACAGCGGGTCCTGGGATGCTCAATGGGGTACGTGTGGGAATTGAATTCCTCATCCCGTGCATACAGGAATACCTCCATCGACCAAGAAACCTGATCCAGGATCCGAGTCTTCCACCCCTAAAGATAGGTGGCTGGCGATACTCCAGACATTGCATAAGCTGACGGAGAAGGCTAGCAAATGCTCCAGCATTCTCACCATGCGAGTAATAGTCCCACGACTTAACAGAGGATAAACCGGCCATCTACAAAGTTGAAATAATAGAGAAGATTAGTAAAATTTTTAACAAGTGAATTTTAAGGACAAGAATGAGATACTAAGTAAGAAAAGAGTAGAAGCAAAGAAGCATATATATTTTAATATACTCTTTTTATAAATATAAGTCCTTAAGGTTTTACCATTCTAATCTAGGTCTTGTCCTACAATCAAATTAGCTCTGATACCATCTCTGTCGGGACCCTAGATTTCCAAACCCGGACCCTCTGTGTATTACAACACTAGTCCCATATCAAAGCTAGTGCACACAGTTAAACAGAAATGATTACATAACCAACAGTGCTTTATTACAATAATAAAGAGTACAGACTGCCAGGTCTCATTATTACAATTGAGGTTTCAAGACCTCGCACATACAAATCACAGCGGAAGCAAAAATAAATTCAGCGGAGACCCATCAATACGCCACAGGCAATTGACTGGGGAAGCGTGACCTAGTACTCCGGAAATCCTTCGTCGAATCCACACGCGAAGTAGTCATAGTCTTCCTCTTGAGCTTCGTATTCCTCTGAATTGATTTTAGTGCAGCATGTGAGTACATAAAGTACTCCGCAAGTCTTGGGAAAGAAATGTAGTAGATGCAAGTCTTAACAAAGGAAGGTTATATGGTTCTTTTGTACAAAGCAATGTTTTATTTCAAATAACATTAAATATTTTAGAAGGCATTGATTTGCACAAAGTAATTGTTTTAACTGAAATTAGTAAACAAATTATAGTGAAGGTTCTATCCACCAACACTAATTAACCAGCTCTAACCGATAAAGTTTAAAACTACGGGTTCCAACCACCCGCTCTGGCTCCAACCACTAGTATACCCTTCCGAGAGTTCCGTCCACTCTCGGAGTACAAAACTTTGTTTTTAAAATGAAAACCAAGGGTCTACCATGTGAATGCATTCCTTGCCCGCCCTTGACCGTGGGCACGGCTATTCAAATAGTTTGACACTCTGTAGAGGTTGTGCAACTTTACCCCCAAGAGAGAAATTATCTTAATAGTCACCACGCTTCCTTTGGCATGAGACACAGATAAAATATCACAAAGCTTTTACCTCACTCTAGTCTAGCTAGACACCACCCGCTGAGGTTTCACCGCAGAAGGGTTCCATCCACCCAGTCCGAAGCCCCCTCTTGCGCCATATGAGTACAGTAAATCCCTGTCCCTCACTGTGAATAACTAGTAACTCCCTGGCACCCACTTTCCACTGCTGGCACCTAAACTAAACTATCGTAAGTTAATCAGCTAGGTCGTACCCATATAGACTCGGGGTTGTACGGTAATGCTCAGTCTGGACAATCACAAGCGTCGGTCCTTAATCGACTATGGTGGAACATACACTTTACAAGATCTCGTGCTTTCCGCACCAATCCCAACCAACCATCCACCCCAGTCTAAACCAACTTTCACATTTTATTTTATTTCTAAAAGAACAGTGGCAACACCAGTCACCACTTATTTCTAAATTCAATTACCAGTTGAATGAAGCATGATTTCCCATAGAACAAAAGATTTAAATATCTTGACTAAGCATTTTACTACCGTCTAATATTACCAAAGGATTATGAAATTCTCATTATTGAGATAAAGGTAATACTAGGGTTATAAGGGTACATGGCATTCAAGTTCAATGGAGGGCATAACAAGGTTGGATTAACTAATGCCTTAATACCAGAATTAGAGTTCTAATTAAATAGCGATGCACATAAATTTAAAATAATTAAAAACATTTCTCAAACATAGGTTCAAAATGATCAAAGGAGACTTGCCTTCTTGCACGCTCTCTGGGCCTTCTTGCTGCGGAGTGGAGAGATCTTCGACAACGGTGGAATCTACGCGCGAAAAAGATGAAGCAAACAAAGCAAATAAATACAAAAACAATTCAAATAAGTTATGCTTATTTGGATAGATTATGATTTTGTAAGAATTTAGAAATTTGAACGGCTCAATTTGGAGTTAAAATGAATAAGTTATGCTTATTTAAAGATTTCAGTTTGAATAAATCCAGAAATTATTAAATTTCTGACAGGTGGGACCCACTGGACAGAATTTACATTTTATTATTTTTTCTTTTATTGATTTACTCTGAGTCTATGACAGGTGGGACCCACTGGACAGTAGCCCACTGCGCTCGGACTCTGACATGTGGGACCCATTGGGCTCTGGGCCCATATGTCAGTGGCCAGCGCAGACGGGTGGGGCCCGGACGGTAGTGGCCAGCGCGGACGGCGGCCGCTGACGCGCGGGGCCCGGCTTTTAGTGCGGGATTTAAAAGAAATGGCTCAACCTCAGCGTGCAGAGCCGGGGCTCGAACGCGCGCCGAGGGAGCCAGGGGGAAAGGAGTAACGGTGCTAGCCAGTCGGGTGCTCGGGTGTTGCTTACCCATATAGGGTAAGTATTCCCTTTGAGGTACCTGCGGGAAGGGGCCGGACAGCAGTGAACGGAGGCGACGGTGCCAGCGGCGAGGGGTGGCCGGAGTGGTTCGGGTGAGGTCCAAAATGCGCTCCTGGTGCAGAGGGGTGCCGATGGTGAGGTCGGTGGGGTTTGGCGACGAGCAGAGGCGACCGGCGGCGAGGAAGCGGCGGAGAAGTTTCGGGTGCTCCGGTGCGGCGGCGCTCCAGCGGTGGAAAGGCTTGCCCGAGGGGTCGGGGAGCTTCGCACGGGCACGGGGTTGCTCGGGGTGGCGGTGGCGGGCTCCGGGGAGGTCCGAGGCGGCAGGGATTGCTCGCCGGAGTGTGGTGGGGCTCGGAGAGAGAGGGAGCACGGTAGCGGAGTGCTACGATGCTCGGGAAGGGAGGTGGAGTGCGGCGGGGGTTTGTGCGGAGGGAGGTGGAACCGATGGAGGGCTTTTATAGAGCGGAGGAGGGACACGGGCACGGCAATTGCTCGCCGGAGATGGCGGCCGGGAAAAGGAAAGGAAGGGGAGGGAAGGAAAGAGGGGGCCGTAGAAGGAAAGAGGGGCGCGGGAGCTTGGGGATTGGGTCGCGGGTTTCCAAAGTCGGAGAGAGCCGGGGAAGGAAGGGCGGGATCCGCGGGGGACTCGGTTGGCCAGGGAAGAAAGGAAAGGGGGAAGAGAAAGAAGGAAGGAGGCGCGCGGGAGGGGGAGAAGGACCTGACAGGCGGGGCCCGCGCGTAGAGAGAGTGGAGAGGGAGAGAGCAGGCGGTGCGGATGAAGCCGCATGGCAGGGGAGGCGGATCGGGCGACGGGTGTGGGCGTGAGCGGCTGATGGCCGGGGCCCAGGGGCAGAGAGAGGAGGGGAGAGGGAGGTGCGGGGAGGCTGACGGGCCGGGCCCGCTTGGCGGAGGAAGAGGGGGAGAGCGGCCGGGATTGGGCCGTGCGACGACGTGGGCGGATCTGGGCCGTCCACGCGTCGGCCGGAGGGAGAGGATTTGGATTTTTATTTTTACAATTTGATTTTTATTTTTCAGAAAAGGCTAGGAAATTATTTAAGCCTTAGAAAAATATGAAAATACCTCCAAAAATTCCAGAACAATTCACAGAAGTTTCTAGAGATATTTTGGACTTAATAAAATTATTTCCCACTAAGGTTGGTATTTAATTTTCATACTTTAAAATACTTTTTAAATTTTAAAAATAGGTTTTAAACTCCAAAAAATCCAGAAAAACAAACAAAAGCCAAATAAAACCCAAATACTTTGAAATAATTAATTTTAAATTAAAATTTTCATAGTTGGATTTTTGGGATGTTACACCCTTCGAATCAAGTGAGCTTCGATCTGTGCTGAGTTGCTAACATATTAGATTATCATAATCAATGCATGGACAATACATATATTCCATCCTCTTTTTCAACATATCCAGCTCAGCCGCTCTTCTAAAAGTAGCCACGCCATTAATGTAACCTTCACTCATACGGTCCTCAATGTACATCCAGCTTCGGTCCATCTACACTACACAAGTAACAAATGGGTGTCAAAAATGATTATTAGCGCTACTACATAGCAAATCAGACTAGCTATACTTACACGTAGACATGCATCTATATATATATTACGTAGGTATAGCTAGCTAGCCACGTATTCATGACATAATAATGTTAAACAAGAATATATTGAAGGTAGTGAACTACGTACAAGTACTTACCCATTCTGAAATTGAGCAAACTAACATTATCTTTCTAAACCTAGCTAGCTAGCTAGATCTAAAATAAACAAAAACCTATCTATCATCTCTTTCTCAATTACAAAAACATGCATGCATATAAGTTATTAAAAGTAATTGAGTACTAACCTCTGATCACTAAGAAGACGGCGATATGATTTCACTGCAAGCTCCCTAAAGCCGGCCGCCTCGCTCCACCGATGCAGCACAATAAAGACAGAGATCTGTGTCGAGATCGAGCACGTATGCCCAGTATTTAATAGCCTAGATTATCATAGACGGTTCCAACCACAAACGGTCTGTGATATCAATATATCATAGACGGTTTGTATTAATAACCGTCTGTGAATTATCATAGACGGTTATTAATATGAACTGTCTATGATATCTGCAATATCACAGACGATTTTTTATATGAACCGTCTGTGTTGTTCGCATCTTTCACAGATGGTTCATAACACGAACCGTCTTTGATGTCTCACTTATCACAGATGGTTCGTAATACGAACTGTTTGTGATAAGTCACATATCAGAGATGGTTTGGAATACAAACCTTCAGTGATATTAATATCAGAGACGATTTGGAATACGAACCGTTTTGTGATATTAATATTAGAGATGGTCTGGAATACGAACTGTCTGTGTTAATGCTTAAATATGCGTGCCCTAATCCAGCTCTTCTAAACTGTCATCTCCCTCATCTTCTTCATCACTAGATTTCTCAATAATGACAACTAATATTCTTTTGATCTCCTTCCTCTCATCTATCCATCATGAGTTATTCAAATGCAGCCTAACATAGGCGGCCAATAATTTACGTCTGGAGTAGCTCCTCCACTCACGCCCTGCTCTCCTTTCTCAACTCACTTCCATCCGTCTGCTGGACCTCATCATCTGCCGTCGATGGAGGTGTCTCATTGCTGCTCAGGAAAGGGAAACTGCCCTCAGCCTCGTTCTTCTCTGCAATGTGCACAAAGCGGAGGAAGCTCTTGCGGTAGTGCAGAGACACATGGATAACCTTGTCGATCAAACATAATCGGCTGATTCTGAGGAAGCTTATCATGGTATCCTCTTTGAGATTATGGGGCATGCTAATGATTTTCCCAGGCTAGAGGAGGAAGTGGAGTAGGCAAGGACAATCTTCACAGCATTCGAGAACACAGCGGCTGATCCTCCAACTCTAAAAATCGAAGAAGAAGCATATGAAGCCCAGAAAATTAAAATCTGGGAATGTCTTTTTTGGACTTTTGTAATAAATTTGCCTTGAATTTGACTTTCATCTCAGTATAGCTTTTGTAGTTCATATGACAAAGGTCTGTGTTGTCTGGATTTCCACAGACGGTTCATATTAAGAACCGTCTATGAAAGTTCATAGATGGTTATTAACACGAACTGTCTGTGTTGTCTAGATTATCACAGACGGTTCGTATTAAGAACCATCTGTGAAAGTTCACAGACGGTTATTAACACGAACCGTCTGTGATGTCTCAATTATCACAGACGGTTCGTGTTAATAACTGTCTATGAAAATATCACAAACAGTTGCTAGTATGGACCGTCTGTGATAGTTTAAGTACAGACGGTTCCGTATGAACCGTCTGTGATGTACCCGTCTAGTATAGCCTCTTTTGTAGTAGTGCGCGGCTCCTCGTTCGCTCGGCTTTAAATACCAAACTCTCATAGCCGCTCTTTGCTCATCTCAATTGTGTTTCACTTCTTGTTCTGGTGCTCATCACTGAGATCTCAGAGAACGTAACATAATTATTTTGTTGGGAGATTAAGTATTTGCTAGCTTCGCATCCTTGATTGTTTCCTCCAAAGGGAAGGTAATTTGTCGGATGCTTTTGTGATTATTACCATAGTCGTAGTTAATCAGTCTTAGTTAGTGTAACATCCTGAAAATTTAAATTTGAAAAGTGTGAAGTTTTGAATTATTTTTGTAATATATTCTTTTGGAATTTGGATTTTATGGTGTTTTCCTGAATTTGGTTGAGATTCCAAAAATTGAATAAATTCGTAAAAGACAAAGACAAACATTAGTAATGCCAAAGAGGGGAATATGCAAATAATAGAAAACTAAAATTTTACATACGAATCTGAAAAGATGATCCAGTACAAGGAGGGAGGAACCTGAATTAAAATACAAAGTCTTACATTGGAAATAATAGCATAATTATTAATATAGGGAAACATAAATTCAAATGAATATTTATGTGGAGTATTTAGATATACATATAAACATATCTGCAAAATTGTGCATATGCAAGGATTAATTCAGTAATAAGGAGGTATGAATATGAAAATTATTTGAGCTAGCAAAAATGAATAAAATATCAATGCTATGTACACCAAAAATACACCACAAATAAATTAAAAAAAATGGTGAAGCCAGACCGGCCAAAATGGCCCGGGCTAGCTCCACCCCGCGCCCCGCCCGCACTTCTCTGGCCTCCTCTACGCACGGGCCCCCTTCTCTCTTTCCTCCTGCCCATCTCTTTCTCTGCCGCGTGGCCGCACTGGAGAAAATTGATATTACGCCACTCCTTTGGAGTGGCTTCGATAAAATGCCACCCTCTAGATGGCAATTGTTAAAATCCCACTCAATACATGATGATCTCTATGATTTGCCCTTTTAGGGGTTTTAGCCATTTCTTTTTTGTTTTTTATTTTTTTCCACCAAAATTGTATGTGAAATGACCATAATACCCCTTCTCTTTAGCCATTTCTTTCTGAGTCTGTCTTCTCCGTTCGAACGAGAGGCGCCGCCGCAGGAGGTCGTGGGCCACCTGCTCGGCTTGCCGCCTCCTCCACGGGGTGCCACCGCGGCCAGCGGCGGCACCTCTCATGCCGGCGGATCTGGGAGCCGCCAGCGGCGCTCCCTCCCATGGTCCCCCGCGCCGAGGGGGTTCCCGACCGACGGCGCTGCTGAGATGCGGGGTGACGCAACGCCGCCCACCGCGCCCTCGGCCTCCTTCTCGTCCTCCTCCCTCTTCGGCGGCGACGAGCTCTTCGAGTCGGCGCCCGGGCCCCTCGTCTTCCTGCCCCTGCTCCTGATCCAGCGGGCGGCGGCGGAGGCGGCCCGTGCCTGCGGCGGCAGCGGAGAAGCCCGTGCGGGCAGCGGCGGCCCGGGCGTGCGTGCGGCGGCGGAGGCGGGCCTTGCCGGCGGCGGCGGCGGCGTCCCGTGCGGGTGGCCCACGACCTCCTGCGGCGGCGCCTCTCGTTCGAACGGAGAAGACAGACTCAGAAAGAAATGGCTAAAGAGAAGGGGTATTATGGTCATTTCACATACAATTTTGGTGGAAAAAAAATAAAAAACGAAAAAGAAATGGCTAAAACCCCTAAAAGGGCAAATCATAGAGATCATCATGTATTGAGTGGCATTTTAACAATTGCCATCTAGAGGGTGGCATTTTATCGAAACCACTCCAAAGGAGTGGCATAGTATCAATTTTCTCGGCCGCACTGGCCCCTTTTTCCCTTCCTTCCTCCCTTTTCGCGCGTGCACCTGCTCTTCTCTCTTTTCTCTCCATTTCTTTCCCTTCCTTCTCCCGCGGCCGAGCTACCTCCATGGCTCCTCTCCCCTTTTCTCCCCTGCGCGAATCCCGCCTGCCATATCTTACGCCAGAGCTTCGCCCCGTCTTGTCGCCGCTTCCCTGCCAAGCGCCGCGTCGCCAAGCTCCGCCTGTCGGGTCCGCTCCGTGCCCCGAGCCCCACGCCACGCCCATTCTCTGCCCCGCCGTCCTGTCGCGCCGTCCGGCCATGTCGCTGCCCGCGCCCCGGCCTCGTTCCCCCGTGCGCGTGCTCGCCCATAAGAAGCCCCAAGCTCCCCATAGTCCCCTACGCTTCTTCTTCTTCTCCCCATATCTCCCTCATCCTCCTCCCCAATCTCCGGCCGCCACTGCCCTCCACGCCGCCGCCATCGATTCTCCCTCCACGGCGCGTGGTTTTCCGATTCCACGCACCCGAAGCACCCCCTCTGTACCCCGGAGCTTCTCCGACTGTCGGCTAGAGCCCTCGCCGCCCGTACACCGCCGGCACCATGCGCAAGACTCCGTCACCGCAGGCTTACACCGCCGGCCCACTTCGACCCCTCTCCGGCCTCGCCGCTGCTTCCGGTGAGATCCCCGTACCCTCTCTAGCTCCAGCGCCACCGATTCCTCCTCTCCTACCCCAGCGCCGGCACCCCTGATTCGTCCCCGCTGCTGGCTGCTTGCGCCGATGCCGGCCACCACCGACGCCACCACGACCCGAGACGATCCCACCAAAGGCATTCCCACAAACCGAGCAATCCATTTTACCAAGTATCACTGCCTCCCCGGCCGCTTCTCGCCGGCGCCGCCGTCGGCTACCACCACCCGAGCCGCTTCCTCTGTTCTGCCCTCCCCATCCGCTCGGCATAAAAACAATAGCCAGATTTCCTCTGTCAGCCCGAGCCGTAGGCCCATTTGGCTAGCAGCGCTCGGTTAACACTTACACAATGGAGAGGTGTTGGGTTCGAATCTAGTTGACTGCAACTTTCTTCCCATATTTTTGCTCTACTGTGGTGGCTCTTTTTAATTAATAAAAATCATGAAAAATTAGGTGACAGTTTAGAGAAGCTAATAAAATTTAATTGGTATGAAAACTATGGTTACTTCACATTTTAATCTGTGATTATTTACTATATGAACAACTAATGTAGTTTAGATATTTAGATGAGGACTAGTTATCAAATAAAGGCATTAATAAAAGGTGGTTTAGTGTATAGTCCAAAATTAGTAAAAATTCTAATTAAAAATACATCCATAGCAGGTACAAAATTTATTAAGATACACAGGAGCTTAATACATGTCTAATCAGGGATTAGTTATTAACATGTATGTCTGACTAGTATGCCTTTAGCATTCATTTTAAATCTAATCCTAAACTAAAGTAAAGGCTTAGGAAAGTTAGGGAGTTTATGTATGTGTTGTGGCTACAGGCCAAACAGAGAGAAGGGGGACTGGTAGAAGAGAAAGGAGAGTCAGATCTATGGGAGAGGTGGTGAGAATGAGAGGATGTCCCCCCTTTGCCCCTCCTGGGGGTTTATATATATGAGTGCGGTAGAACGGGAAATCCCCATTCTACCCCTTAGTACTTAGAAGGGATGGGGGTACATTGGTATATTTACACTGGTATATTTCTCTACACTATTGGGCCTATTACATGTTGGACTAGTTGCACGGCCCAGTCACGGGGGGTTGGACCACCCCTACAACAGTACTCCCTCGACAGCAAGCGCTGAGGTCCCGATGGGCGAGCTGACGTGATCAACCACCCCAGCCCCCCGTTCCCCGACAGCAAGCGCGAGGGTGCCGAGTGGTGAGCCGATGCAACCGGTAGCTTGCAGACCCCAGAGGCAATGCCTACGAGGAAATCAGCGAACTCCTATGCTGAATCCCACACCGTCCTGCCGAGGCGATGCCTACGAGGCGGACGGCGAAGTCCTGCGCCGACGACGAGCCGTCCAGCCGAGGCGATGCCTTCGAGGCGGAGGGCGAAGTCGAGTGCCGGCGACGCCGACGGCGAAGTCCTACGCCGGAGCCGTGCCGTCCTACCGAGGCGATGCCTACGAGGCGGACGGCGAAGTCCTGCGCCGGAGCTGTGCCATCCCACCGAGGCGATGCCTACGAGGCGGACGGCGAAGTACTGCGTCGGAGCCGTGCCGTCCCGCCGAGGCGATGCCTACGAGGCGGACGGCGAAGTCCTGCGTCGGAGCCGTGCCGTCCCGCCGAGGCGATGCCTACGAGGCGGACGGCGAAGTCCTGCGTCGGAGCCGTGCCGTCCCGCCGAGGTGATGCCTACGAGGCGGACGGCGAAGTCCTACGCCGGAGCCGTGTCGTCCCGCCGAGGCGATGCCTTCGAGGTTGATGGCGAAGTCCTGCGTCGGAGCCCTGCCGTCCCGCCGAGGCGATGCCTACGAGGCGGACGGCGAAGACTTGCACCGGAGCCGTGCCGTCCCGCCGAGGCGATGCCTACGAGGTGGACGGCGAAGTCCTGCACCGGAGCCGTGCCATCCCGCCGAGACGATGCCTACGAGGCGGACGGCGAAGTCCTGCGCCGGAGCTGTGCCGTCCCGTCGAGGCGATGCCTTCGAGGCGGACGGCGAAGACGAGCGCCGGCGACGCCGCCGTTCCCCTACCTTCAAAAAACAGTGCCCGCGGAGAGCGGGCGCTTGCGGCGTAGGCCGAGGGCACTACACACGCCGAGGTAGGGAGGCAAAGCCGCCGTTCCCCTACCTTCAAAACAGTGCCCGCGAAGAGCGGGCGCTTGCGGCGTAGGCCGAGGGCACTACGCACGCCGAGGTAGGGAGGCGAAGCTGCCGTTCCCCTACCTTCAAAAATACTGCCCGCGGAGAGCGGGCGCTTGCGGCGTAGGCCGAGGGCACTACGCACGCCGAGGTAGGGAGGCGAAGCCGCCGTTCCCCTACCTTCAAAAACAGTGCCCGCGGAGAGCGGGGGCTTGCGGCGTAGGCCGAGGGCACTACGCACGCCGAGGTAGGGTGGCGAAGCCGCCGTTCCCCTACCTTCAAAAACAGTGCCCGCGGAGAGAGGGCGCTTGCGCCGTAGGCCGAGGGCACTACGCACGCCGAGGTAGGGAGGCGAAGCCGCCGTTCCCCTACCTTCAAAAACAGTGCCCGCGGAGAGCAGGCGCTTGCGGCGTAGGCCGAGGGCACTACGCACGCCGAGGTAGGGAGGTGAAGCCGCCGTTCCCCTACGTTCAAAAACAGTGCCCGCTCAGAGCGGGCGCTTGCGACGTAGGCCGAGGGCACTTCGCACGCCGAGGTAGAGAGGCGAAGCCGCCGTTCCCCTACCTTCAAAAACAGTGCCCGCGGAGAGCGGGCGCTTGCGCCGTAGGCCGGGGGCACAACGGACGCCGAGGTAGGGAGGCGAAGCCGCCGTTCCCCTACCTTCAAAAGCAGTGCCCGCGGAGAGCGGGTGGTTGCACCGTAGGATGAGGGCACCACGCACGCCAAGGTAGGGAGGCGAAGCCGCCGTTCCCCTACCTTCAATAGAAGTGCCCGTGGAGAGCGGGCGCTTGCGGCGTAGGCCGAGGGCACTACGCACGTCGAGGTAGGGAGGCGAAGCCGCCGTTCCCCTACCTTCAAAACAGTGCCCGCGGAGAGCGGGCGCTTGCGGCGTAGACCGAGGGCACTACGCACGCCGAGGTAGGGAGGCGAAGCCGCTGTTCCCCTACCTTCAAAAACAGTGCCTGCGGAGAGCGGGCGCTTGCGGCGTGGGCCGAGGGCGATACGCGCGTGGAGGCAGGGAGGCGATGCACTCCCTAGTGCAATGAGCGCGATGGCACGATATCCAAGCGGTGCGCCGCTTAAAGCGAGGCAATCCCTGGTGTCTCGACCATGCCGCAATTTTTTATAGTCCATAGAGTGCGTGGGATCAACATCCACGTCTTATTTATACTCCGGAGAGTACGCGTAAGGACAATGTCCATGCGTGCGCGGCATCCGCGTCTTGTTTATACTCCGTAGAGCGCGCAGGGACAACATCCGCGTCTTATTTATACTCCGTAGAGTGCGTGGGATCAACATCCATGTCTTATTTATACTCCGGAGAGTACGCGTAAGGACAATGTCCATGCGTGCGTGGCATCCGCGTCTTGTTTATACTCCGTGCAGTGCGCACATGCAGAGGCGGACCTCGACGCTACGTCCTATTTTAGTGTCCGTAGACTGGCGCGTGCGGAGGCGGACCTCGACGCTACGTCTTATTTAGAGTCCGTAGACTGGCGCGTGCGGAGGCGGACCTCGACGCTACGTCTTATTTTAGAGTCCGTAGACTGGCGCGTGCGGAGGCGGACCTCAACGCTACGTCTTATTTAGAGTCCGTAGATTGGCGCGTGCGGAGGCAAGCTCAACGCTACATCTTATTTTAGAGTCCGTAGACTGGTGCGTGCGGAGGCGGACCTCAGCAAAGGCGTCCCCCCGCTGCGTCTTTGTTTATACTCATACCCGTGTCTTTGACAAAGAGTGCGCGCGCGAACGCGTGTCTTTGGTTTATACTCATACCCGTACCCTTGGCTACGGAGAGTGCGCGCGCGAACACGTGTCTTTGGTTTATACTCATACCCGTACCCCTGGCTACGGAGAGTGCGCGCGCGAACGCGTGTCTTTGTTTATACTCCGTAGAGTACGCCGACGCACAAGGCCATCGTGCGGTTTAAAGCAAAGAGGACCAAAATAGAGGCATGAAAGAAATGGGCGAAGACTTGCGACAACAAAACGCTCCGGAATGCAATATGTGAAGAGCATTTAATATTACGATAGCCCAGACTAGGCGAAACCCGGAGAAGCAAACACGGCTAAATCAAACGCTCTCAGAATGGAACTGCAGTCGCAATAAGCGATACGATGAACAGTCGTGTCTTTATTGCCATGCATGCAAGAAACACACTAGCGATTATTAAAGCCCCACACATAATTATGTGTAGTGCATACCAGGTGGGGTGGTGGCAACGTGGAGTAGACTTCGCAAGTGCGAAGACCCTGACATCCTCTCCAGCTCATGTGGGGATGAAACGCATGAGCCCGACGAAGTCGTCTCGAAGCCGAGCCGAATGCCGGCGATGTCGTCACGGGACTGAGCAGAGTGCACGCGAAGACCAGGACCGAAGGAGCTCGAGTCATGCATTGATGGCACAAAGACCTCATCGTGGGAGGTCGCAACCACTTTGTGCATGCATACACAGGAAGTGGAGCCCAGGACGCTGCGGGGGAAGCGTCGTGGCCGCAGGCGCTGCCGCCGGTGCCGGCGGACACTCGGCGCCAGCCCCCGCTAGTGATGCACGAGTGCGCTTGTTCACATGCCTTGCAGCGACTGCATGCATGTATGGATGATATTCCATGTGCCCAGCTCATTCTGGACGTAGAGCACCCGCGAGTACTCCTTCCACAGCCGCGCCATGTAGCTGCTGATCTTGCCCGTGTATGCCTCGAAGTCCGAGTGCGCTACCACCGTGTAGTTGTGCAGCACCGTGCCGCTCACGGACCACTTCTCGCGCCGCCCCTGCGAGTTGCCGAAGATGGAGTCGATGGTGTCCGAGACGGTGCAGCTACTGAAGGACTGTCGCTGCACGTGCGTGTACAGACGCGGAGGGATGCGTGCGATCGAACACCGGCGAAGTCTCCGCGGCATCGATGCGAAGGCCAGCGAAGTCCTTGACGCATCAAGGCGAAGGCCGGCGTGGTCGTCGCGGAGGCGAGCGAAAGCCGGCGAAGTCCCCTTGGCGTCGAGGCGAAGGCCGGCGAAGTCGTCGTGGAGGCGAGGCGAGGTGAAAGCCAACGAAGTCCCCATGGAGGCGAGGCGAAAGCCAGTGAAGTCCCCGCAGCGTCGAGGCGAAGGCTTCACGTAGAGGACGGCAGCTTCCGCGGGCAACTTCTAGCGATGTCGCGCAAAGACGGAGGCTGGCGCACGTGCATGAGCCATGCCCGCGGTGCGGCATGATAGCTGGCTGCTCGCGGAGGACACTGTTGGCGAGGTCTTGTGCATCGGTGCGGGGGCGCGCGCGAAGACAGGCGTGACGCCAGCGGAGACTAGTTGACGACGTCGAAGTCCCATGCGGAGATGTTGCGGCGCACGCGGAGCAAGCTTTAGCGGCACGTTCCGCGCGAGCCAGGTCTTCCTGCACATGCGGCTTCGAGGCGAAGGCCGACGAAGTCATCGCGGAGGCGAGGCGAAAGCCAGCGAAGTCCCCGCAGCGTCGAGGCAAAGGCCGGCGAGGTCGCCGCGGACGCGAGGCGAAGGTTGACATCGAGGGGAAGGGTAGCGAAATCCCTGCGGCGTCAAGGCAAAGGCGTCGTGCAGAGGCCGTGGAGCATAAGCTCATTGTTGGGAATAATCCCACATTGGTTGTGGAAGAGGAGAAAGCACAACTTATAAGTGTGGGGGAGCCCCCACCCATTGGACTAGTCTTTTGGGGGGACAAGGCCCAGTACCACTTATAAGGTTGTTGCTCCGTTGCTCCGTGGGCTTGGTTGTGTTCCGCCCATGTGGACCTGTGGCCCGGGGAGTAAAAACCCGGCTGGACCTAGGTATGCGGCCAGGTCCAGATCTCACATTTGGTATCAGAGCCTAGGTGCCTAACACCTCCTTGGACCTCATGGTTGTAGATGTGTCCAACCAATGTGTGAGGGGGAGATTGTTGGGAATAATCCCACATTGGTTGTGGAAGAGGAGAAAGCACAACTTATAAGTGTGGGGGAGCCCCCACCCATTGGACTAGTCTTTTGGGGGGAGAAGGCCCAGTACCACTTATAAGGTTGTTGCTCCGTGGGCTTGGTTGTGTTCCGCCCATGTGGACCTGTGGCCCGGGGAGTAAAAACCCGGCTGGACCTAGGTATGCGGCCAGGTCCAGATCTCACACTCGTAGGGGACTTCGCACCGGTCGGAGGACCGTGAGGCGGAGACCGGCGCTGTGCCTGCAGGGCTCGGCGGCGCTCGAGGCTCCTTCATAAGGAGCGCGTCGCCAGCGCCGGTCACGCACACCGCGCGCTGCATGGACCCCAGCACGTGCTGCATGGACACCACCGTCCGCTCCGCACGCATGCGGCCGTGGAGTTGACGCACGGCGCGAAGTCAGCCTTGTAGTGCTCTCCCGTCGGCGACATACTCGACGCTGTCGTGAGGAGCGTCGGCGGAGACCACCCTGCTGCCTCCGTGGATCGAGGACTCACGCCGCTTGGGCAAAGCGCCTATATCTTCCTGCGCGAATGCGAACGGTGGACACAGCGCCGGAAGTCATGGACGCCGTTGCCTCTGGGCATGGTCGATGATGAGGTCGCCGTGGACACGTAGGCCGACGATCATCTCGGAGTGCAGCCAGATCAGAGATATTTATGCATGCAATGATATACCTTAGTGCATGCACGGACGGGCACGGACGTATGCGCGGAAGTGTGCATGGGTAGATATTTATGCATGCTACGTATGCATGTGTATGAACATATACTCGAATGGATGCGTGGAAGGATATTAGGGGGACATGCATGTATGGATAAGCATGGATGGATGTTCGGATGAATACCTTACACCGCGAACGCCTGCATGTATGGGTGATAATTTATGTACGCATGCATGCATGGATGGATGCGGAGATGGATATTTCGTGCCTGTCTGCGTGTAGTTCGCGCACGTAATCGAGCGGAGGCTTGGCACGAAGGTACGAAGGCATGCTCAGCGAGGTGCACTCCGCGCGAAGCTCGACGTGGACGAGTCGAAGGCGTGCATAGCGAGGTGCACTGGCGAAGCCCCATCAGATGAGGTCCCCGAGTAGCCCCTCCGTGCCACAGCGTCATTTCCGTGAAGCACTTGAAGGATGGTCGTGTGTGAGCTCTCCTGCATGCACGGATAGTTATGGCGCTACGGCTTGACGTCGAGCGGAGACTCTGCGTCGCGCGGAGCCGAAGTCGGAGGACGGTGAGGACGCGCAGAGCCGACGGTATGCAGTGGACCTCGACGGCACGCGAAGTCCGCTCCCAGTGTGGAGGGTAGCACAGAGGCGGAGGCGTGGAGCCACATGCACGGATGTGAGTATACCACCGAGCCATCTCAGGAATCATTTTCCTGCATGAATGCCCCATCACGGAGATAGCAGCAACATATAAATGGGCAATTCGACTAGATCTCAGATCTATTCAATACATGCTTCGACTAGATTTCAGATCTATTCAATACACAACATGTGCGAAACCGAACAAAGTACTTATCTGTCATCCATAGAGAGCCGCATGGTACCAACACCATGAATGAAGCAGCACGACAGGAAAGATCCACACAGCCACTGCTCTTGTTGAATGCCGGGGAAATCTCTTCCATTTGTAACTTCTAGTCGTCCCCACGGACGGCGCCATCTGTTGTGGCTACAGGCCAAACAAAGAGAAGGGGGACTGGTAGAAGAGGAAGGAGAGTCAGATCTGTGGGAGAGGTGGTGAGAATGAGAGGGTGTCCCCCCTTTGCCCCTCCTGGGGGTTTATATATATGAGTGGGGTAGAATGGGAAATCCCCATTCTACCCCTTAGTACTTACAAGGGATGGGGGTAAATTGGTATATTTACACTGGTATATTCCTCTACACTATTGGGCCTATTACATGTTGTACTAGTTGCACGGCCCAGTCACGGGGGGTTGGGCCACCCCTACAACAATATGATTTAAATTCGGATTAGAAGTCATGATAAATAAATAGAGTAACTTTAATATTTACATTGTAAATCTAATTATATATTAAGGCATTAATGAGGAGAAGCAACCTTTGGACAAATGTATATATTTAATGAAAATGGCCCTTAATTAACATGTAAGCATATTTACCCAATAGTTATCATGCCATCAATAAACAAACCTCGGTGACATATTTTAACATAATAGCCCCAGGTCATCAAGTAACAAAATAATCTCACAGACATATAGATACTCTAAAGTAAACATGAAACCCTTAACACGAGTAATTAGAGTCACATAAAATGATACACACCGAGCTTTGCTCAGATAGCTAAGTATAAGCTAAGATTTGAAATGAATCTAAACCTAACAGTAGCTAAACTATGAGCAGGATAAAAATAGTGCCATTAACCAAATCTTAACCCTAGCGTTAGTATGTAGTAATATTGAGCATAATTGTATATATAGCAAGCTGGAACCCGTGTAAATACACCTTAACTCAAATTAAACTAGCCTAGTGATAAATGGAGGTACATAAAATATCATACCACAAAATGCTATACCCGAGACCATAAGACTAACTTGGTAAGCTAAAATTTGCAAACATATATATATATATATATATATATATATATATATATATATATATATATATATATATATATATATATATATATATATATATATATATATATATATATTATATGCCCTAAATATTAACACTCGGTAAAATACACCAATTAATAGGTTCAACCTAACTCATGGAACTTCCTTAATAAATATAAAAATAGTAGAAGAAGTTGTAATAAAAAGGTGAAGTTATCATATGCTATTACCAACTTTGACTCAAATCACCCGAATCACCTATTAACTCCTAATAACACTAAATTTAGTTTATTCAGATTTATTTGGATCTTTGAGTTATTTGCTTTTATTTGGATTCAGTCATTTGTCGCGTAATTAGAAATTGGGAGTCGTGAAGATTCAATGGATCCAGCGAGATTAAGCTCGAAGAGAAGATAAAAAACATAAGCTCAAGAGAAAGCATCGTGTGAGCTCAAGACCGCGGTAAACCGCGCCAGGCGAGTCAATACTTTGATCATGTTAAACCTACATTTTCTGCAAATTATTTTGGTTTAAATTATCAAATTGCATGCTGTTATGTTATATGCAAATACATGTTAATTTAAGATTCTAGTTACATGCCTATTGTTTACCTTGAATAATATTACACCTCCTTTGGAATATTTGAATGTGTGAACCTTGTCGCCCTAGCAAAATTATAATTGTAACATTTCAAAAATAAGTCTCTAAATATATGCCATGCTTAGTATTGTTTAGATACTCATCGGCGCGAGAGCGCCCAAGCATCACTTTTAATCCTGAGAAAAATTGGTTGGGCAGTCATGGTGGGAATGACTGGTATATTTTGACATGATTATTTTATGCTCCGAAAAATCCCAACTTGCTTAAATACCTGGATGGATGGTTTGGGGGCTGGTATGTGGTGCAGTGGATGCACAAAATGTGAACCGTGGTAGAACCATCCGGATAACCTTAAGGACTAAATCTTGTCATATTAACCCGTGTAAAACAGTACAACCACAAGTTTTGCAAAGGGCATCTTGGCTAAGTAGATTTATCGACTCCCCGGACTCATCTCACCAGGAGAGGTTAGGAGTGGAAATGCAAGGGCATTAGTAGGCCAAAAGGGACACCAAGGAAAGGGTGAAGTTTTCCAGTCGTACTAGCGCTGAGGGAGGGAAGCTCGAATAATGCTAGTAACCGTGGGAAACATCCCGTGCAACGTATGGGACACACCGCAAGTGGGAACGGCCCATAGGGTGAGATGACAAAAGGGACTAGATAGTTTGAAAAGTCACTGTGATGGTCTGCTCAACCACATGTCTAAGGCATCATGTGGGGCATCGAGTTGACTGTCTCTTGTGGTGAAAGTGTACAAACTCTGTAGAGTCAAAACTATTCGAATAGCCGTGCCCACGGTCAAGGGCGGACATGGGAACTTGTTGGATCGGAATCGGCGACAGAGGGGGGTGAATGTCGTCTTTAAAAAAAATTGCCCCCAAAGTATTCACTCGCAATTCTTCTCCGATAGATAGAGAAATTAAGAAGCACAAGGAAGAAAGCTTATCGGAGAAAATAGAGAATAAACCAAGAGAGATTTGAGAAAAGAAGGTCCCAAATGAAACCAAAAACAAAGCTAATGAGCTTAACTGAGAAGAGAGCAATTCATCTCTAAAGACTAGAAGAACAAAACAGCAGTAACTAGTCTTGGCAGAGAAATAACAAAAATATGCTGCCACGGCAAGCAAATCGGCCACCACGGCTACCACGGCAGAGAAATGGCAGAAAAACTTGCCGAGAGCTGCAGCCGAGAGAGATATTAGAGATGGCCAAAAAGGGATAATAAAGCACTGCCGAAAACTGCAGTCTGCCCCCAACTTCTTTGCTGGCCAAAAGCTCAGAGAATCTGCACTGCCAACACCAAGTAAAGTAAAGCTAAAAGAGTAGTAACTGCTGCTATCCGTGCCAATTTTCTCGTCCTGAAGGTCCCATCTGTGTGCTTCGTTCTTCCGCTGCTGCAATTTAATGAATTCAGCCTAAACGGCCCATGAGTAAGTTTACTATTATATTTATGCTTCCGTATGATATGTACTTAGATATTCAGAACTGTAATCTGTGAGCACTATCTACTGATCCAGGGAATAGTGCGGTGGAATCATAGAAGATTCCGGATTGTAAAATCTGGGTCTGACAGTTAGGTAGTTGTAATTTGTTAGTTTAGTGGTAATTAATTAGTTTGATGGTAATTAATTAGTCATAATTAGTTCAGTAGCAATGTAGGAGCCTAGATTTTGCAATCCGGAATCCTCTGTGATTCCATCGCACTATTCCCTTGATCAATAGATAGTGCTCACAGATTACAGTTTTGAATATCAAAGTACATATCATGCAGAAGTGTAAATATAATAGTAAGCTTACTCACGGGCCGATTGGGCCGAAATCAATAAAATGCAGCAGCAGAAACAAAGCACACAGGTGGAACCCTCAGGACATGCCCACAGGCAACCAACTGGAGGTTCGTGACCTAGCTCTTGATATCTTCATCTTCTTCGCCATCATGACCCAATAGTATTGCTGAAGCGTAGTGATCTGATTCCTGATTCTGGATTTGTTGTGAAAGCGAGTGTGAGCACAAACCACCGTGCTTCCCGAGCCAATACACAGGATGCAAATAAATAGTATACAAGGCTTATGAAAGGAGAGGCTCGAGTTATTTTATTTGCCAAAAATCGCTTTTGGTAGCATTATTATTATTTAATCATAGTGTTATTGTTGCTGCCTAAACTCCACACAGCGATTGCCATAATTGACTCAATCCACCGATGATACCCTTTTTTTATTGATTGCTGCCTAAGACTCCAAACACCGATCAATCACACACTTTCTATATTGATTGTTGTCTAAAACTCCAAACAGCGAATATCATCAATTATACAATCCACTGATCAATTGTTGCCTAAATCTCCAAATAGTGAGTGTCATAATTTATATAATCCATCGATCAAGTGCTGTCTAAAACTCCAAACAGCTAGTGACATCATTTATCTAACCCACCAATCATACACTCTCTATATTGATTGCTGTCTAAAACTCCAAACAGCTTGTGCCATCATTTATTTTGAATCCACCAATATCTTTTGTGTTATGAATTCCTAATAATCTAATCTTGTAATAACTATTCATCAACACTTCACTTCTGAATTCTATTGATTCTCTAACATAATTACTTTTAAATCCACCGATATCATTTGTATCAGGACTTTCTAGCAATTCAATCCTTTCAGTTATTGAACCAAAACCATAATTTGCTATTCCCGTAATCAAACCTATTTTCCATTATCTATTTCTATCTAATTCACTAGTGTACATCCACCATGAAAATCATTGATCAAGTTTATACTCCAATTATCATATCTCCAAATCTCCAAAACTTCAATTCATCCATCTAGTATTTGATCAAATCTTATTAATCCCACTATCTCCAACATCTCCCAAGAATTTATATTAGTTATCAATGTTTTAATCCAACAATTACCTTTGCACTCCTAAATCTCCAAAAATTATTTAAATCATCTATCTAGCCTATCTATTTATCTAGGCTCCACCAATTTATTTCTTCCAGAATCCATACTATTGTTTTCTTTCTATGATCGACATGAATCCACTAACAACTTTATGTATTAACCACAAACAACCATCTTCTTTTCTTATGACTCTATTTATTCTTCCTGACATTTTATTTTGTGAGAAGTATTATCATTACTTAGAAATATAATACATAGAAATTTCTTGAGACCTAGCCGTTTTGAACAAAAACATAATGTGTAAGAGAATGCAATAATAATAGCGATCCAGATTCCATCCACCATTACATGGGCTCTGCCCATATGCCAGACCTTCAGCGTTATAGCCGCTTACATTATCACTGGGACGACACCCAGGGCAACACAAATCAGGGCTTTCCACTTCCTCCACTTTTCCATTCCCACCCACAAAGTTTTTGAAATAGAACTATATCTGGTTAAGTTCCCATGTCTGCCCATGACCGTGGGCACGGCTATTTGAATAGTTTTGACTCCGCAGAGTTTGCACACTTTACCCACAAGAGACAGTTTACCGTTGCCTCGCACAATTCCTTAGTCATGCGGTTGAGCGAACCATCACTGTAACCGTTCAAAGTACCTCGCCCCTTCCATCATCTCACCCCTATGAGCTTGTCCCGCTTGCGGCAGGTCTCATAGGTTGTGCGGGATGTTCCCCTCCTATGCGCCTAGCAGTTGGCTACCCACACTGCTAGCACGCCGCAGAAGAACTTCACCCTCAGCGGGTGCCCCATTCAAGCCCGCCACCCAGACAACCACTTGCACTACCTCACCTCCTCCACCGATGATGATGACCTTCAGGGTCCGGTAAATTTACTAGGGCAAGTTGTACTTCACAGACTTGTGGTTGTACTTGTTTTACACAGGAGGTCATGACAAGATTCGGTTCTTAGGGTTATCTCAGCGGTTCTACCACAAACCACACTCTCGTGCACCCCTGCACCATACCCCCGAACCATCCGCCCAGATAAATAAGCAATTTGAGGTTTTTGGGAGCATAAAATAATCATATCCAACATATACCAGTCATTACCAGCATGACTGCCCAACCAAATTTACTCATGATTAAAAGTGATGTTTGGGCGTTCTTGCGCCCATGAGTATCTAAGCAATACTAAGCATGGCATATAATTACAAACTTATTTTCGAAAAGTTACTATTATAATTTTGCTAGGGCGACAAGATTCACATATTCAAATATTCCAAAGGAGGTGTAATATTAATGAAGGTAAACAATGGGCATATAACTAGAATCCTAAATTAAACGTGTATTTGCATATAAAATAACAGCATGCAGTTTGATAATTTAAACAAAAATAATTTGCAGAAAATGTAGGTTCAACATGATCAAAGTATTGACTCGCCTGGCGTGGTTTACCGCGGTCTTGAGCTCACATCATACTTTCTTTTGAGCTTCTGGTCTTTATCTTTACTTTGCTCGTGATCACGATTGATCCCTTGAATCTTCACGACTTCCACTTTCTAATAACGTGCTAAGCAACTAAATCCAAATAAATGCAAATAACTCAAAAAGATCCAAATAGACTCAGTTTAACTTTATTATGAGTTAATAGGGGTTTGAGACAAGGTTGAATGGGGCGTGGAGTTTTGGCAGAGTCAAATGAGGTTGGAGCGACGGGGAGAATGAGGGAGGGAAATCTGCTGTAACATCCTAAAGTTTGGATGTTTGAAATTTGGAGTAATTTAAAATTTTTATTTGCATCTTATTGGCATTTGAATTTTTGGCTCAAAATCTTATTTGGGTTTTCCCGAATTTTGTGTTGAGCAAAATAAAAACTGGGAATAAATTTCAAATACAAATAAGAATTTTGACGATAAAAGAGAAGAAATAATGTTGGAGAGTTTCAAACTCTAAGAATCAAAATACCAAAGGAGAAAATGTAACTAAACATGAAATCTCACCCCTAAAAATAATGGCAAGCAAATTTAAAGAGGCCAGCATTTACACAAGTATGCTGAATCAAAAGAATACCAATATATATATATATATATACATATGTACACATACATAGTCACATGCAAAAGCAAACATAAAAAAAATGAGAAGGGGAGCCAGACCAGGCCGGATCGGCCTAGCCCAGCCCCCACCTCTCTTCCCCGCGGCGCGCACAGCCTAACTCCTCTCCCTCGTCTCCTGCCCGAGTGCCCCCTCCCCTTAGCGTTGTTTCTCTTCCTCCTTCCTTCTCTTTCTGTTCCACGGCCAAGCTATCTCCACGTCGTCCCTTCCCTCCGCGCCTCCTTTCCTCCGCCCCACCTCGGGAACGCCGGGCGACGTTGCCTCCGCCCATTGGTCCTGCCGCGCCATGACCCTGCCCGCTCTCTTTTTCTTCCCGCTCTGCCACCATTCTCTTTTTCTTCCCCGTTCTGCCGAGCCATCCCCTCTTGCTCGCGGCTCAACCTCCTGCTTCAGCGCGCGCGTCGCCCTTGCCATCATGCCAAATCCTCCCCGCGAAGATTTCCCTGCCCTGCCACCATCGATCTCGGCGCCCTCCAATGCAACCGCACGGGCAAGCTCCGAGGGCAGCCCTCCTCGTGCGGCTATAAGGGCCACCGAGAGCTTCTGCGGACTCCCCCCTGTACCTACTTCCTCCCGGAGAGAGGAATTGGAATTTCACCTCCCAAATCGCCGCCGCACCCCCCTTCTCCCCAAACTCCGGCGACCGGGCGCGCCGCCGCATCCGGCCACCTCCGTCCAATTCCTTCCTCCCACGTCTTCCTAGGCTCCCAACGAAGCTGACCCCGCCCTCGGCCGAGCCTCCCCGGCCTTGTAGCTCGCCGGCGACGAGCCTTCCTCAAGACCGCCGCCACCGCTCGCCGCCGACCCCTCCCCGGCCTCCCACGACCCCGGCCGACCACCCCAGCAGACTCCACGCGGTGCGGGCATTCCGTTTTGGCCATCGTCCGATCCTCCCTGGCCCCTCCTCGCCGACAAGCCCGCCGCCCTGTCTCGGCCCGGAACTCCTCTGCCCCAGCCTCTACCACTGCGTACCTTAAGAGGTAATAGCCCTATCTACAAGTAAGCAACGTTGAGAAGTTCTCCTGGCTAGCGGCGTCGGCGCTAAAACTTGCCCAGGCAGCGCGCGTTCGATTCCTCTCCGCCGCGCCGGGTGAAATTTTTTTGGGTATTTACTTTTTGCCATGTCTACTGTGCATCCGAGAAACCAGCCGACCGTGAGTATTCATGTGTGCACATATGAGCTCGAATAATAAATAACTTGGTCTAAACCTTTAGCAAATGAATAGAGTGAATGATTAAACATAATTTAAAATGGCACATGAAATAGCAAAGATCTTGTATTTAGACCTTGTGTATTAATCTTTGTAGATTGCAACTAAGGGTATTTAGGGACTCTTGAGTATGGATATATGTCATATGTTAGAAGGTAGCACTTGGATATGGGTGTAGCATGAGTAGTTATTCTAGCTTCTTGTCAAAAGAGAGGATTTAGTAATAGTGTGACTAGGGGAGAATGTCACATGAAATAATGACCCATCAATTAAAGGGTATAGAAATCAACCGTTAGCAAGATAGGCTATTAGATATTATCACTAACCCAGATCATGACATCCAAATAAAATTATGGAATGCAGAATGTTAAAATGAGTATGGTTGAACTTTAGTTACTCAAAATGGGATTACAATAGCACCAAAACAAATGAAACTAGAAAATTGGTATTGAATTTATTTGGGTCTTTTGATGAATGTTTATTGGTTTGTTGATTGCCTTTTTCCTTTTTATCCAAATTTTTGCGCGCGTTAAAAATAGCTTACAAAGCACAAGTGGAGGAGACAGAGACAGCGGCACTAGAAGCTTCAGACAATCCAGAAAACACCCCCTGTGACCAATGCGAGTCAATACTTTGATCATGTTGAACCTACATTTTTGCAAATTATTTTGGTTTAAATTATCAAATTGCATGCTGTTATGTTATATGCAAATACATGATAATTTAAGATTCTAGTTACATGCCTACTGTTTACCTTGAATAATATTACACCTCCTTTGGAATATTTGAATCTGTGAACCTTATCGCTCTAGCAAAATTTATATTAGTAACCTTTCGAAAGTAAGTCCGTAATTATATGCCATGCTTAGTATTGCTTAGATACTCATGGGCGCGAGAGCGCCCAAGCAACACTTTTAATCCTGAGAAAAACTGGTTGGGCGGTCATGGTGGTAATGACTGATGTATGTTGGATATGGTTATTTTATATTCCCAAAACCTCAAATTGCTTAATTATCTGGGCGGATGGTTCGGGGGTATGGTGCAGGTGTGCACGAGAGTGTGGTTTGTGGTAGAACCGCCCAGATACCACTAAGGACCGAATCTTGTCTTGTCAACCCATGTAAAACAGTACAACCACAAGTCTGTAAAGTACAACTTGGCTAAGTAAACTTATCGAAATTCCCGGACTCATCTCACTGGTAGGGGAGTGAAGGGGCTACGCTATGGCAAGGGGGCCTGAAGGGACAACAGTGGAGGGTGAAGTTTCCCAGCTGTCCTACGTTGCGGGAAGAGAGAAGCCCGAGCTGCGTAGTGGCTGGGGGAAACATCCCGCGCATAGATGGGACCCACCGCAAGTGGGAGAAGCCCATAAAGTGAGATGAGAAAAGGGACTAGATACTTTGAAAAGTCACTGTGACGGTCTGCTCAACCACACTTCTAAGGAATCGTGTGGGGCAACGAGTTGATTGTCTCTTGTGGTGAAAGTGTACAAACTCTGTAGAGTCAAAACTATTCGAAGAGCCGTGCCCACGGTTAAGGGCGGACATGGGAACTTAACCAGATATAGTTCTATTTCAAAATATTTTGTGGGTGGGATGGAAAAGTGGAGGGCAGTGAAAGGCCCTAGTTTGGAGTTGTCCTGGGTGTCGTCCTAGTGGTAATTTAAGCAGCTATAACGCTGAAGAAATTGCTATATGGTGCAGATGCCATGTAACGGTGGATGGAATCTGAATCGATATTAATAATGCATTTCCTTGTACATTATGATTTGTTCCAAAATTGATAAGTCATAGGGCTTTTTAATTAATTGTATTCAAAAGCACTCTACGCAAAATAAAATAGCCCGAGCCTCTCCTTTGTTAAGCTATGCATACTATTTATTTGCATTCCGTGTATTGTCTCGCGGAGCACGGGGTCGGAGTGCTCACGCTCGCTTTTGCGACAAAATTCAGAATCAGGAATCAAGTCACTGCACCGCAGCAACAAGATTGGACAAGCTGGCAGAGAAGATGAAGATGTCAAGAGCTAGGTCGCGAACCTCCAGTTGGCTGCCTGTGGGCATGTCCTGAAGGTCCCACCTGTGTGCTTCGTTCTTCCGCTACTGCAATTTAATGATTTCGGCCTAATCGGCCCATGAGTAAGTCTACTATTAAATTTTACGCTTCCGCATGATATGTATATTGATATTCATTACTGTAACTGTGAGCACTATCTACTGATCCAGGGAATAGTGCAGTAATCACAGAGGAATCCGGATGTTAATATCTGGGTCCCTACATCTGCCGAGATAGATGTCAATAAGCCTTCGTGGCAAGATGAGTTTTCACGTGAATATTCTGCTTTGGATTTGAGGATGGCCAGGCATAGCTGATTTTTAAAATATCACGGGTCAATCTTTTATTTAATAACTTCTTTTATTATTTCTATATTTATTTAGGAAGTTCCATGAGCCAGGTTAAACCTATGTGCTGATATATATTATTAGCTTGTTATTCCTTGAACGGCACGAGCTTGCACATCGTAAGAGCATTAACCTGGACCTAGGGGTTCATATATTGTCTTTAATATAACTTGCATTCAGAGCTAATGGTTGGTCGATATGTTGACAAGTTTTCAGCATTATGTTCCTGAGTGTTATATTTATTACAGTCTTTTGTACAAGCCACGTACTTATAGTTTAAATATTAACAGCTTAACACCTCAGTTTATTTCAGGGTTGTTTGTGAAAGTAATTTTATGACTTCTTAAAGATATAAGAACGATAGTCATACTTTAAATGGTTAATTATGTATCACTTAATTATATACCAGTTTTGTTGTGCAAATAGTTTTTACAATATATTCTTTAGTCATTTTATGTGAAGTGTTAATCTAAACACCAACTGTCATTATTAACTAAATCTAGCGTTTGAGATTTATTTATTGGCGATGTACTAAAAACTAATGGTGGGGTTTATAAATCATAACTTTCTAATTTAAATATATATTTCATTTTAAATGGCTTTCGCATATCATTTAATTTTATGAAGCTGCTTGAGTCATCTTTTAAGTCACCGTCGACGTCATTCACTTGCGTTCTCACCTCTGGTCGCCGCCAATGAGCCTCTCCATTGCCGTTCCATCTAGCCGCCGTTCAGCCGTCGGCTAACCTCACTGCCTCTTCGCTCCACCGCCGTGACATTCCTTGGCTCGTGAGCTTGCTGCCTCAGTTTGTGCACCCAGTGACATTAGCACCGACACCAGCACGCACCAACACCAGTCGCGCCTACTCGTCTTCCGGTGAATCAAGTTAATAGTGCACCATCTCGCTGACCAGGTGGGTCCCATATATCAGGTCAACTATTCCATAGACCTGTAGATCAAGCTGAGTTAGCAAGCCACGTAACCCGCACAAGTCAGCCTTAATCCTACGTGGCCGCCATGTGTTAGACCACGTGTTTGCCACGTTATTACCAAAGCCAGTCCCCATGCCATGTGGCAGAGCAACGTCACCTGCCATGACATCTGCCATGTCAACTGCCATGTCACTAGGCACCTCAGCCCTGTTGCCACGTGTTGTGCTACGTGACATGCCATGTTAGCCTTAGGAGCCCAGTTAGCTGCCACATCATCTGATGATGTCATAATTCCTATTTTCCTTTAGAAAAATAATTCTAGCAAATCCTATTTTCCTTTTTCTTTAGATTAGATTTCCAAGAGCCCGTTCATCTCCGTCCTAGCTCCAATTGAGCCAATTATTTTTCCTAAATTCATCTAAAATTGAGCTCTATCTTTTGGTTCTATTTTTAAAGTTTTTAGAGTTTATTTTATTTTATTGTGCCTTGTTTCGTCCTCTCTCTCGTTAAATCATGTCTTCGAAGGAGTTGAAGCAAGACTTGAAGATCAAGAGTCATTAACTAAGTGAGCCCAAGGAAAATTATGTACTTTGATCATGTTAAACGTATCATTTTCAATATATTTATTTATTATTTTGTTTTAAATTATCATACATCGCTATTTTAATATAAACCCTTGTATATGGTAACTATTGTCGATTTTGATTAATCCCTCATTTGATAATTTGAATGCCATGATTCCATTGTCACCATATGATGGTTATTTATCTAGTAATACAATATTAGTTGTCACATGGGTTGTAAATTTAGTTTGCTTAGCCGTGCTTGTAGTATGTTGGGTTATTATCACATATGATCAATTAATTAATTTTGACTTGATGAGATATTAAATCATGGTAGTCAGCCACAGTTATAAAATTTATGCATCTTGGCATGGGTAGTGTCATTGGTGGTGGTTGTACAAAATGGTTTTTACTTGGGCAAATAATCATGCAGTAAAGGGTAGAAGTGTGGTTAGCACGTTAGGGATGTGGATGTTTCGCCTGGGTAATGTCTAAGGACTTAACTTTGTGCGCCATTGATATGAGCCTTATCGTATAACCACATGTCTAGTATGGGATAGACCTGACATAATAATTTATGTAGTTTCAACTTTGATTTCGCCACTATTGTTGTATTGGCGCAAGAGGAGGCAATTATCGACTTGGTGGTTAGCTTACTCAATGGTGAAACCTTAGCGAATGAGATCAGGTTGAGATTAATCATTATAAAAGCCTTGTTATGATTTTCTTTTACGTAGAGATGATCACATCTTGTGGATAAAGTTGTACAATCTCTGTAGAGTCTAAAACTATTTGAATAGCTGTGTTCCCAGTTATGGACAATGCTTGGTGATTTTACATAAGGAGTAGGTTTTTCATAAAAATCTTGGTTGGGCCGAGAGCAAGTTATTTGGGAAGTGAATGGTTAATTCACTTGTGGTTCATGCAATCCTTTGATTCATTAATTATTTATATACATCCTTTCTAAAATTTTGTTTTCAATCTATTTATTGTATTTTCTCTAAAAATATTGCTTTCTACAAAATAACCTCTCAGCCATCGTTTGGTAAGGCTTTCATATTATATTGTGTTCTTTGTTACAACGACATGCTAAGTACTCTATGTACTCATGGCTATATCCACATTTGCTCAATTGAAGAAGAAGAAGAACTATATCAGTAGGAGGTACCTGAAGGAGGATACTTCGATGACTTCACAGATTAGGACTTCGCTCTTCAGTCGATTGCTTGTGGATATATCAAATGGCTACTACACTTATTCCTATTTTCGCTACTAGTTTCTTGAGTCCTTGGGCTATTATTTGTGGGCTTGGCCATAAGGTCGTAACTCTAATAATTATTAATATTTGAGTCTTTTTCTTTATTAATTGTGCATATGGTCGATATTTTACCTATGTTTACACTGTATGCACTAGCATGATTCTGGACTAGTGCGGTATATACAGAGAGTCCGGATTTGTATATTCAGGTCTTAACAGAGATGGTATTAGAGCCATATTATTGTAGAATGAAGCCTTAGTTTGAGTGGTCACCTTAGCAAAAATTTCAAAATCTATTTTCTAAATCAAACCAACCAAATTGGATATTTAGTAATCTCTCTATTTTCTTCCCCTTTCTTAAGGTTCTTGTTCTTTGCCTTACTCAAAAAGGTCATTTTCAAATCCTTAATCTGACTTCTTTCCCTTGTACTGCCTTAGATGTCCCAAGTTTCCTATAGCCAGACTAAAGGATGGTGTCGATTTCTTTGAGTGTTGTTGCAGAGTCTTGGATTAAAGAGGTCACCAGTTTACTTCACCAAGGATGAGAAGGCAAAGGGCTAATATATTGGATGCATCACTAGATTGTACTTCACCACAAGGATTGGTAGCTAAGTTCTACACTATACTTTGAAGTGCACCGGTGCTTGTGGGGAGTGATCCATGCAAGGGGCCGCACACAAGGCCGTTCAACGTCTCTACAAGCTGTACAAGATCAGTATGACCAAGCTCATTTGGAAGTTCAAGGAGCAATATGTACATACTCCTTGTGTAGCAAAAGAAGAGAAACCTCAACCATAGCTGCCAGTACCTCTACCTTTGCCCAAGCCACCCAATCGGGAGGAGAGGCGATGCATCATGGGGAACTTCCAAGAATACCTTTAGCATTTCAATCCAGTTGGGTGTTCTACAGCGACTCAGAAGTGAGAGACCATGTGGAGGTATCCCCATGTTTGTGATGAGTAATTGACGGTTGTTTTAGTGAGTTTGAGTTTGTTTTGGGTATTCTAGGGTTGAGTACCTTTACTTGTGCTAATATTGATTATGCTGTTTTGTGCGGTGCTATGTGACGGTTTGCTTGTCTGTGTGACTGCAGGACTTCGGAGCCAGGTCATGGTGAGGCGAGGAGGACCGGGACTAGGCACAGGAGGTGTTAAGGTCCAGACGGTCGGTGATGCCGAAGATGATCGAGGCTGGTGAGGTGGTTGCGAGTCGGGAGATGAGGAACCAGAGCTGGAGCTACCGGTGACGGACACGAAGGGTGACGACGAGAGAACCGGGACTAGGCTCAGAAAGGAGTCGAAGGTCCAGACAGTTGGCGGTCGGTTGCGGCCGTATGCGATGGAACAGACCAGGATTAGACTCAGGTGGAGTCAGACGTCTCGGTCGGTGTCAGGTGGACACAATGGGCAGCGGCGAGTGGATCGGGACTAGACTCAGGGAGGAGTTGAGGTCCAGATGGTCAGGATGCCAGGTGCGGTCGTGTGCAGCGAAGCGGACCGGACTAGACTCAGGGAGGAGTCGAGGTCCAGATGGTCAAGGTACCGGACTAGACTCAGTGAGGGGCAAGTTGGAGATTTGACTGAAGCCATGAGTTGGAGGCTGTTTTTTCCCTCCAAAAGGTTGCTTTGACTTTTTGCCTCAATTGTGTGAGAGGCATGAAGTGGGTTTGGACTGCCTCTTCTTGAATTTCTCCTTTGTGTGAGGCTTGTTGTTAAAAAGGAGAGGATGAGAAGAGGGCAGCAGCCATTTAGTGGAGAGAGCTCAAGTGTATGAGCAGCCTGTGTGTGTACGTGCTCCTCTCTAAAGCATATAGTGAGGAGGTAGCATTTCCTTTATCCAATTGCTTATGGGGACTCCTGTATAATCATTTAGTGATATAAATCCATTTGTGTGATTTGGTCCTCTTTAATTCTCTCTGCGATGGATTTTATTTTCAGTGTGCTTCTCTGCTGCTTGATATGTTCTTGAGTTGTTAGAGAATAATTCTTGTTTGGTTCCTTGTTCTCAAGATGCAAATGAGATGCTCTGCGATGGGATTTGGTCTCAAGACCATTTGGTCAGTTGATTCCCAAAGAGCCGAATGAAAGAATCAAAAATGTTCACTCATGCGCTTCACTCCTCTGTTATCTCCTGTAGCTAGGGTCTCATGACAGGGGAGGTTGGATTCTTGTGTTTCCCTTCAAAATATTATGCCCAGAGATGAGTTTTCAAGTCCTCTTGTCATTGCTAAAGTGATTTCAAAGTCTCATAAGCAAGAGATGTGGGAATAAGAAGTAATTTGAAATCAAATCCATTCTCTGTCATTTTTCAGGCTTATGCTCAAAAGTTTGATTTCTTGATCTTTTGGCCATATCTCTTGGTCTCTAAGGCCTTCCTGCTATTTAGGTTTAAGCCTCTTTCAGTTGGCCTAAAAAGATCCGCAGAAAACCATCAATTTCTCAAATTTCAGAAGTTATGCGAAGTCTGTTCAGTTTTTCAGCCGAGAAATCTAACAACTAGGGTTAGACCAGTTTGACCGATTTGAGTATGGCGGTCAGACCGGCCAGACAACACCGGTCAGACCGGCCGGGCTAGGGCAGTCAGCCCGGTCTGCTCTGAAATAGCTCTGATTCTTTCCAGTCCATTGGTTCTTCTCTGCTTTCTTATGCCTTGCCTTCTCCTTTGCATGTTTGAGGTTCCCGAGAGCATGAATCTTCCCCTTCATAGTTTTTCATAGCTATCGGAGAGGAGATTCATTTGTGGATACTTTTGAGGGGTGATTTTTAAGGGGCACCATTCACCCCCCTCTGTTGCCATTTTCGATCCTACAAGCAGAAGAGTCAAGTGAGCCCTATTTGGCAGGACCTAAGTGGGAGCCCTGAGATGAGACCGTTGTATATATAGGAAGTGTGAATAGAACGTTATGGTTTTTATTTGCAATTGCTTATGATGTGAGCTACAGTGTGTGGAGGTATCCCCATGTTGGTGATGAGTAATTGACGGTTGGATTAGAGAGTTTGAATTTGTTTTGGGTATTCTAGGTTTGAGTACCTTTTACTTATGCTATTGTTGATATGCTGTTTTGTGCGGTGCTATGTGACGGTTTACTTGTCTGTGTGACTGCAGGACTTTGGAGCTAGGTCATGGTGAGGCAAGGAGGACCGGGACTAGGCACAAGAGGTGTTGAGGTCCAGACGGTCGGTGATGCCGAAGATGATTGAGGCTGGTGAGGTGGTTGCGAGTCGGGAGATGAGGAACCGGAGCTGGAGCTACCGTGACGAACACGACGGGCGACGACGAGAGAACCGGGACTAGGCTCAGGGAGGAGTCGGAGGTCTAGACGGTTGGAGGTCGATTGCGGTCGTGTGCGACGGAACAGACCAGGACTAGACTCAGGTGGAGTCGGATGTCTCGGTCGGTGTTGGGTGGACACGGCGGGCAGCGGCGAGTGGATCGGGACTAGGCTCAGGGAGGAGTCGGAGGTCCAGACGGTTGGAGGTCGGTTGCGATCGTGTGCGACGAAATAGACCAGGACTAGACTCAGGTGGAGTCGGAGGTCTCGGTCGGTGTCGGGTGGACACGATGGGCAGCGGCGAGTGGATCGGGACTAGGCTTAGGGAGGAGTCGGAGGTCCAGACGGTCAGGATGCCGGGTGCAGTCGTGTGCAGCGGAGCGGACTGGGACTAGGCTTAGGGAGGAGTCGAGGTCCAAACAGTCAAGGTACTGGATGCATAAGCTTCCGAGAAGGTGCTTGGGGGCAATTTGGTAAATTGACTCAAGCAAATGAGTGGAGTGGGTGGATTTCCCTCCAAAATCTGGTTGTTGACTTTTGCCTCAAGTGTGTGTGAGGCATGGAGTGTGCTTTGTATGCCACTTCTTGAATTCCCCTTTTGGTGTGAGTGTTGGGTGTTAAAAGGGGATGGCAAGCAAGTGGAGAGGGTATTCCAGTAGAGGTATTCTGTAGAGAGTGAGCTCAGGATAGGGAGTGAGCAGTGTGCTCTCGTGAGTGATTCTGGGAGAATCATGTAGTGTGGGTGTGTTCCTCTTGTATCAACTGCGTGTGGGGACATTGTAATCATTCGTCTGTAAGCAAGCATTCATGGGGATGAATCCATTTAAGAATTTCACTTTTGCTTGTCACTCTCTGTTGGATTTTAGTTTGAACCTTCTCTCTGTTTCTTTGTGATTTGAGTTGATCCCTTGAGAGAACATGTTTTATTTTTTGACTCAGTGATGGGATTTGGTCTCAAGACCATTTGGTCAGTTGATTCCCAAAGAGTCAAATGCTAGAATCAAAATCATCTCATTTTTACTCTTGAGCAGCACATTCCTCTGTTCTGAAGATTCTAGGGTTTCATGTCAGGGGATGTTGGATTCGTGTGATTTCCCTTCATAAGATGACATGAGATTTGGGTATTCAAGTCCTGAGATCATTGCTAAGGTGATTGCAAAGTTTCTTGAGCAAAGGATTAGAGGATGTTGAGTAATCTGAAAAATAGCTTCATTCTCATTTTACTTTCAGTCTTGTGCTCAAATCGTGATTCCAAGCTCATATGATATTATTCCCTGGTTCCCTTGGCCCTCCTTGCTATTTAGTTTGTTGTCTTGCTGTTTTGTTTTTAAAAGATTAGAAGCTAAAGCTCAGTTTCTCAGATTTCAGAGTTTCTGCAAAGTCTGTTCAGTTTTTTAGCCGAGAGATCTGACATCTAGGGTTAGGCCGGTCTGACCGGTCTGTGTATGGCGGTCAGACCGACGGCTTAACAACGGTCAGACCGCAAGTGTTATGGCGGTCAGACTGGCATACATGCAGCGGTTAGACCAGCGGTGAGGCAGCGGTCTGACCAGCCCATGAGCTGCGGTCTGACAGCCCCTGCCTGTTCTTGCTGTTTATGTTGTTTGCTGCCTATTTTCTTGAGGGTTTTATGTGTTGATCCTTTTCTTCTGTATGGTTGAGGTTCCAGTAAGCATTTGATGCCTTCTTCATAGCTCTGTAGCTATCGGAGAAGAGTATCTTCTTGATAGATCCAATCCTAAGTCAGTTCATGGCAGCTCAGACACAATTGATGAACATTATAATGTAGAACATGAAGGTAATGATGAATCGATAGAATCAGGAAGCAATTGCACCTTAGCCAGCCATCAGCAATCCAAGTTTGCCAAATTCATGAGGACAAGACCACCCACCTATTCATGGTCATTTGAGCCCTTGGAGGCAGATGATTCGATTCATTCAGTGGAGAAGAAGCTGGATCTCACTCAATGTACTGATCGCGAGAAAGTGCTCCACGCTGCCCATCAGCTAGAGGGAGCCACCACAGAATGGTGGGAGAACTACTACGCCGCTCATCAGGACCACGACAACATCACTTGGGTAGAGTTTACAGTAGTGTTTCGACATGCCCATATCTTGGATGGAGTGATCGAAATGAAGAAAGAAAAATTTCATGAGTTGCAGCAAAAGAACATGTCGGTGAGTGAGTACCTCAACAAGTTCACACAGTTGGCTCGCTGTGCGCTTGAGGACGTTGTTATTAATGATGCACATCAAAAGAGGTTCAAGAAAGGATTAGATCTGGGATTGAAAGTTCAAGTTGTGGGCAATGATTATGCCAGTTTCCAGAATATGGTGGACAAAGCAAAGCTAATTGAGGAAAGTTGTCATGATCTAGAGGAGTCTCCCAAAATAAGGATGATGCAACAAGGATCTCATATGCTATTTTCAGCACTTACCAGCCAGCTCGTGTGCCTCCGCAGTTAGGATTCAAGACTCCCACACTAGCACCTCGTTAGTTCCTGTCTAGACCCTACCCTATTAGTTCAAGCAATCAACAATAGAAGAATGTCAATCCTGTAACAGCAATCACCTGTTTCAAATGCCATGAACAGGGACACCATGCCAACAAATGTCCACAACAGCATGCCCCGACACTAGTTCGTTCAATCTGGGAGGTAGACCAGATCGAACCCTTGCTTTAGGATCAAGATGTGGTGTGTCTCAAGTGTCAGGCCAAGCCAGTCAAGCACTATAATCAGTTGTGAGAGGACAGGTGAACCATGTCACTGCAGACAAAGCTTAAGCGGCGCTAGATGTTGTGATCAATAAGTTCCTCATAAATTCAGTTCCTACCATAGTTTTGTTTGATTCTGGAGCTTCACATTCATTTGTTTCTCAGAGTTTTGCCTTCAAGCAATGGTTGAAAATTGTTGTTCTTGGATCTATTCTATTGTTCAATCCTTGAGCTCTGAGTTGAGTATAAACCTAGGTTGTCCAGAAGTCATCGTTGTCAGTGACGCAAGTCAGAAGTTTTCTCAGAATGGCAGGCTATTGCCATCATTTTATTGAAAGATTTTCCAACATAGCAAGACCGCTTAAACAGTTACTAAAGAAAGAAAAGAAGTTCATTTAGATGCTAGTGCGAGAAGAGTTTTCAGAAGCTAAAGGTATGTTTGACTACAGCCCCAATGCTAGTATTGCCCAACATTAACAAGGATTTCGAGTTCTATTGCGATGCTTCATGCAAAGGTTTGGGATGTGTGCTGATGCAAGACAAGAGAGTGGTAGCCTATGCGTTGCGCCAATTGAGGCCGCATGAAGAGAATTATCCCATGTATGATTTGGAATTAGGAGCCGTAGTGCATGCTCTAAAAATTTGGTGCCATTCTCTCATTGGTAATCATTGTGAAATCTACATGGATCACAAGAGTTTGAAGTATATTTTCACTCAAGCCAATCTTAATCTCAGGCATAGAAGGTGGTTGGAGTTGATAAAAGACTACAATGTTGGAATTCATTATCACCCCAGGAAAGCCAATGTGGTAGCAGATGCTCTGAGTAGGAAGGGTTATTGCAAGAGTCAGCTTGCTTCGCATGAGGAATTTCATAAGCTTAGCTTGGAATTGGTTGAGGAAGGATTCTTAGCCACAATGGAGTTGCAACCGACCTTGGATGATCAAATTCGTCAAGCTCAACCAGAGGATGAAAGTATTCACTAGACCAAGACTAACTTGAGTAAAGGTAAAGCATCAGGTTTTACAAAGGATGACAAAGGTACCTTATGGTTTAAGGGATGCTTATGTGTGCCAAATAAAAAGGAGTTAAAGGAGTTGTTGCTGAAGGAAGCTCATGAGTCATTGTACTCGATCCATCTAGGAAGTACCAAGATGTATTAGGACATCAAGGGAAAATATTGGTGGGCAATTATGACGCGTGAGATAGCAGAGTATGTTGCATTTTGCGTTGTGTGTCAAAGAGTTAAAGCTGAACATCAGAAGCCAACGGGTTTGCTACACCGCTAAAAATTCTCGAGTGGAAGTGGGAAGAAGTTGCATGGACTTTATTATAGGATTCAATATGGGTAATTGTGGATCGTTTGACAAAGGTCGCTCATTTTTATTCTAGTCAAGACAACCTATGCAGTTGACAGGTTGGCAGAGCTATACATGTCAAGGATTTTGAGTCTCTATGTAGTGCATAAGAAAATAGTATCAGATCGTGGGTCATAGTTTACCTCCTGATTTTGGGGAAGTTTCCATGAAGCAATGGGTACTCATCTCAATTTCAGCATACCGTACCATCCCCAAACCGATGGTCAGACTGAGTGTGTGAATTAGATTCTGGAGGATATCCTAAGAGCTTGTGTGTTAGACCATGGAGCCAAGTGGAACATTTGTTTGCCTTTTGCAAAAATCTACTAGAACAATAGTTACCAGGCCAGCTTGCAAATGTCACCGTTTCAAGCTCTATATGGCAGAAAATGTAGAACCCCTCTCAATTGGAAAGAAACGGGGGAAGGTCAAGTCTTTGGCCTAGAATGTTTAAAGGAAACTGAGGAAAAAGTTCAATTAATCTATTAGAGGTTAAGAATTGCCCAAGCTAGACAGAAAGGTTAAGCGGATACCCATCACCGAGAGTTGAGCTTTGAGCCAAGTGATTATGTGTATCTCAGGATTACACCATTCAAAGGTGTCAAGAGGTTTCAAATGAAAGGAAATCTTGCATCAAGGTACATGGGATTTAATTCAAGCTTAAATTAAATTTTTAATAATTAAAAGGATTAAATATGACTAAAATAGACATTAACATTTGCTGGAAGTATTTTATTTGGGTTCCTTGTGTCTCAAAGAATTTGTTTGGATTTATTTGCTATTTTTAGAGCTCAAATGATTTATTTGAATTTCTGGAAATAAGAAATCCCGTAAAAATCCTAAAACCCTTGTGGGTCTAAACACAATCCCGACCCAATTCCTCAGTCGGCCCAACCTGCGCCCCACTGCGTGCCACGCATCCAACCGTCATCATCACCGCTGGATTGTCAACATGTTTTGGCCATCCATCCATCTACGTGTTGCCCTCGCATGAGTCATCTCCCTCACGGCCTCTCACTGCCGTATTCCGCTCAGACTTCGTCCGCCGCCGTCTCCGCATCAGTCTTGACGTCTGTGTACGCCATGACATCAAGACTAATGTGGTAATATACATTGATTAGCTACTTAGGAGCAACCAAAACTTCACTTGTGTGCAACAAAGAATTGGCAGGTAAACTCATTTTCTCCATACATAACTCTATTGTAGTCTTCCCTTCTTTTGCAATGGCTGAGGCTAACTTTTTGGAATCATGTAGGTCGTTCAGCACTTATGTTGCCCATGGAGAGACACAAGGAATCTAGCGTCACACTGGGCGTAATTTTTGGTACCCACTACAACACAATAATCATATATCACACTTCATTATAATGCCCATAGAACTGACAATACCTATGTATGTAATTCTATTTTTATATTACCACCAGCAGGTATAGGGCAACTTATGTGGATTATACATTTGTCACCACATGGAGGAAATCATGGCCATTAAGATGAATGATCCAGAGGTTTGTCAACCTGTCAATAATTATTTCAACATTATCAATATATATAGTATAAATAACAGGGGAACAGGGGCACCATGGTGCCCAGGCTCCATGATTAAGACTTTCCATCCTGATATATATATATATATATATGCTAATGACTTTAACATTCCTAGCGACAGCGCATGGAATTCGATGAAAGATCATTCGATATTGGCAAACTCGCCGAAGTTTGAGGAAAGGTCTCCCAATTGTTGATGGCGGCGGTCATAACCCAGAATTGAGAGTTCAACCCCGGCGATGATGATTAGATATTCAACATTTGATACAATTGTAATCACTCAGTTATGCTTAATCAAACAATTCATTCAGTTATTTAATTCATTTGCGAGATCTGTGTAATGATTATCGTGTGTTATATACATGATCTGTTTGCTTTTCAGAGGGAATGGCTTAGCATTTCCTGAGGCTAACTGAAAAGTAGGAAATAATTTAGCTATTAAAATAGCTATCACAGACGGTTTATAACACCAAACCATCTGTGATATATGACATATCACAAATGGTTTTTGGTACTATCCGTCTGTGATATGTAAGATATCACTTACGGCTATGATTAAGAGCCATCTGTGATATATAAACATCACAGATAGTTTTTGGTATTAGCCATCTATGATATGTCACATATCACAGATGGCTATGTTTAAGAACCGTTTGTGATATATCACAGATGTTTTTTTGAAAACCGTCTGTGTTGTAACTTATCACCGACGATTTGATAGCCATATGTGATAACCATCTATTATCACACACACATAAATTCATACGGTTTTGAACCATCCATGATGATGGTTTGGAACTTTCTGTGATAACCCTTTCTGTTCTAGTGCCTAGAGTTGTTGTTCAGACATAGTGCAGGACACAAGGCACTTTGCCACCATTCGCTTGTGCCAGCTGCACCGCCCCGGTTCACCATTGCCATCTCATCTTGGCCCTTCTTCCTCGCTAGCAAGCACTCCAGTGAGCTCCCCTCCCCTCGCCAGTGCTCATGCTCAACCACATTCCTCCCCTCTGCCTCTCTAATGCCGCCGTTCCTTCCCCCCTCTATGGCCAGTTGCCATGCCACGCCACTCAACTGCCACCATCCATCTCCTGCCATGCCTCCACCCTCACTGGGATTGCCTCGGCATCCTAGTTCCATTTTTGCCCTCTATGGCCACCACTGTCCACCCACATGTTGGCGACCATCACCGCCCAAGCCACCCTTTGCCCTACCTTGTTTTCTCTACACTGTATGAGTACAATAATTAAATGATAGAAAGTAAATGACAAATGTAAATAACTAAAAATAAAATTATAGCAAATAAATAAATCTAAAGTAAATAGAATGATAGTACTGCATCCCTAGCAACGATGCCAGAAAAGAGCTTGATGGCCCTGTAGTGCACAGGATTGTGTAGCACTTTTCCCTTTGAGTATTCTAAAGTTTATCAAACCCAAAGACTAGAGCTGTGGAGGGCACCGGAGACTCGAGCCGTGGAGGTCACCGGACTGGTGGAGTGGAGGCGTGGAGGTTGCCAATCGCCGGAGACTGGAGCCGTGGAGGGCACTGGTCGCCAAAGATTTGGTGGACACGTGGAATGGAGATGGTCATTCAGAGTTAGATCTGGTGGAGAGTAGAGACTATCATTGAGGGCATTGAGCTACCGATAGGAGCTTGGAGGCGTAGGACGACAGGACTGAACCAGCCAAGCAAGAGATGCCTAGGGTTAACGAAGTGGAGGCTACGACAAGCTGGTGGTCTCCCGAGAGAGAATATCGCCACATCAGCTCAAAACCATAACATAAAAAATTTTCTTCACACAGTACATGGTGGTTTGAAGTGGTAGCTTCAATTACATGTTTTAGTTTTCTACATTTTTTTACTCGGTTGGTCCCGCTCAACCACTCCCCACCCTCCTCTCTCCCCCTTCGACGCCCATCCCCTCCACTGATCGGCTTCACTCTCCACTGCCATCTCTGCTAATGTAACTGTTGTAGGGGTGGCCCCCACCTAAGCCCAGCCGGCCTGCTAAGAGAGTTGTAAGGCCCGAAATGGGATATGTGTATTGACATAAGTGCCCCTGAGAGGGATACTCAAATGTAAGGGTACTACTGTAAAAACACTCCCCATATATATATATATATATATATATATATATATCATACCAGTGATGCGGAAACCCTAAGCACTTGCTCACCTAACTCTCCACTACCATACCGTCTCTCTCTCTGTTTGGTCTGTAGCCACAACAGTTGGCACCGTCCGTGGGGAGGAACGGAGAGCAAGCCTCAAGATCCAAAGAAGGATGGCACCGAAGAAAGCTCCAGCGTCGGCGGCGAAGAAGAAGGCAGGAGCGATGGGGTCCCGCGTCAACACCAGGGCTTCGGCGTCGGCAGCCGTGGGTGCGGATAGCGACGTAGGTGCGACGGCGGCGAACGCTGGCGAGCACGCCTTGACGATCGACCCCACCATCGCCGCCACGACGATCGACTCCGCCACCGCCGCCACAACGGTCGACACCGCCCCGCGTACGGTGGGAGGTCCCACCGCGGGCACGACGACAACCGTCGACAGCGCCGACCGGGTGGCCGGGAGCGGCAACGTCGGTGCCCACGTTGGCGCGGCCGTCGTCCCCCCGCCCAGCGTAGAAGCAGCGAGCGACCCCGGCGGCAACATGGGCCTCATCGTCGACTCCGATGTCCACCACGCCACCACAGCAGGTAATCCAGGAGTGCAGACCGTGATCCCCGCTGCTCCGACCATGCAGCCAGGTACATCTTGCACTCCGGCTACGACTACGGTGGAGAACGCCCTGCTGGCGGCCCTCAGCACGTTCCAGAAGGAGTTGGTGGATCTCCGCGGGGCCGTACGGGATATGCAAGAGGCTCGGAGCTAGCAGACTCCAACGGTCGCGCTGGAGCCCGCGCCGGAGCGGGCGGAAAGCCGAGACGCCCAACGTCTGGTCGCATCCTGTTGCGGCACGTCGACCTGGAATCCCCACTCTCCGCAGGCTTGCAGCCGGCGGCGTGGCCGGAGGACTTCAAGTTCCTGAGTGCCATCGAGTTGTACAAGGGTGACATGGACCCACGGGAGTTCGTGCGTGTCTACGAGACCGCCATTGAAGCCGCCGGCGGGGACGACACCACGAAGGCGAAGGGCCTCCCCCTCGCATTGCAGGGGGTGGCGCTTTCTACGAGACATTCTAGCATGTTTGTATTATATTTGTGAGCATTTGAGCTTATTGTCGTGTAGTTGATGATATATGGTCATTCTTATGTTTCATATTGTGCGTATGTTGATGATATATGGCCTTTACTATTGCTCTCATGTTATGCTTGATTGTATATCTTGGTCATGTGAGCCCATGCTATGATTAATAAAGAAAGGTCATATCGAAATTTTCTTATTTGAGCTATATCGTCACTAGTTCCTTGTATGTCTTAAGTCACTTGGCATCATATAGAGCTTGAGTTTTGTTTATTATCCTTGATGTGCTTAGAAACCTTGTGATCCTATAGCATTTGATTCATTGCGAGTTACGCATGTGTTTTAACCATTTGCGGATTGAATTGGTTCTAGTCATAGCCTCTTGAATGATTATATCTTAGATTCATGCTTTGGCATATGTTATTTTAGATATTGATACTTTGCTTGAATGAAAAATTTGTGAAAGGGGTAGTCCTATCTTGAGCCAATAACTTGGTTGATTTATCTAGGTATCCATGTCTCGGGACACGTGTTACTTAGCATTAATGAAAACCAGTTAAAGATGCTTAATCATAAAAAAAAGCAAAAGAAGAAAAGAAAAATTGTGATGCAATGTATGAGTGTGTGAAATAAGTGACTATGTCACATTGGTTCAAAAATGTGTTAAATAAGCGGCAAGTTTGCCCAAGGGTGTGAATAAGTGGCACAATTGCCCATTGTGTTTTAAATTTGCTAAAAATCAACAAAAATTAGGTATCATGGCTCAAGTGTGGGCTTTTTCATAAATTTCATGCAAGTACTAGTCTCTTTGTCTCAAATAGCAAATGCCTTAGTATGACTCTTTGATATGCTCATTCTTTATGTTATACCTAGTTCCAATGCCTTACAATTTTGGTTGGATTCATGTGATCACTTGAGTGTATTTCGACACTTGAGTGTGTAACTTGATTTGGTCAAATGCTATAGTTATCACTTTGTCATCTTTGCTAGAATATTCATTATCATCTTGGAGGGTCCTTAAAACTCAAGTTAGATGATCTCATTTTACATTGTGTACGCCTCTTGACCTATTACATGCATTTAACTAGTCTTTTACCATCATGACTTGTTGTCCGGGTTCGATAATATCATGGCATTTACTTGAGGACAAGTAAAAGTTTTAAGCTTGGGGGTATGACATGCGTCATTTTTACATACTTTTATCTGTCATTTTACTCTCATATTTTGAGATCATTTATCATCATTTACACGCTTTTCTATAATTAATTGCTCAATTTGGATCATTTTACATTTTTTGTGCTTTTTCCGCAGGCTGGCGCGATCGAGGCGCATAAACGACAAATTTGGCATTCCAAGACTGCTCTGTACAAATGTGCGCATCGTCACGGACGCGTAGGACCTTTTCACGAAGAAATCAGAGTTTCTGAGGGCCAAAACAGAAGAAAATACTATTGGGGAAGGACCTCCTTGTAAACCCTAGAATCTTTTAGGGCTAATCTGCAATATGCCAAAATCCCCTAATTTCCATCAAAAGCCGCCGCCGCCTCTGGAGAGAGCTCGAGCCCGGTTTTCTTCTCCCTTCCCCCACTGTGCTTTCCTCCTGCTCCTCCACTCTCGGCGCCGGCGAGGCCGGGCCAAACTCGTCGCGGCCACCACTTCTCTACCGCGCCGCCATCTCCCCGTCTTCCTCTCCTCCCTCCTTCTCCAGATCCGCCTCTCGCCACATCTACCCCTCCCCTCCGCTCCTTCCTGCTCCCTCACACCACCAGCGCCACCTCTCTCCGTCGCCATCACCTCCTCTCTCGGCTGCCTCCCTTCTTTGCTCTCCCTGCCGCGCCACCATCACACGGCCGCCCCCTCTATTCTGCTTCCTCTCTCGGCCCCCCTTCTCCGCATCCACCCCCGCTGCTCCGCCGCATCCTCTCTCCTCCACCCACGTGCCATCTCTTGCACCTTTCCCGTTCTCTCCCACAACCACGCCGCCGCAGCCCACCGGTGCGCCACAGCCGCTCTCCACCATCTACCTCCCCGCCTGCCTCTCCGGTAGCCGCATCCTCCATTAACGCCGCCACTCACCACCACGCCGCCGGGCCCTTACCTCTCCACCGACGGTGCCAGCCTACTCCACCGCGCCTCCCTTCACTGCGCCACCCTACTCCACCGCATCTCCCTACTCTCCGGCCGCCCCTATCTTCGCCCGCCGCTCACCTGCTCACCGCTCCGAGCCACCAAGCGCTGCCTTTCCTCAGTCCGGCCTCCCGTCTGCCTCACTTCACCGCGTCACGCTGCCATCTCATCGCCACAGTTCCGCCAGCCCCTGCCTTTCCTCCCGCCGATATCCTCCAGAGCCAACGTCGACAACGATCCAGACGCCGGTGCCTCACATCGAGCTCTGCTCCGGTTGAGTCGGCCACCACGAGGGATAACATTGCCGCTTGCATCCAGTTCACCGTCGGGCCCCCTCCTTCCTTGGCTCCACTCCACCGACACCCTCCTCTTCACTGCTTCCCCTTCACTTTGGTTCATCCCAAATCCTTCTTCCTTTCTCTACTTGCTGTTCTACTGAATTACTGTTACTGCTTGTTAATTTCTATTGCCCAGTGGATGTTAACTTGTTATATGTGAATTGTGGATGGTGATCTATTGCACTGTGAATGTTAATCTTTGATTATAAGTTATGGTCATGCTGTGAAATAGTGCAATCTTAATGAGATGTTAGGTTAGTGACTTGAGTGTGTGTCTTTGTTCAGTGCTTGTTTAGGTCTGTCAGTTGTGATATGTGTTAGTATCTGTGGATATCGTTGTGATTGTCTAGCGCGATTTAGCGAACCGGCGACCGTTTCCATTCCCCTTGCTGTCTCGACCCTCCTAGTGCTTCTACATTCTCCCTTGTGCTTCTCGACCTTCCCCCTTTCTTCTTTGCACGGTTGGTTGTTAGCGAAGTCGTGCGTGCGTTTGCCGTAGTCATTTGTTTGCCCTGCCGTCGTCGTCTAGTTAGCCGTCGACCGTTTTCTTCCTCGTTCTCTTTCGACTGCCTCTTTGCTTCTAGACTCCCCCAAAGCTTCTTGACTCTCTCTTTCTATCTCGCGGTTGATAGTTAGTTAGGTCGTCGGTTGGTAGTCTTGTGTCCGTTTAGTCGTCGTGTCATTCGTGTGTCATTTGTGCGTCGTTCGTTTAGTCTCTCGTCGTGTTGTTCGTTCGGTCGTACGACGTCCATTCATACGGTCGTTCGTCCCGTCGTCTTTTGATTGTTTAGTTTGTTCGTCGTTTTGTCTGAGCGAGTTAGAGTTCGCCCAGTAGTTTAGTTTCCCCCCCCCCCCAGTTTTGATTGACCTAACTTCAGCTGAGCACCGGCAGCCTTAGTCTAGTCCCTGTGGAGAACACGACACTCGCCGCTATTTCAGTGGCAACCCGTGCACTTGCGGGTGACGACCAGATGGGGATCCCTCGAAGTTTGTTGGGTCCCTCGGGGATCCCACTGTAGGGTTTCGGAGGTCAGTCCCTGTGAGCGCTGGGCCAGATATGCCTGCAGGTATCCTTTGGCCAAGGCGACAACGTGAGCAGCGAGGATGTCACCTTCGACGTCGTTGACATCTCGTACCCTTACAACACCATATTGGGGCGACCAACCCTAAACTCTTTCGGGGTAGTTCCACATCATGGCTTCTTGTGCATGAAGCTCCCCGGACCACGGGCGATCATCACCGTCCACGGCGACCAGGATATGGCTTGGCGGATATAGCTCGGCACCAGGGGTCCACACCATGAGGCCCAACGGAACACCTAGACTAGGCGTGCAAGCGCGAGGATCCTTGGCGGCTTCGGGAAGCAACTCGCCAGGCCCCCGCTCACCAGGGTAGCGACGGTCGCAGCCGTTCGCGCCTTCGAGCGATCAGCGGTCAGTACCTCGTCTTTTGTAATTGCTCGCCCGCGCAAACGGAAATTCAATAAAGTTCACCGTTTGCAAAATTGTCTTCGTTCCCAACAAAGACACGCGCTCGCGCACGCACTTTCTGCAACGCGGGCATGAGTATAAACAAAGACACACGTTCGCGCGTGCACTCTCTGCAACGCGGGCATGAGTATAAACAAAGACACGCGTTTGCGCGAGCACTCTCTGCAACGCGGGTATGAGTATAAACAAAGACACGCGTTCGCACGCGCACTCTTCGCAACACGAGCATTAGTATAAACAAAGACACGCGTTCGCGCGCACACTTTTTGCAACGCGGGCTTGAGTATAAACAAAAACACGCGTTCGCATGCGCACTCTATGCAACGCGGGCATGAGTATAAACAAAGACACGCGTTCGCGCGCGCACTCTCCACAATGCGGGCATGAGTGTAAACAAAGACACGCGTTCGGGCACGCTCTGCAACGGGGGCATGAGTATAAACAAAGACACGCGTTCGGGCGCGCACACTCTGCAACGCGGGCATGAGTATAAACAAAGACACGCGTTCGGGCGCGCACTCTTCGCAACGCGGGCATGAGTATAAACAAAGACACGTGTTCACGCACGCACTCTCCGCAACGTGGGCATGAGTATAAATGAAGACACGCGTTTGCGCGCGTACTCTCTGCAACGCGGGTATGAGTCTAAACAAAGACACGCGTTGGCACGCGCACTCTCCGCAACGCGGGCATGAGTATAAACGAAGACACGAGTTCGCACGCGCACTCTCCGCAACGTGGGCATGAGTATAAACGAAGACACGCGTTCGCGCGCGCACTCTTCACAATGCGAGTATGAGTATAAACAAAGACGCGTGGGGGGATGCCTCCACGCACACTCTACGGAGTATAAATAAGACGTAGCGTTGAGGTCCGCCTCCGCACGCTCCCTCACCGCCCGCAATGCGTGGAGGCTTGCCTCTACGCGCACTCTACAGACTCTCAACAAGATGTAGCGTTGAGGTCCGCCTCTGCACGCACTCTACGGAGTATAAATAAGACGTAGCGTTGAGGTCCGCCTTCGCACGCACCCTCACCGCCTGCAACGCACGGAGGCTTGCCTCTGCGCGCAGTCTACAGACTCTAAACAAGACGTAGCATCGAGGTCCACCTCCGCATGCACTCTACGGAGTATAAATAAGACATAGCATTGAGGTCTGCCTCCGCATGCACCCTCACCGCCCGCAACACACGGAGGCTTGCCTCTGCGCGCAGTCTATGGACTATAAACAAGATGTAGCATCGAGGTCCGCCTCCGCATGCACTCTATGGAGTATAAATAAGACGTAGCGTTGAGGTGCGCCTCCGCACGCACCCTCACCGCCCACAACGCGCAGAGGCTTGCCTCTACACGCAGTGTACAGACTCTAAACAAGACGTAGCGTCGAGGTGCGCCTCCGCACGTACTGAACGGAGTATAAATAAGACGTATCATCGAGGTCCGCCTCCGCACACACCTCACAGCGTCGAGGCATGTCTTCGCATGTACCTCGCAGTGCTGGCACGAGAGGCAGCAGAGGCTTGCCTCTGAGCGCACCTCGCAGCGCTAGCACGAGATGCAGCAGAGGCTTGCCTCTGAGCGCACCTCACAGCGCTGGCACGAGATGCAGCAGAGGCTTGTTCGGCACCAGATGTAGCAGAGGTTTGCCTCCGCGTGCACCTTGCAGCATTGGCGTAAGACACAGCGTTGAGCCTTGACTTCACACGCACCTCGCAGCGCTGGCACCATCTACTTCAACAAGGCGCCAGCTCCGCTGTCACCACTTCGAAGGGTAGGGGACGGAGCGCTCGCACACCAACTTTGCTTAGGCGCCAGCTCCGCTGCCACCACTTTGGAGGGTAGGGGACGGAGCGCTCCCGCGTCTACTTTGACTGGGCGTCAGCTCCGCTACCACCACTTCGAAGGGTAGGGGACAGAGCACTCGCGCATCTACTTCGCTTGGGCGCCAGCTCCGCTGCCACCACTTCGAAGGGTAGGGGACGGAGCCCTCGCGTGTCTACTTCGCTTAGGCGCCAGCTCTGCTGCCACCATTTCGAAAGGTAGGGGACGAAGCGCTCGCGTGTCTACTTCGCTTAGGCACCAGCTCCGTTGCCACCACTTCAAAGGGTAGGGGGCGGAGTGCTCGCGCGTCTACTTTGACTAGGTGCCAGCTCTGCTGTCACCACTTCGAAGGGCAGGGGACGGAGCGCTCGCGTGTCTACTTCGCTTGGGCGCCAGCTCCGTTGCCACCACTTCGAAGGGTAGGGGACGGAGCGCTCGGGCGTCTACTTCGACTAGGTGCCGGCTCCGCTCTCACCACTTTGAAGGGTAGGGGATGGAGCGCTCGCGCATCTACTTCGCTTAGGCGCCAGCTCCGCTGCCACCACTTAGAAGGGTAGGGAATGGAGCGCTCACACGTCTACTTCGACTAGGGGCCAGCTCCGCTGTCACCACTTCGAAGGGTAGGGGACGGAGCGCTCGCGCGCCTACTTCGCTTCGGCGCCAGCTCCGCTGCCACCACTTCGCTTGGTAGGGGACGAGCGCTCATGCGTCTACTTTGACTAGGCGCCAGCTCTGCTACCACCACTTCGCAGGGTAGGGGACGGAGCGCTTGCGCGTCTACTTCGCTTGGGCGCCAGCTCTGCTGCCACCACTTCGAAGGGTAGGGGACGGAGCGCTCACGCGTCTACTTCGCTTGGGCGCCAGCTCCGCTGCCACCACTTCGAAGGGTAGGGGACGGAGCGCTCGTGCATCTACTTCGCTTCAGTGCCAGCTCCACTGCCACCATTTCGAAGGGTAGGGGATGGAGCGCTCGTGCGTCTTCTTCGACTAGGCGCCAGCTCCGCTGCCACCACTTCGAAGGGTAGGGGACGGAGCGCTCGCGCGTCTACTTTGACTAGGCGCCAGCGCCGCTGTGACCATTTCAAAGGGTAGTGGACGGAGTGCTCGCGTGTCTACTTCGCTTAGGCGCCAGCCCCGCTGCCACCACTTCGAAGGGTAGGGGACGGAGCGCTCGTGTGTCTATTTCGACTAGGCGCGAGCTCCGCTGTCACCACCTCAAAGGTTAGGGGATGGAGCGTACCTATGTGCAGGCGAGCGCGGAAGTATAGCCTCACGAGTTTACCATGGAACAGCGGTCTTGAGGAATGACAAAGTCTATATTCATCACAAGATGTTTACAAGGAGGCGCAGTGAGAGTATACAAGCATCTGCGGATGCATGCAACAGCTACTCGGCAGGCTCCGCCTTAACGCGCGTCCATGCCGGAACTTCACTAGAAGAAGTCCGGCCCGCCCAAAAATCCAGTGACTCTTCGGCCCTTCGCCAACGCCGAAGGCGCCGTCGGGTCATAAGGTCAAAAAATAGCGGCCAGTCCCGGTCGGGCAGCTGCTCGGGGCGCGGAGATACAAGAATTAGAACATGGAGAGGACAAGCTCTACTTTATTCATAAGAAAGGTATTTATGTTACAACACACGCCAACGCACAAGAACCCCGGCGTCACACTTGTGGGTTCACGTTGCCCCCTAACGCCTCGGCACCACCTTCGTCCCGCCGAGGGACTTCATCTAGCCACAGGCCGAGGTTCCCCTCACCGTGCATGGTCTGCCACAGCTCGACCTTTGCTGCGACCTCCCTGATGTACTCCCAAATCCTCTCGTGGAAGAATCGCACGGCGCGGCGAACGGCGCGTACAGCATCGGACATCAGGTTGACAGCCCTAGAGCCGTAGAAGCACGCACATCAGGCACGACGTCACATAAGAGCAATGGTCGTTGAATGACATCGCGGCGTTGCGTGCGAGGTTGGCTGCATCCCCGATCCGCCAAAGCATCTGCGATAGCTCTTCCGGCCCAAAGGTGCGGGGCGGCACCTCGGCGATGAGGCCCTCAAGGGTGCCTTCCAAGGCCAGCATGGCATCCCACGCAGCAAGTTGGCTCTTCACCTTCTGCAGGGCAATGATCTGCTGGAGCAAGCCATTCCGCTCCTGTGGCCGACAACCGCGCCGCGGCCACGTGTGCTTCGGTGCACGACTTTGCCTCCACGCACTCTACTTCCAAGCGGCGAATGCGGTCGTCCTTGGTGGAGTGTGTCCCCTAGGCTGCGCGCAGAGCCCCCTCAGTAGCCCGCAACCGTTCCTCTAGCGCTCCCTGCTCGTGAGCATGAGTCGCCTGCAACGCCTGAGCCAGGACGAGGGTCTGTGCGATGAAGTGGTCAGCAAACCCCTAAAAGCCACATATAGTCACAAGGCCAGATACTCACCCTTACCCCCGAGACCTCCAGTGCGTCTCCAAGGCGCTCCGCCCCGTAGGTCAGCAGCTCCTGCTGATCAGCACCTCCGGTTGAGGGGTGAAGTCCGCTAAGCTCGAGCGTGTGGCATCTGCGGCGGCAGTCCCGGGGGCGCTGGACCCCCCCGAAAGGAACGTCTAGGCGCCCCGAGGATTGCCCGTCCTCCGGGATGAGTGCTGCTGAAAGATGGCGTGCCGGTTATGGTCCTATAAGAGCGATGCAAAGCTATGCTAAGACAGTTTACATTCGGTGGCAGCCGGTGGACTTCGCTGGGGCACCCCCTCCACCTCGGGCAGAGCAACCAGGACGCCAGCGTCCTTGGTTGACGTCGGCCCTAGGGGCCGGGCTGCCCCCGTGCCGGAGTCCAGCACTAGCCAGCCCCCGAGCTTCCGCAGCTACGGCATGGGGAGGAGCCGGGCGGACGCCAGGTCTGGGAGCTTCGGCGTCAGAGTCAGAGTCCCACAAGCTCCCGATGCAGCCCACCGCGGCGAACCCCCTGGGCGTCCGGTAAGGAGGCGATCGTAAGCGTCACCTCTTCGCCTTGCGAGAATGAGGCGGCGACCTCGCTTCGACAATCGCCACAGGGTAGGGCTACGCTGCAGCAACGCTTCTGGGCGGGAGCTCCACTCTAGTAACCTCCGTAGGGGGCAGCCCTGCCTTGGAAGTCGTCGGGGGCGGAGGCTCCACTCCACCAACCCCTGTGGAGGCTAGCTCCGGTACCATCACCATCGTAGGCGAGGACACCACCCCAGTGTTGCCATCGGGTGTTGGCCCCACCTCAACGGCCACCGCGGGCGACGAAGCCTCCCCCTCCTGATCGTCCGCGCGCTCTCGGTCCCCGGCACCTCCCAGAAACTCCTCACCCTCTTCCCCTACGCCCGTTTCCAGGTCCGAATTGGCGTACTTCACCAAATCAGACCCAGGGTATGCTGCATCAACGGGAGTGGTGGTGGTCAGCGCGCCGGGCGCGGCCGCAGAAGTCCGATCCCTACGGGACAGCGCCTTTTTTCCTTTGCCACCGTCATCCCAATGGCGAGGTTGGCTCAGAGCCGGAGGGACGCGCTCCGGCACACGAAGACCCAGGGCCTCACACAAGCGGATTATCCGCCCCAGCCCCGCCTCCGAGGTCGCAGCCATGCGCAAGCCGTGCTCCCTGGCCGTATACGGGCCGAGGAACATGCTCACTGCACGTTTCACTTCCTCCAGACTAAACCCTATAAACAACAACAGTCGAGGTCAAAAAAGAAAAAGGGAACGAGGGGAAGTCAACGTGTTGACCAAGACTTACGAGGATCGGAGGGCGCCGGTAACAAAGACACAGATGGGTGGACATTGTCATCCCGAAGTTTCCTAGCAGCGAGGCGCCATTCATGAGCGAGCGGCGCCACGCCGTACATAACAAACTCCTTGGCAAGGTCGCGCATGTTGAAGTGGGCGGCGATCCCCACAAGCCTCCGTGCTCTTCGCCTGTCCTCCTTGTTGATTGACACGCCGAGCGTGGTGTTGAATGCCATGGGTTGGCACGTGCACTCGAGACCGCTGCCGCTCGCCACACGGTGGTAAAACCACCGTCGCATCTAGATCGGCTCCCACTTCGCCCGGGTTGAGTTGGTAGGGAAGATCTTCCCGCACGAGGACCGCAGAACGAAGTTGACGCTGCCAAAGTTGGAGAACTTCCAGTCTCTCCGCTCCTTCGGCTGGCAGCGCGCGTCATGAAAAAATGCAAACATCAAGGCACTGGGCCAACAGCCCTCAGTACGCAAGGCCCAGCTGTACACCGCAAGGTGGGCCAGCGCGTTCGAAGTTAGCTGCGCCAGCTCCAGCTCGAAGGTCCGCAGCACATCACCAACAATCATGGGGGAGGGGATGTGAAGCCCGGCTTCAAAATAGGCGACGAAGACGATCGCCTCTGACTTCTCGGGCCACGGCTCCACCTTGTCACTGGCGGGCAACCGTACCTCCTGACGGTCCAATAGCTTCCCCTCGCACAGCAGCCCACAGATCGTCTCCTCCATCACAAGCGTGGCACCCAAAACGCTGGAACACTAGCCCTCTTTCTCCATCGCCACCAACCATTTGTCCACCGCCGCCGAGCTGTGCTTCTCGAGCGTTTACTCCACCTCCAACGGCGCCGACCGGTGGGGGATGGTGTTATCGCCGACCGTACGAGCGAGTCCTTCACCGCGCGTCATCGCTATCCGGAACCTAGACGGTGGCAGGGGGCAGCGCGGTAGCACAGGGGCAAGACGAGTAGGGGGCGAAAAGAGAGTCCAAAAAGTGTGAAGAGGAGGGGCAGACACAGCAACGTAGGGGCTATTTAAAGCCCCTTCATCTCCCGCACCGTTGGTGAGCGTAACCGATGGGAGACGAACCGCTCACCTCCCCACGACCGAAGTCGAAGCGACACAACCGTCCACGTGCATCGCGCATGATCGCAGTCGTCAACGGCCAGATAGCGCGCGGCGTGCCAATAGCTTCCCGACACGTGTCCGCACCATCTGGAACAACTACAAGTTGCGGTACGTGGCATACCCCCCAGCATGTGTCGGCAAGATTTTCGGGGTCATCGACCAACTTTGACAGCAGTTGCGTCGGAGTCTCCATTTTAGCAAGGAGACCCCGGCTTCTACCCCGCGACGAAGAGCGGGCCAAATGCGGAGACAAACAGGCGCCAGGCTAACCTCCAGCGCCGTCCAAACACCGCCTGGCCCTCTGGCCCCAAGTACGCGCAAAGACTCCAGGGTAGGCCCTGACCAAGCCAAGCCGAGTGGTTCGGTTCCCCGGGATCAAGGAACGCGACCGCCGGTGGGCCAAAAGCGCAAGACACACCGGTAGCATCCCGCCACGCGTCCCGCCCCCCAACCCCTAGGGAAGGGGTGAGCGGCCGCGGTTATGCGACCACTGACAGCCCACGACGCGTCAATCGCGGCTCACCGCGTGTACCCCCTGTTGGGACAGTGAGTATGGCTGTAGCAGCCTGTCCCTGATAGCTCAGGGGTCGGCGCGATTCTCGCTGCCTTTAAAGCGCACTTTCGGACCGCGAAGCCGCCCAGCATTGTCAGACCAGGCGGAACTCCTCAACCAACCCCCGCCCAGACGACCCCGGGGCGCAGGCATCGTTTTCGCTTCGACTTCATCACCACAGGAACGCACAGCCAGAGGCGGCCCGGGCAACCAGGCCGAGGTCGCGTCTTGGACTTCGCCGGTAGGCCCACCGGAGATGCCCGGCTCCGACCGCTCTCGTCCCACCAACGCGGCTTCGTCGACACATTCAACCCCGTCGACACCCCCCACTTCAGCTTCGTCAACACCTGTGGCTTCGCCACTGCCTCCGACTCAGCAGCAAGCACACGTCTTCGCCACGGCTCCGACTTCGGCCTTCGCCTGACACCCTTGCGGAGACACAAAAATCATAGCAAGCAAGCAACCCACCAGGCAATTCGAAAGTTCACAGGCCGCGGGGACGGAGGGGGCCAAATGGTTTGGCAACATGGCTTCGGCCCATGAAGCCCGTCACCATGAGAGGCTCCTGTTGTAGGGGTGGCCCCTACCTAAGCCCAGCCGGCCTGCTAAGAGAGTTGCAAGGCCCGAAATGGGATATGTGTAATGACATAAGTGCCCCTGAGAGGGATACTCAAATGTAAGGGTACTACTGTAAAAACACTCCCCATGTGGACACACACACACACACACACACACACACACACACATATATATCATACCAGCCATGGGGAAACAACGAGTATCATAATCTATATAATCCACCGAGCAATTACTGCCTAAAACTCCAAGCAGCTAGTGACATTATTTATCTAATATCACTTATTTAATCCACCAATATCTTTTGTATTCTAAATTCCTAACAATCCAATCCTTTTATTATTGATCCACAACCATAATTTGCTTTTCCAATATTCAACCTCATCTTCCATTATCTATCTCTACTAATTCACTAGTATACATCCACCAAGATTTTCATGGATCGAGTCTACGATTCACTAGTATATATCCACCAAGTATATCATTGATCAGGATCACGATTCACTAGTATCCATCCACCAAGAATATCATTGACCAAGTTTATACTCCAAGCATTATTACCTTACCTCCAAATTCTTAAAAATCCGATTCATCCATCCAGCATATGATCAAAGCCTAGTAATCCCATTATCGCCAACCACTCCCAGGAATTAATCTAGCAACTACCTTTTCACTCCCTAATTCTCCAACAATCATTTAAATCATCTATATGACCTATATATATATATATATATTCATTTTTGACTCCACCAATTTATTTCTCCCACAATTCGCACTATCATTTCCTATTTTATGATTGACATGATTCCACCAATATCTTAACTATATACATCCATCTCCTTTACTCACGACTCTATTTACCCTTTCCATATTTAATTTTGTAAGAATAGAAATGCCACTAATTGAAATACGATACATAAAATTTCCTGAGACCTAGCAGCTTTGGAACAAAACATAATGTTCAAAGAATATTAACATGACTTTCCATACATATGGCATCACACCATATGCCTAATATCACCATAATGTCTCCATACATACGGCATCACACCGTATAACCTCTTTCAGCATTATAGCTGCTTAACTTACCACTGGGACGACACCCAGGACAACTCAAATCAGGGCCTTTCACTGCCCTCCACTTTTCCATTCCCACCCATAAAGTATTTTGAAATAGAACTATATCTAGTTAAGTTCCCATGTCCGCCCTTGACCGTGGGCATGGCTATTCGAATAGTTTTGACTCTGCAGAGTTTGCACACTTTACCCACAAGAGATAGTTTACTCGTTGTCCCACACGATTCCTTAGCCGTGCAGTTGAGCAAACCATCATAGTAACCGTTCAAAGTACCTCGCCCCTTCCATCATCTCACCCCTATGAGCTTGTCCCGCTTGCGGCAGGTCTCATAGGTTGTGCGGGGGTTCCCCTCCTATGCGTATAGTAGCTGGCTACCCACACTACTAGCCCGCCGCAGAAGAACTTCACCCTCCGCGGGTGCCCCATTCAAGCCGTCACCTAGACCGCCACTTGCACTACCTCACCTCCTCCACCGATGACAGTGACTTTCGGGGTCCGGTAAATCTACTAAGCCAAGTTGTACTTTACAGACTTGTGGTTGCACTTGTTTTAAACAGGAGGTCATGACAAGATTCAGTCCTTAGGGTTATCTGGGCGGTTCTACCACAAAACCACACTCTCGTGCACCCTTGCACCATACCCCCGAACCATCCGCCCAGATAAATAAGCAATTTGAGATTTTTGGGAGTATAAAATAATCATGTCCAACATATACCAGTCATTACCACCATGACTGCCCAACCAACTTTTCTCATGATTAAAAGTGTTTCTTGGGAAAGCGCCCATGAGTATCTAAGCAATACTAAGCATGACATATAATTACGGACTTATTTTCGAAAGATTACCATTATAATTTTTGCTAGGGCGACAAGGTTCACAAATTCAAATATTGCAAAGGGAGTGTAATATTATTCAATGCAAACAATGGGCATATAACTAGAATATTGAATTTATCATGTATTTGCATATAAAATAACAGCATGCAATTTGATAATTTTAAACCAAAGTAATTTGCAGAAAATGTAGGTTCAACATGATCAAAGTATTGACTCGCCTGGCACGGTTTACCGCGGACTTGAGCTCACACGATGCTTTCTCTTGAGCTTCTACTCCTTATCTTCACTTCGCTCTGATTACGCTTGATCTGTTGATTCTTCGGGACTCCAGTTTCTAATTACGCGCTAAGCAACTGAATTCAAATAAAGGCAAATAACTCAAAAGATCCAAATAACTCCAAGTAAACTCAATTTAGTTTCATTATGAGTTAGTAGTGATTTAAGTGATTTGAGGCAAGGCCGGTGGTAGAAAACGATGAATCGATATTTTATTAACAGTTTCTTTTGTTACTTTTATATTTATCAAGGAAGTTTCATGAGTTAGGATGGACGTATGAGTAGGTGTATTTTGTTGAGTGCTAACATTCAGGGCATATGATATATGTATATATATAAGTAATGTTTGCAAATTTTATCTATCTGAGCAAAACTTAATATGTATCATTTTATGTGACCCTAGTTACTCGTGTTAATGGTTACATGTTCAATTTAGAGCATTTATATGTCTGTGAGATTATTTTGAATCTTAATGACCCGGGGCTACTATATTAAAATATGTCACTGAGGTTTGTTTATTGGTGTCATGATGCATATTGGACATATATGCTTACATGTTAATTAAGGACCATCTTTACTGAATATAGACATTTATCCAAGCCACTTCTCCTCACTAATGCCTTTAATAAATAATTAGATTTACATTTTTAAATATTAAAGTCACACTAATTATTTATCATGACAACCAATCCGAATTTAAATCATACTTAAACGCTCTTAAACCTTATTTGGATTTTGTTACTTCCACAGATTATCCCCTAATTCTTCCTAAGTCTTTCCTTTCACTTAGGATTGGATTTACAATAAATGCCAAAGGCATACTAATCATACATACATGATAATAACTAATCCATGATTAGTCATGTATTAAGCTCATATATATCTTAATAAATTTGTACCTTCTAGGGATGTCTTATTTTTATTACTTTTTGACTATACACTAAAACACATTTTATTAATGCCTTTAATCGCTAAGTAGCCCTCAAGTAATTATTTAAACCATACTAATTACTTATGTAGCAATTAATCAAGTATTATGTCCTAATTAAATGCATCAAATACATGTGTTACTCATATATGATATTTATTCTAAATTTAATTTTTAAATAATCTCGGTTATATCCTAATTAAATTGTTATTGGCTTCCATGAATAATATTCTAACTTGCTTAAATTTTACATAATGGAAATGAACTAAGAAAGTGAAAAGAAAAAGAGGAGAAAGTGGTGAGGCCAACGGTACTCGAACTCGCAACCTCATGACATAGAGCTTTCAGTCACTCGCGCTAGCCAACTGGGATGTTGCCCTTTCACTGAAGCCATAGGGGACTTAAATTCGAAGAGGCGCAGGCAGCGGTGGGGCTCAACAGGGGAGTCAGCTGGCCGAAACAGGGGAGGCGGTCGGCGTGGCTATGCTGCGGGGGCGCCGGCAAGGGGGTGGCTGGGGAGGCTGGGCGGGCGGCAAAACGGAACCGCGAGGAGGCCGGGATGCTGTTGGGGAGGTGGCGCGGCCCGGAACGGCGATGAGGGGAGCGGGCGACGGCACGGGGTGGCCGGTGGTGAGGCGGAACTGATGCGCCGACGACCGAGAAGGAGAGAGGAGGAGATAGCGCGCGCATGAGCGGGAGAGGCACCGAGGCGCGCCGGCGGTGGTGACCGGCGTTGGCGTAGGGAGGTTGCCGTGGCGGGAGGAGACCAGGCGATGGGGGGCTTGGCCGGTGGTTGGGGAAGGTTCATGACGTCGTGCAGATGCTCCCAAGGCTCGGAATCGGCCAGAGAAGCCTCGAGGAGAGCGTGGCGCTGGCGGCGGTGGTTCTCGGCCGGACGCGAGGAAGAAGACCGCTGCGGTGAGCTCGTTGCATGGGAGTCCAATTAGCTTGGAGGAGAGGTAGCTCGGGAGCAATGACCCACCATGACGCGGTCGGCATGGCGCGGCTTTGTCGGAGCAGCCGGGGCGGCGTGGAAATGGCAGCACCGGCCGGGGATTGGGGAGAAGGCCAAATTGGAAAAAAGAGTGAGGAAGAAGGGAAGTGGAGCGAGATGATTAGGGGCGGTCGTAGCCTCTTATAGCAGCTGGGCTGACCGGGTGGCGGAAGGAGGAGCCGCCGGGCAAAGACCGGGCGCGCGGCTCGGGAGGAGAGGGCGCGGGGCTCGACGCGGCGAGGGGACGTGAGCGTAGCCTGCTGCGGCGGGAGCAGACGCTGATGACGCGGGGAGGGAGGACGTGGAGCGAGCTCTGCCGCACAACAGGAGAAGAAAAGAAAGGGGGAAGGAGAGAAGAAGGAAGCGTGGGGAGGGTGGAGAAAAGAGAGAGGGAGGGGGCTGCGCGCAGTGTCGGCAGAGAGTGGGGGAATGGGCTGGGCCCGCAGGCAGTGGAAGAAAAAGAGGGAAAGGGGAGAGAAGAAAAAGAAAAAAAGGGGGGGCCACATGTAGTGGAGAGAGAGGAGAGGAGAATTTTGAAAATTGGAATTCTCATTCTTAATACACATTTTAAATTTTTATATTAGGGTTTACTGATTTCAATATTTGCATGACAATTAAAGTTTCATATTTTCATTTAAGTTTTGCATCCAACTTTTGGGCTATTTATTTTGGAATATATATACAAATATTCTTTTGGGTTTCATTTATTGACTTGGATTTGAATTTAAGATTTTTGGTATTTTGATCCTTAGAGTTTTAAACTCCCCAAAATTATTTCTTACCTTTTATCATCCTAAATCTTATTTGTATTTAGAATTTATTCCCTGTTACTATTTTGCTTAGCACAAACTCCGGGAAAACTCAAATAAGATTTCTTGAGCCAAAATTCAAATATCAGTAAGATGAAGATAAAAGTTTTAAATTGCTCCAAATTTCAGACATCCTAATTTTTGGGATGTTACAAAAATCCTAAAACCTCTTGGGCTAAAACCTATTTCCTCTCAGCCCGCTTCTCCCTTCCCTCCAGCCCAACCCAGCAGGGTGCCTTGCCCCGCACAATGAGCGACACACGTCACCCATCGGACGATCGCCTTATCCCTCATCTGGAACATCTGCCCTAGGCCATCCAATGACCGCCCCGCCCCTTCCATCAGATTGAGCCACGCGCCTCGTGTTGGGAGCTTTTTGCACTGTTCATCATTGCCATTCAGATCACCACCGTGGCTGAGGTGAAACCTCACTGCTGCTCGCCGTGTTCACTTTGGAGTTCATGCCATCATTGTCTCAGACTTCGTCCCATGTCTAGGTTGGACACCTCAATGTCTAGGTGCGCCACCCCCTGATCTCCGTGTTCCGTGGCCGCCTACCATTCTCGCCAAGCCTTGAGCCGTCACCTTGTCAGGTTTGTCGTCCTCACTGGAGCTCACCCGTGCCGTCACCATCACCTCCGTGTTCATCTTCACCGCCGACGAGTCACGCTGCCCCATTTGCCATCTTTGCTATCCAGTCATTAGTTAGCACCGCCGCTTCATTCCACCATTCAGCCTCACCATCGGCTAGTCCGCCATCACCCTCGGTTATCTACCTCACCATTCACTGCATGTGCCCTGCTACCTCAGTTCGCATGCTGTCCACGTCAGACCGCACCGCGCCCGCACAACATTTTGCCTCCTTGGTGAACAAGGTTCATGATGCACCGAAAGGCTGACACCTCAGGCCCACATGTTAGCATATTCTATTTCATAGACTTGTGAGCCAGCCAGCTGAGTTAGCCGCCACCTGAACTTCCACGCAAGCCCTAGGTCCATGTGTCACCACATGTCATGCCACGTCAACTCCCGAGCCATTATAGGTGCCATGTCATCTTGACACATCAGCTTGCCACGTGTTCACCATGTCAGCCCTACCTTGCCACTTGTCAGCCACGTGTTCGCCACGTCAGCCTTACATGCCACGTCAGCTACATGAGTCGCTCGTGTGCTATTCTGTAACATCCCAAAAATTTTATTTGGCTTTTATTGATTTTCTGGAGTTTATTTGCATTTATCTGGATTTTTAATTCAAAATCTAAAGCAAGAAAATGTATTTAAAATATTTTATTAAAGTCAAAAAGAGTTTAGTTTCATTTTCCTAACCTTCCCTAATTTTTAGTTAATTTTTGAGAATTTTCTGGAATTAAAAATCAATTTTAAAGGTTAAAAAGTATTTTATAAAATTATTAAATGCCAATCTGAAATTAAAAACATTTTTCCTAAGTCTAAAATGCCTCCAGGAATTATTATGAATTTTCCTAAAATTTTTAGGCTTAAAATACTAATTTTTAAGTGTTTATAAAGTTATCTAGCATTTCTGGAAATTAAAACGAATTTTAAAAGCCAAAAACCCCTCGGGCTGACACGTGGCTCAACCAGATCGCATCCGCCCCACCGCCCGATCTAATCTGGGCCCTCCGTGGCCACTTACCCCTTCGGTTGGGATCCAACGGCGCGATCTCCTTCGTGCGCACGTGGCTCAAATCCGGCCGTCCGCCTCTCTCCCCTCACCTCTCTCCCTATCGCCGACATGCGGGGCCCGCCCGTCAGCTCCTTCCCCCACCTCCCCTTTCTTCCTCCTCCCCTTCTTCCCCAACCCGCCGGCCTCCATTAACCCCCACCCGAGCTCTTAATTCTGCCGTTTCCCGCAATTAAACCCCGAGCTAACACGCGATTTGAATGCCTCCTTCACTCCTCAGTCACTCCCGCCCTTTTTCCCCTCCTTTAAGCCTCTTTACCCCGCCGTTTCAAGCCACCTCCGCCCACCTTAACTCCGGCGAGCCGTTACCCCTTCCCCGCCCTATAAAGCCCCTCCCCCCCGAGCCGTCCTCCCCTCCTTTGCCTCCCCCGTGCGCCGCCACCTCTTTCCCCCTCCTTACCGAGCCGAATCGGCCCCGACCCGTGCTTCCTTATCCGCCGCCCGTCCGAGCTCCGGCAAGGAATTGGCGCCGCCCCGGTCTCTTCCGCACCTCGCCGACGATGCCTTCGTGATCCCCAAGCGCCGGCGACCACCTTCCCCCTCTCCGCCGAGCGACACCGCCACCGGAGCCCCGTCGACGCTGAAGACCCGTGCGCCGCCGCCGCTGGACCTCGCCGCCGACCCCTTCCCGCGCCTCTCGGACCCCGTGTGCAGGTGAGCCCGAATCCCCGCCTTCCCCTCTCGCTTTTGCGCGTCACCGCCGCCGCCGTCGAGCGCCGGCGAGCCGCCCCGCTCGTACGCCGCCTTCGGCCGGCGCCGCCCTGTCAGCACGCGCGCCCGCGTGGCAGGCCGCGTGGCGCCGCGTGGTCGCCCCGTCAGCGCCCGGCCGCCACCTTCTCCTTGGGCCACGTCGGCCATGGACCGAGCCCACGGTGGACCAAGCCGACCCGTGAACCTAGTCCACCATGAACCGGCCCCACTTGTCAGAGAGATAAACCCTTTTCAGTATAAAAATAATTCAACCTGAAAAATAAAATAGATGCTGACGTCATAATTGGAATTTTCAGTAGAAAAATTAATGCAGAAAACTAGTCTTTTTCTTTTTCTTTAGATTTAACTTCCGAAGGCCATAACTTATTCATTTTAACTCCGATTTAACTCGTTCAAAATTTTAAATTTTTCTAAAATCCTAAGCTACCCATTTCTGGACTCTTTTTGAATTTTTGGATTTTATTTGAATTTTGTTTGAATTTTCTTTTGGTTCTTCGCGTGTAGATTACGACGAATCCGGAGAGTATTTCTTCGACGAATCGCAGCAAGACTTCGAGCAAGGCAAGTTACACATTTGACCATGTTGATCCCAGTAATTTAAATTATTTATGTTGTTTTTAAATTAATATGCATGCGTACTTTTATTCAAACTAGTTCAAATGTGATTTAAACTTTAGTTATGCCGAATTCCTTTGTGTATGGCCAATCTTGATATTGAACGAACATACCTTGTCACCATAGATGAAAACCTAGTTGGTACATTAGTATTGACTAGAACATTTTATAGAATTGCTTAGCCATGCTTAGATTAATTTAGGTGGGAAGAATGGTTTCACACAAAATGGGTGCTTGCTGGAATGCGTCGTAGTTGTTGACTCGATGTTGACTGCCATGCACAAGGGGTATGCGGGTAGGCCTAAGTTAAATTAAGGACCGGTCTGTGATCTACTAATACAAAGTCACACCGTACTACCGCAAGTCTGGTATGGGACAGATCTGGCTAAGTAATTTGTGAAGTTCCATTTTAGTTTCGCTATAGGCTGAATGTGAGCATGGCGTAGGCCATGAGAAGTCTCACATGGCACAAGAGGGGGCTCCAACATGTGGATTCATGTTGTGGTGAAACCTTAGTGGCGGCGTAGCTAATTTGGTAATGGTGACATGAATCCACATGTTGGAGCCCCCTCTTGTGCCATGAATCCAACTCATTTTGGCTTTAATAAAATATTTTAAATACATTTTCTTGCTTTAGATTTTGAATTAAAAATCCAAATAAATCCAAATAAACTCCAGAAAATCAATAAAAGCCAAATAAAATTTTTGGGATGTTACATATTCCATGAGCCATGTCCACTGTAGACCAACCTTTTCCATGAACCCGATCCACAGCATAATAACTGTTGTGGTTACAGACCAAACAAGGAGATGGTAGTATGGTAGTGGAGATGTTAGGTGAGCAATGCTCTCACCCCCATGGCCTGGATGGCATTGTATATATATTCACATGCGGAGTATTTTACAATTATATTCCTACACCCAAGTACCCCTCTCAAGGACATTTATGTCATTATACATGTCTCATTTCGGGCTTTACAACCTTCTAATAGGCCGGCTGGGCTTAGGTGGGGGCCACCCCTACAATAGGAACCTCTCATTGTGAAGGGCTTCACAGGCGAAAGCCATGTTGCCAAGTCTTTTGGCCCCCTCCGTCCCTGCGGCCTGTGACCTTCTATGATATCAGACAAAACTAGATCTTGCTGGTGCAGCGTGTCCTAGTGGCATGGACACGGAGTCGAAGCTACCGCCGAAGGCGTCTCCTGGTCACGAGGTGTGTGCTTCCAGCAGAGCTAGCCCATTAAGATGAAGTCGAACCTACTTCTGACTTCGCTCCGCGAACATGTGGGTGAAGCGAGATGTGGGGCCATCCCTCGTACATGAGGCTGAACCGGAGGGCCGATTGAGCCTACGGATATGGAGTCGAAGTGTGCCCCCGGGTCGCCGTGCGGGCTTGAAGTCGGGATGGACTCCGGATTCGCCGTATAGAGTCAAACTCGAGGTGCAGCCAGGTGGCTCGTGGCTCCACAACAATGCTTTAATGACGCCTAGCATGCAACATGATCTGCACGACGTGACAGTACGTGACCGGTGCGTCTTGCGGTGACAGCGGCCGCACACTTTTTCCCTGTATGGTAGGACGCATGGCTGCGCGTGATTGGCACGTTGTGCGCTGTAAAACGGCCACACGACCACGGTCTCACGTCCCTTTCCGAGAAGGCGGGATGTGTGGAGGCATGTGATTCGCGCGTCGTGCGCTATCAGGCAGTCGCACGACTGTGGCCGTGCGTTTCTTCCCGAGCGAGCGGGCCACATGGCGGGACGTGATTGGCGTGTCGTGCGCTGTCATGCGGCCGGACAACTGTGTGTCTTCGGTTTCCATTGGTCGCGCTTCTCGATCGTGGGGAGGCGAATGGTTGGGCTCCCGTCGGTTGCCCTTTCCGATCGTGGGGAGATGGTAAGGCTTTATATACCCCCTCGCAAGCACACGAGCATTCTTCTCACTCGCTCATTGGCTCCTTTACTGCCTTTTCGCTCTCCTTTCTTCTCGCTTGTTGGCATGATCTCCCACTGCCCACGTACATTTCACTGTGCGCCTTCGAGGAGAGAATGGCTTGCCACGAAGAACATGCTCACCGGCCCAGCGGTGACACCTCGTCCAGCCGGCACAACTCTTCGTTGACCTCGGTGGAGTACGCCCTAGTGGAGCACGACCCATTGTAGGCCGACAAACAATGGACAGCCGGGGAGAAGGTGGGAGGCCACTGCTCCCGCGTGCTGGGGCCGAGTCTCGTGACGGAGGAGATGATCCAGTCTCTCCTTCGAGAGAAGAGGCTGGCAGACCGTGATGCGGTTCACCTGCCTGCTAGCAATGAGATGGAGCCAGACCCAGAGGTAGTGGAGGCAATCATCGTCGTCGTGTACTTCGAGGCCAGGCTTTGGATACCAGTGGCGATGTTCGTCGGCGACGTCCTTTGGACTTATGGGCTGGAGTTGGCGCAGGTGACCCCGAATGCGATAGCTCGCCTGGCTGTTTATAGCTAGGCGACGCGGACGGAAGGTACCTGGCTCAGCACGACCCTATTCGCCTTTCTCCATGACACGCGCTGCTAGCCGAAGAAGCTCTAAGGGGGGTGTTCTCAAACTTCGGCAGCGTCAACTTCGTGCTAAGGCCGCAATTTGCAAAGATCTTTCCCGCCAACTTGACGCGAGGGAAGTAGGAGTCCAACTGGATGCAGCGGTGGTTCTACCGCCGTGTGACGAGCAATAGCGGTCTCCGGTGCAGGGGACGACCGATGTCCTTCAATAGTTCACCGAATGTGAGGCCCAAATTCGATGATCCAAAGCAATTGTGAGCAACAAGATACAGCAGCTACATATTTAACCTCAGTAGTGGAAAGTGCAATAGACAACTATTTCCTAGAAGTCCATGAAACAAGAGATGTGCCTAAAAAGTGACATGTGCCAGAAATACTCTTCCTATCAATTATACAACCCCTAAAATCCGCATCTGAATATGCTCTAACGGTAAGGAATGAGGAAGAAGAGTACCATAAGGCAAATTCTATAGTTGACTGATGATACCTGAGAACTTGATTTACTTCTTGATGATGAGAAGCACGTGGGAAAGCCTAAAATTGAGCACACAAGCACACAGCGAAGTGTATGTGTAGCCTTGAAGTAGTGAGATACAAAAGTGAGCCAATTATACTTTTGTATTCCTTTTTGATCAATAGGCTCTCCATCTGTAACATCCCAAAATTATGGAAATTGAATATGTGAAGCTTTTGAGTTATTTTGAAATATATTCTCTTGGCAAAATGAGTTCCTTTTGGTTTTCTCTAAAATTTTGGCTAAGGATCCAAAACATTGAAGGAAAATTCATGGAAAATAAAAACAATAGTAGGCTATACAGGAAATAAGGAGGGAGAAGACAAAAATCAAATGTACAAATTTCATAATGACAAAGTATTACAATGGGGCAGCAAAAACATATAAATAAATCATATGCAAAAAGGTATACAAAAAGGCTTAGCAAAATGGGCAAAAACATAAAAATGTATATGTATAACACTTGGACATAAAGGAAATATATACACATAGATACAAAATTAAATAGGAGCAAAATATAAATACATATATATACATATGTATAATAATAATCATAATAATAGCAATAGTAATAAAAATAATAAGGATAATAAAAAAAGAAACAGTGGAGGTCAGGCCGGCCAACTGGCCCGGCCCAACCCCCATTTCCGCTACTCAATCACCGACTGGCCCATCCCTCAGTTTCCCCTGCCGAGCGGCCTATGCACTGTATATCTTCCTCCCCAAATCACCCCGATCCCCTCTTCCTCTTCCTTCCCACGCCGCAGCCCCAGCTCCGCGTTCGCCCATCTCCGCAGCCTAGCCCGCCCTCTCCGCCCCACGCTCGGACCAGCGGTCGCCGCGTCCAGACCACATAGTTATGCTCTCATAGATTAATGATTTAATAAATGAAAACTTTCTAAAGAGCAAATCATACACCCATGTATTTTAGTAAAAGAGATAGAACTAGCCACCACATAGTTAAAACATAAATGTTAACACTATGCCGTAGCAACAATGAGAATTCTTTTGTAGACTATAATACTCAAATTAAATTAAAGAATAATTTAGAGAATCTAATAAAAACTAACTAGGATGTAAATGAGACTACTTAATATTTATATTTGGACTAGTTCATGTATGCATAACTAATATGGTTTGAGCAATCATCTAGGAGGCTAAATATTAATTCAAAGCAATAGTAAAGAAATATGACTCTGGTAAAATATTCAAACTTAATAAAGATTACACTTAGTTGTGATGTATGCCCTAACATTTAACATATCATCATTAAAAAAATCTCCATGGTAGAGTTAATTAAGTAGCTATGTTAATATATGAACTCGTATAACAAGCCTTGATAAATAAATTTGACTAAAAATAACGCTAAGCTTAATAATAACAAAGGTGTAAACAAAATGATAATAGTGCCAGTGATTAAATCATAACATTAGACTTAGTAAATAATAATGTTGAGCATGAATAAATGTAGCAAACCAGGACCCGAACCAATGGATCCTAATTCAAAATAAGTTATGTCTAGTAATAACTAAGTGTACATAAAATGTCGCACCACAAAATGCTGTCAACCCGGATTCTAAAATTAATCCGGTAAGCTAAAAATTGTATACATCACATATAGCATATGCCCTGAATATTAGCACTCGACATAGTAACTCTCCACTAATCTCGTGCACCAAATCATGGGTCTAACCCGACTCGAGGAACTTCCTTAACAAATACAAAAAATATATATAATAAATTAGATCATTAATAAAAAGATTAAGTCATTGTAATTCTGCCAACGCTCTTGCCTCGAATCACTTGAATCACACATTAACTCATAACAAAACTAAATGGAGTTTATTTGGATCTTTTGGGTTATTTGCTTTTATTTGGATTCAGTCGTTTATCGCGTAATTAGAAACTGGAGTCCTGAAGATTCCACGGATCAAGCGTGGTCAGAGCAAAGTGAAGATAGAGAATAGAAGCTCAAGAGAAAGCGTCGTGTGAGCTCAAGTCCGCGGTAAACCGCGCCAGGCGAGTCAATACTTTGATCATGTTGAACCTACATTTTCTGCAAATTACTTTTATTTAAATTATCAAATTGTATGCTGTTATTTTATATGCAAATACATGTTTAATTCAAGATTCTAGTTATATGCCCATTATTCAACTTGATTATTATTACATCTCCTTTGGAATATTTGAATGTGTGAACCTTGTCGCCCTAGCAAACTTATAATGTAACTTTTCAAAAATAAGTCCTTAATTATATGCCAAGCTTAGTATTGCATAGATACTCGGGGGCGCTGAAATGCCCCAAGCATCTTCACCAAATTTAATCATGAGAAACTGGTTTGGGAAGTCGTGGTGGTAATGATTGGAATATGTTGGTATGATTATTTTATGTTCCCAAAACCCCAACTTGCTTAAATATCTGGGCGGATGGTTCGAGGGTGTGTATGCGGTGGTGCAGAGGAAGCACAAAGTGGATAGTGGTAGAACCGCCCAGATACCACTAAGGATTGAATCTTGTCATGACCTCCTGTGTAAAACAGTACAACCACAAGTCTGTAAAGTACAACTTGGCTTAGTAGATTTACTGGACCCTGAAAGTCATCCTCACAGGTAGAGGAGGTGAGGTAGTGCAAGCGGCTATCTGTGAGATGGCTTGAATGGGACACTCGTAGAGGATGAAGTTCTACTGTGGCGGGCTAGCAGGGGGTAGCCAGCCGCTAGACGTTCATAAGGAGAACATCCCACACAACGCATGGGACCCACCGCAAGTGGGAGCGACCCATAGAGTGAATGATGGAAGGGGCGAGGTACTTTGAACGGTTACTGTGATGGTCTGCTCAACCGCACGACTAAGGAATCATGCGGGGAACGAGTGGATTGTCTCTTGTGGTGAAAGTGTACAAACTCTGCAGAGTCAAAACTATTCGAATAGTGATGTGACCACGCCACCAACACGTACGACCATAGCGGCCAATATCAAGAATGAACTAAAGGTGAATTCGTTTCTTCAACTTCAACATATTTTAAATGAGAATATGATGCTACCTAATGATGAAAATATATATATTTGTAGCACCACATCACTTTGGAACCAATTGAAGCAAGGGTTCAACTTGGACAGGTTTTGGAATCCAATTTGGCCTCCAGATCAATTCGGATTCAGCTTGACAAGCCAACTTCAAACGGCCATAACTTTTGATCCAGAAGGCTTCTCGGGGCCCGTGAGTACTCGTTGGAAAGATCTTGGAGTCTACTTTCAGATAGATCTGGTTTCACCTCCAAACTCCACTCGAGCAGATCAGAAACTGCGAAACAATCCACGTCACTTTTCCAATCCGACTCAAAGTGGGCCGAGGGCCTTGTAACTTGGGCTATTTGGGCCGGTACTGTTCACATGAACAGTACCACATGCGTGAACAGTAACTAGGAATAGTACCACATCCCTTTTCATTAGATAAGTGTGGCTTCCCCCTCCCCTATTTAAGGAGGCCACACCCCTTTAGTTTTCCTTGGGTTTTGCTTAGATTAATCTGTCTTAGAACAGTTTCGCCGTTCATCGGTTTGCGAGACCCCAACTTGTGAACTTAATATTTATTCGCAATTTCAGATTGCATCTTGTACTCTCTTGCTTGTGTTCTCGATTCGCTTGCAGGAGATAGCCTTCTTGGCGAGGTCAATCGTGTTCGGCACGGTTGATAACCAACGGAGCAGTGGTGTAGTGATTGCGAGGGGTTCGATCTGTTTTGGTCGGAGCCTTTGGATCATCAACGTCGAGATCTCCACAATCGATGGCCCGATCTTCTAAGAGGTACTGATAAGTCGATTGTGGAGATCTCGACGTTGATGATCCAAAGGCTCCGACCAAAACAGATCGAACCCCTCGCAATCACTACACCACTTCTCCGTTGGTTATCAACCGTGCCGAACACGATTGACCTCGCCAAGAAGGCTATCTCCTGCAAGCGAATCGAGAACACAAGCAAGAGAGTACAAGATGCAATCTGAAATTGCGAATAAATATTAAGTTCACAAGTTGGGGTCTTGCAAACCGATGAACGGCGAAACTGTTGAAAGACAGATTAATCTAAGCAAAACCCAAGGAAAACTAAAGGGGTGTGGCCTCCTTAAATAGGGGAGGGGGAAGCCACACTTATCTAATGAAAAGGGATGTGGTACTATTCCTAGTTACTGTTCACGCGCGAGGTACTGTTCACGTGAACAGTACCGACCCAAATAGCCCAAGTTACAAGGCCCTCGGCCCACTTTGAGTCGGACTGGAAAAGTGACGTGGCTTGTTTCGCAGTTTCTGATCAGCTCGAGTGGAGTTTGGAGGTGAGACTAGATCCATCTGAAAGTAGACTCCAAGATCTTTCAAACGAGTACTCACGGGCCCCGAGAAGCCTTCTGGATCAAAAGTTATGGCCGTTTGAAGTTGGCTTGTCAAGCTGAATCCGAATTGATCTGGAGGCCAAATTGGATTCCAAAACCTGTCCAAGTTGAACCCTTGCTTTAATTGGTTCCAAAGTGATGTGGTGCTACAAATATATATATTTTCATCATTAGGTAGCATCATATTCTCATTTAAAATATGTTGAAGTTGAAGAAACGAATTCACCTTTAGTTCATTCTTGATATTGGCCGCTATGGTCGTACGTGTTGGTGGCGTGGTCACATCAAATAGCCGTGCCCACGGTCAAGGGCGGACATGGGAACTTAACCAGATATAGTTCTATTTCAAAAACTTTGTGGGTGGGAATGGAAAAGTGGAGGGCAGTGGAAAGCCCTGATTTGAGTTGTCCTGGGTGTCGTCCCAGTGGTAATGTAAGTGGCTATAATGCTGAAGGTCTAGCATATGGTGCAGAGACCATGTAACGGTGGATGGAATCTGGATCACTATTATTATTGCATTCTCTTACACATTATGTTTTTGGTCAAAACTGCTAGGCCTCAGGAATTTTTATGTATTATATTTCAAATAATGACACTTCTGTTCTTACAAAATAAAATATAGGGAGGAATAAATAGAGTCGTGTGTAAAGGAGATGGATGTTTGTGGTAAACACATAAAGATATTGGTGGACTCATGTCGATCATAAAAAGGAAATCATAGTGTGGATTATGGGAGAAATAATTTGGTGGAGCCTAACTAAATATATAGGCTAGATAGATGATTTAAATGATTTTTGGAGAATTGGGAAGTGCAAAAGTAATGGTTGGATTACAACACTGGTATTTAATATAAATTCTTGGAAGATGTTGGCGATAATAGGATCAATAGGAGTTGATCAAATACTAGATGGATGAATTGAATTTTTGGGAATTGGGATGAATAATAACAATTATTGCAGTACAATCTTGATCAATGATATTCTTGGTGGATGTATACTAGCGAATCGTAGACTTGATCACTGATATTCTTGGTGGATGTATAATAGTGAATCATAGACTTGATCACTGATATGCTTGGTGGACTAGTTAGAGGTAAATAATGGAAAATAAGATTGATTATTGGAATAGCAAATAATGGTTTTGGATCAATAACCAAAAGGATTGGGTTGTTAGGGAGTCCTGATACAAATGATATCGGTGGATTTGAAAGTAATTATGTTAGAGAATCATTAGAATTCAGAAGTGAGGAGCTGATGAATAGCAACTTAAAGATTGGATTATTAGGAATTCTTACTACAAAGTATGATCGGTGGATTAAATAAATGATGACACTTGCCATTTGGAGTTTTAGACACACTCGATATAGAAAGAGTATGATCGGTGGACTAATTAAATGATGTCACTCGCTGTTTGGAGTCTAAGACAGCAATCAAAAAAGAAAGTGTATTTTTGGTGGATTAAGTCAATTGTGGCAATCGTTATGTGGAGTATAGCTAGCAATAGTAACACTATGATACAATAATAATAATGTTACTAAAAGCGATTTATGGTAAATAAAATAACACGAGCCTCTCCTTTGACAAGCCATGCATACTATCTATTTGCATCCTGTGTATTGGCTCGCGGAGCATGGTGGTTTGTGCTCACACTCGCTTTCACAACAAATCCAGAATCAGGAATCAGATCACTATGCTTCAGCAACACTATTGGTCATGGTGGCAAAGAAGATGAAGATGTCAAGAGCTAGGTCGCGCACCTCCAGTTGGCTGCCTGTGGGCATGTCCTGAAGGTCCCATCTGCGTGCTTCGTTCTTCCGCTGCAGCAATTTAATGATTTCGGCCTAATCGGCCCATGAGTAAGTCTACTATTATATTTACGCTTCTGCATGATATATACTTTGATATTCAGAACTGTAAACTGGGAGCACTATCTACTGATCCAGGGAATAGTGCGGTGGAATCACAGAGGAATCCGGGTTGTAAAATCTGGGTCCCTACACCAACTTTGTCATGATCAAACATAGCAGCAGACCCTGTGGGTTGGGTAATTGGTTTGACTGTCCCCATGTCAATGTAATGAAGTAGATCCTTGGTGTACTTAGTTTGATGAACAAAAGTACCCAACTTTGATTGCTTGATCTAAAAGTCTAGGAAGAATGTGAGCTTTCGTATCATACTTATCTCAAATTTCCTGCTCGTAGCATCTGAAAACTTAGAAACAAGAGTATAAGAGGAACCACCAAAGATGATATCATCCACATAAATCTGAATGAGTAAAAGATCATTGCCATGCTTGAGAGTAAACAATGTTTTATCTACTTTGCCCATTTCAAAGTCATTTTTTAGCAAATATGATTTAAGCCAATCATACTATGCTTTTGTTGTTTGTTTTAAACCATATAAAGCTTTGGACAATTTGTATATATGATCACGAAACTTAGGATTCTCAAAACCAGGTGGTTGTATGATATAAACTTCCTCCTCAATATAACCATTAAGAAAAGCACTTTTAACATTCATTTGATGTACTCAAAACCCTTTGATGCAGCAAATGCTAACAGAATTCTAATGGCTTCTAATCGAGCAATAGGTGCAAAAGTTTCATCAAAGTCAAGACCTTCTACTTAGGTAAATCCTTGAGCCACAAGCCTAGTCTTATTTTGAACAACAACACCATTCTCACTTTGTTTATTCTTAAAAACCCATTTAGTTCCAATAACATTATGACCATGAGGAGGTGAAAACAAAGTCTAGACATTATTATGCTCAAAGTTTTTTTAATTTCTCATGCATGGCATTAATCCAAGACTCATCTGATAAAGCGTGACTTACATATTGGGGTTCAAAATAGGAGACAAAAGCATAGTGAGAAAATGAGGCATTAGAGTTATACCTTCTATGAAGAACTCTGTCACTTAACTCACCAATCATTTGTTCAGTTGGATGACTTAATTGAATATGTAGAGGAGCTTGTGAAGTGGTCGTAAGAGTGGTTGTAGGTATAGTCGTAGTAGTCATAGTGGCCTCTACCTCATGAGTGGTCGTAGGAGTGATCATAGGAGTGGTCGTAGGTGTAGAAGCGTGATTCGAGAACTCCCTTTTGTCATCGTTAGAGTCATATAAGATATTTTCGAGTGCATCAATTACCTGCATACATGCATTGTCGGGTCTAGTACCAAGACTAGCCTCATCAAAAGTGACCTCACAGGTCTCGACAATTTTATTAGTTTTTAAGTTGAGTGCACGATAATCTCAAGTGTGAACTGTGTATCCAAGAAAAATGCCATCTGAGGATCTAGATTCAAATTTATCAAGATTGCTATGTTTAAGTATAAAGCAACGACATGCAAACACCCTCAGGTGAGACATATGAGGAGAATGATCAAAACAAAACTCATAGTAAGTCTTATGCAATTTAGGTCATAAAAATATTATATTAGAAATATAACAGGTGGTCGAAATGGGTTCAACCCAATACTTTCTAGGAGTAGCATATTCAGTTAACATTGTTCTAGATATCTCAACCAAAGTTATATTCTTACATTCGACCACACCGTTTTGTTGAGGCACACGAGCTGATGAAAATTCATGGTCTAAATCCTTTTTAGCACAAAAAGAAGCAAAAGACATGTTCTTAAATTCAGTTCTGTTATCACTTCTAATTGCTCTAAGTGCTCCTAGAAGTTCATTAGTAAGTATAAGAGCTAGTTCTCTAAAGTGACCGAAAGTTTTATCCTTATATGCCGTAAAATAAACCCAAGAGTATCTAGAGTAATCATCAACAATAACAAGAACATACCATTTACCTTTAACCCACTGAATCCTAGAAGGACCTACAATGTCCATGTGAAATAGTTGACTTGGAGAATCAGTCATGATTAACATGAGTGGAGGATGTGACGACGAGACTATCTTACCATATCGATAGGGTGAACAAATTACATTCATTGACTTTTCAATCTTAAGACTAGGAATTCCTCTAACAACATTCATATTACTAAGATGAGTGTTGTGGTTACAGACCAAACAGAGAGAGAGAGAGAGTATGGTAGTGGAGAGTTAGGTGAGCAAGTGCTTAGGGTTTTCCCCCATGGCCGGTATCGTATATATATTCACATGAGGAGTTCTTTTACAATAGTACCCTTACATCTAAGTATTCCCTCAGGGGCACTTGTGTCATTATACATGTCCCATTTTGGGCCTTACAACCTTCTAATAGGCCTGCTGGGCTTAGGTGGGGGCCACCCCTATAACAATGAGCTATATGATCAAAGCCAATATGACCTAATCTATGGTGCTAGAAGAACAAATCCTTAGAGTCTGATGAAATAAGATAGCTTAGATCAGAAGTAGCTAAATACGAAAACTCACCCTTAAACAAGTGACCAACTCAACTAATTTTACATACAAGATCACCAAACGAATCTAAAATATAGCATGAGTTCTTTTTAAAATTCAACTCAAGATTATTGTCTGCCAATTGTGAAACTGAAAGCATGTTATAGTTCAACTTACTGACAAGAGTGACGTCTTTTAAGATCAACTTGTCAATGACGTGCACAATACCTCATGCAAGAACTCATCCTTAAAAATTGTCCCCAAAAGTGATCATCTCATCACAGGGAGCACGAGTGAGGAAGGAGAACCATCGTGAGTCTCCAGTCATGTGGCGAGAGCAACCGGAGCCAATGAACCATATGTTCTCCTTCTGCTTGTGATGAGTCTATAGTGAATGAACAATCACGGTACCTTAGTACTAGGGTTAGATAATAAGGATTTAGGTATCCAATACTAAGATGCTCAATGAACAGGGACCAGACAGTCATTGAGATGTTGGTTCGACCAAGGGGCGACCTGACCTCATCAATAAAGCTGGTCTGACAGCTGATCAGTAAGATCGCATGGACACCACTGGTCAAATGGTCTGACCCCCCACCGATCTAAATGAGCAGAAAATGTTGGTCGAAATTCTCTTGAGAAGCTGGTCCAACAACAGAAAACAGCTGATCAAAAATCTTGTTCAAACACGCCAGTTCGACCATGAGAAACAACTAGTCGAACATCTGGTCCAACCACGCTAGTTCGACCATAAGAAATCGCTGTATGAAAACCCATCCTTATCCTATCTTTCTTCTCCTTCTTTGCTTTTAGAAAATAGAATTGAACCAAATGACCATCTCTACTACAATGATTGCATTGATACTTGACCTAATGAGTGATCATGAGAGACCATGTGGAGGTCATCCCATGTGTGTGATGACCGAACTAGACACGGGCGGTGTTGAGGTTAGAACGGTCGAGATGTGTCGAAGATGGCGGAGACTCGAGGTGGTTGCGAGGCTTGGACGACAAGGAGCGCGGAAGCTTCCCGGAAGGTGCAGGAGGGGCGAAATGGTAATTTCGTAAGGCTGCAAAAGTGGGAGCGGGCTCCGTTCGGGTTTAGCGGGCGTAACGGGTTGGAGACCCGTTAGCCAAGGGCTATAAATAGAGGTGGGTGGCTGCATGCCCACTTGTGCTCTCCAAGGGTTGCTAGGGTTTTCTTTAGTCAAAATGAGCTTTAGAGGGTTGTTTTGGCTTTAGGCTTTAGTTGGTGAGAGTGGGTGGAGGAGGCAGAGGGCTGTGTCCCCTTCGATGATTTTCTCTGTGTGTGTTCTTGAGAGATAGGAGATGGGTTCTTGATCTTTCAAGCATGTATGGGGTTGTAGGGATGGTATGAGTTGATCCTCTATGCAATCATGTATCTCTCTTCCTCATTATCAATCCAAGATGATTCTATTTGAGTTTGTTTGAGTTCCCAGTCTCTCTGTAGTTTTTGCTCTACGATAATCTCTTAGCTTGATTTCTTGATTTCTTGTTTTTGAGTAGTTTCTTGTTGGGAAGTGTCAGGACCCAGATTTTACCATCCGGATTCCTCTGTGATTTTACTACACTATTCTCTGGATCAGTAGATGGTGCTCACAGTTACAGTAATGAATATCAAAATACATACAATGTGGAAGCGTAATTATAATAGTAGACTTACTCATGGGCCGATTAGGCCGAAATTATTAAATTGCAGCAGCGGAAGAACAAAGCACACAGGTGGGACCTTCAGGACATGCCCACAGGCAGCCAACTGGAGGTTCACGACCTAGCCCTTGACATCTTCATCTTCTCAACCAGCTTGTCCAATCTTGTTGCTGAGGCGAGGTGATTTGATTCCTGATTCTGAATTTTGTCGCAAAAGCGACTGTGAGCACTCCAACCTCGTGCTCCGCGAGCTAATACACAGAATGCAAATAAATAGTATGCATGGCTTAACAAAGGAGAGGCTCGGGTTGTTTTATTCACCATAAAATGCGTCTAGTAGCATTTCTATTATTATATCATATTGTTGTTTTTGTGACCTAAAGACTCCTCACCGCAAAAGACATCATTGACTTAATCCACTAAAGACTCACGCTCTTTATTAACTGCTGTCTAAGACTCCCAACAGCGATTGCCATAATTGACTTAATCCACCGAAATTACACTTTCTTTATTGAGTGCTCTCTAAACTCCAAACAACATGTGTCATCCTCTATTCAGTCCACCGATCATATGCTTTCTATATTGGTTGCTGTCTAAAACTCCAATCAGCGAATATCATCATTTATATAATCCACCAATCATGCACTCATTGCTGCCTAAGACTCCAAGTAGTGAGGGTCATCCTTTATTTAGATCCACCAATATCTTTTGTATTCTAAAATCCAATCTTGTGGTTGCTAATCATCAACTCTTCATTTCTAAATTCTAATGACTATCCAACATAATCGCTTTTAAATCCACCGAAATCCTTCGTATCGGGACTTCCTAATAATTCAATCCTTTTGTTATTGATCCAAAACCATAATTTGTTCTCCCAATAATTAATCTTATTTTCTATTATCTATTTCCAACTAATTCACTAGTATACATCCCCAAGAATATTAATGATCAAGTCTACGACTCACTAGTATACATCCACCAAGAATATCATTGATCAAGATTATAATCCAATAATGGTTATCACTCCTCCAATATTCCTAGAAATTTAATTCATCCATCTAGTATTTGATCCAATCCTGTTAATCCCATTACTGCCATCATCTTCCAAGAATTTATATTAGTTATCAGTGTTGTAATCTCGCAATTACCTTTGCATCCCTAATACTCCAAAAATCATTTAAATCATCTATCTAACCTATATACTCATTTAGACTCCACCAAATTACTTCTCCCAGATCCCACACTATCATTTTCTTTTTATAATCGCCCTGAGTCCACCAATATCTTTATGTTTTTACCACAAACTTCCATCTCCTTTACTCATGACCCTGTTTATTCCACCCACATTTTATTTTGTAAAAATACAAATGCCACTATTTGAAATACAATACATAAAATTTCCTGAGACCTAGCAGCTTTGGCACAAAACATAATGTTCAAGGAATATTAACATGATTTTTCATACATATGGCATCACACCATATGCCTAATAACACCATAATTTTGCCATACATATGGCATCACACCGTATAACACCTTTCAGCGTTATAGCTGCTTAACTTACCACTGGGACAACACCCAGGACAACTCAAATCAGGGCTTTCCACTGCCCTCCACTTTTCCATCCCACCCACAAAACATTTTAAAATAGAACTATATCTGGTTAAGTTCCCATGTCCGCCCTTGACCGTGGGCACGGCTGTTCGAATAGTTTTGACTCTGTAGAGTTTATACACTTTCAACACAAGAGACAATCAACTCGTTGCCCCACACGATTCCTTAGTCATGTGGTTGAGCAGACCATCACAGTGACTTTTCATAGTATCTAGCCCCTTTTGTCATCTCACCTTATGGGAACCTGCCCACTTGCGGTGGGTCCCATCTATGCACGGGATGTAACCACGTCTACTAGCGAAGACACAGGCTCCACTTCCAGCAATGCTATTACGGCTAGTTACCTTACCCTCCAACTCGGTGTCCCTTTAGGCCTCCCATTGCCCTTTGCGTATCCACTTCCATCCACTACCAGTGAGATGAGTCCGGGGGTTTCGATAAATTTACTTAGCCAAGTTGTACTTTACAGACTTGTGGTTGTACTGTTTTACATAGGAGGTCATGACAAGATTCAGTCCTTAGTGGTATCTGGGCGGTTCTACCACAAACCACTTTGTGCTTCCACTGCACCACATACACACACCCTCGAACCATCCGCCCAGATAATTAAGCAATTTGAGGTTTTTGGGGATATAAAATAATCATATCCAACATATACCAGTCATTACCACCATGACTGCCCAACCAAATTTCTCATGATTAAAAGTGATGCTTGAGAGTTTTTCGCAACCATGAGTATCTAAGCAACACTAAGCATGGCATATAATTACGAACTTATTTTCGAAAGGTTATTATTATAATTTTCGCTAGGGTGACAAGCTTCACAAATTCAAATATTCCAAAGGAGGGGTAATAATAATGAAGGTACACAATGGAATATAACTAGAATCGTAAATTAAACATGTATTTGCATATAAAATGATAGCATGCAATTCGATAATTTAAACAAAAATAATTTACAAAAATGTAGGTTCAACATGATCAAAGTATTGACTCGCCTGGCGTGGTTTACCGCGGTCTTGAGCTCTCGCGACGCTTTCTCTTAAGCTTCTATTCCTTATCTTCACTTTGCTCTGACCACGTTCAATCTGTGAAATCTTCAGGACTCTGGTTTCTAATTACGCGATAGACGACTGAATCCAAATAAAAGCAAGTAACTCAAAAGATCCAAATAAATCCGAATAAACTCAATTTTAGTTTTGCTTTGAGTTAATGGGTGATTCGTTTGATTTGATGCAAGGCCGATGGTAGAATACGATGACTTGATCTTGTTATTAATAATCGCTTTTATTATTTCTTTGGACCTATGAATCAGGGTACTAGTCTAGCTAGGTATTATTTTGTCGAGCGTTAATCTTCAGGGCATACGTTATAGATAGAGATGTATATGATTTTTAGTTTACCAAATAAATATTAGAGTCCAGTTTTATAGCATTTTATGGCTCATCATTTTATGTATCCTTAGTTATTACTAGGCTTGTTTTATAAGGATATGTTTCAAGATTTGCTACTTAGCAAAATCTAACACTAACATTCATTTGTCGAGGGCATGCTAGTGATAACTACTATGACCACGTATATATATTTTTCTAACATGATCTTTCTACTTAAGGACACCCTTTTGATCAACAGTCGTTATTATTTTACGTATCTTTACACTGGCATGACCCTTTTATTTGGAATTATTCGAAGGCCAACTGTCATTGTTGTTTTATCCTTTGAATCAGCATCTTGCATATTTTAATCACACTTTTATTTACATAGGACCGAGCTCGCTATACCAATTTTATTCCACTAAACTCACCATGGAGATTTATTTATTTGTGGCGTGCTAATGGGGGGTTTATATTAGAACTTTCTATTTTAAATGATTATGGTCACGCCCTAAATTTTATGAAGCGGCCTAATTTAATTAAACCTACCGTTAAGATTTACTTTATGACTGCATGACAAATGGTATGACATATATTTGTTTATACTTAAGGACGATCCTTTAACTTAGGGCTTTGTTCTTATGGCTTTAGCATACATCCAATGCTCTTTCTCAAATTTTAACTTGATTATATTTTTGGTGATTCCCAATTAATTATTTCAGCCCCCCCATTTAGGTTTAATTTGGATGTACTTTTAATTGGGATTCTTATTAAATTCGGAAGCTTAGCCAAAACCATCTTTATTAATACCTTTAACTAATAACTAGGCCCTAGCTACTTGAGTTACTCACATGGGAACTAACCAAAATTTAAATCCCAATTAATCTCATTTTCCTCCCTATTAGATTTTATTTACTTCTCTAATCTATTTTCTAATTTCTCTTAACTGAAATGGGCTAACAACAGCAAAACAAAAATGAAAATATAATGCGCAGGGGAATTCGCCCACAACCTGTGATGTTAGCACCCACTCGGTCGACCACTGGGCTATTGCCCACTTACCGATTCAATAGAGGGGACTGTGAGGAAAAATACATTCCATGACTTGGGCAAAGCAGTGGAGGCAGCCGGCCGAAAACAGATCAGGAGGAGCGACGCGAGGCAGGCAGCGGTGCCGCTGGTGAGGGGCGCTCGGGGAGGTGCCGGCGACCATCAAAACGGATTGCTGGGGAGGCAAGGGGGCTCTGGGAAGTGGCGCCCGGGTCGGAGCGGTGGCGAGGCGGCCAGGCAGCTGCACGGGGCGGCCGGCGGTGGAGTGGGATGGAGGCGCCGGCGACCGGGAAAAAGAGGGGTGAGGGCGCCGTGCGCAAGAGCATCAGGGAGTTAAGGGAGGGCTCACCGTGCAGTCGTTCAGGCCGGGGAAGTACCGAGACACGCCGGCAGCGTGAGACGGGGACACGCGGTGGTGGCGCACGGTGCCGGTGAGCTGGGGTGGCGGGGAGGTTTGGCCGGCGGTCGTGGGGGCTTCGGGACGTCGTGGAGATACTCCCAGGGCGCAGAATCAGCCGGGGATGCCTCGAGGGAGCAGCGGCGCCGGTGGAGGTGACTTTCGGCCGGGTGCGGGGAAGACGGCCGCTGCGGCGAGCTCGAGCGGCCGGAGTCCGATTAACCTGGAGGGAACGTACATGGGGGGTGGAGGAACGTCGAGACGCGGTCGGAGCGGTACAGCTTGGCCGGAGAGGCCGGGGAGGCGTGGAGGCGCGGCTGACTCGGGCCAAAGGGGGAAAAGGGGTAGGGGAGGAGGAAGGAGAGGGGCAGCGCGGGGGAGCAACGAAAGAAGGCAGCTCGGGGCTCTTAAGGGCGTGCGCGCGCGGAGGAACGGAGCTGGGCGTGGGCGCGAGGACCAGGCGTGGGGCTCAGTGCAGAGGGGACCTGACGGGCAGGGCAGTGGCAGGCGGCGGTGCTGTAGAGCAAGGAGGAAGCAGCACGCGGAGGGGACGGGACGAGCGGTGAGCGCAGGACCAAAAGGCAACGGGTGACAGGACGGGACCAGGCACGTGCTGGGGAAGATCCTGGGGAGATTCGGACGTGCAAGCTTGCAGTCGACGCAGAGGAGAGACGGAAGGAGGGAGACGTGGAGGGCGTGCATCCACTGAGGGGAGAAGGAAGAAGGAAATAAAAAGAAAGGAGAGAATGGGCGCACGGGGAAAGGAGGAAATGAGGAGGGAGATGCGGTGAGGGCACTCGGGCCCGCAGGCAGTGGAAGAGAAAGAGGGGAAAGGGGAGAGAAGAAAAAGAAAAAGGGGCCCACATGTAGTAAAAATTGGAATTCTCATTCTTAATTCACATTTTAAATTTATATGTATTAGGGTTTACTGATTTCAATATTTGCATGACATTTAAAGTTTCATATTTTCATTTAAGTTTTGCATCCAACTTTTGGGCTATTTATTTTGGAATATATATACAAATATTCTTTTGGGTTTCATTTATTGACTTGGATTTGAATCTACGATTTTTGGTATTTTGATTCTTAGAGTTTTTAAACCCCCCCAAAATTATTCCTTACCTTTTATCATCATATATCTTATTTGTCTTTGGAGTTTATTCCTTGTTACTATTTTGCTCAACACAAAATTTTGGGAAAACTCAAATAAGATTTCTTGAGCCAAAAATTCAAATCTCAGTAAGATGCAGATAAAAGTTTTAATTTGCTCCAAATTTCAGATATCCTAATTTTGAGATGTTACAGGAAGGTCCAAAATGGGTTGCTCTATGTTGGGATGATGCCTCAAGATCATTTGATTAGTTAAAATCCCAAGAACCCAGTTTTGATTTCAGTTTTTGCTCTTGGACCTCCTCTGTTCTTCATTTGTATTTCTAGGGTTTAGTGCTGTTCTTGATTCTCTTCGTGTGATGGCTTGAAGCTTGGGTTCTACAGTCCTGAGGCTATCAATTAGCTTCCCTCAAAGTTTCATAGCCAGAGGATCAACGATTAAGGAGTAATTTGATTTTTGGTGGAGTCTCTTGTAAGTTTTTAGGATTTTGCCCATTTCTAAATTTCTAGGGTTTGGTGTTATTTTCGATTCCCTTCACGAGATGGCATGAAACCTAGCATGAGAGGTCCAGAGGATATTGCTAATCTATCCTCAAAGTTTCACAGCCAAATGATCAAAGATGAAATGGAAATTTGAGTTTTTGGGCAACTCTCTGTACTTTTTAGGTTTTTGTCCATTTCTGAAATTTGGGCTTTTGAGTTGAGTTTTCTTATTTCCCAAAGTCCTCTTCATATTTAGTTGGTTGTTATGCTGCCTTAGACCAAAAAGAATGGAAGGAAACCATCGTTTCCCCTGTTTTTTGTAGATCTGAAAGTTTACCTGAAAATCAGATATCTCAGTCTCTTCTCGGGTTGCCTGAAATTCAGAAGACCGGTCAGACCGGCGTTTACCCAGCGGTCAGACCGGCTTTCACCTAGCGGTCAGACCGGCGTTTACCCAGCGGTCAGACCGGCGTTTACCCAGCAGTCAGACCGGTCTCCTGTGCAATTGGTGCTGCCTCTTGTTTTCTTTGGGGTGTTTACTGTCTTTCTATGTTTTGCTTGCTGTGGTTTTTCCAGAGAGTCTTGGTTCTCTTCTTTTTAGCTTTCCATAGCTATTGAGGAGAGTTTTCGAAGTGAGTACTTTTTGGGGGCAAGATTTGAAGAGGTCGACATTCACCCCCCCTCTGTCGCCATTTCGGTCCAACAATTGGTATCAGAGCCGGTTAGCTCTTCTCAATAGATCTTAACCGGTCTCTAGAACCATGGTGACGGACAAGTACTCGACCAAGCCTCCAATCTTTGATGGCATTGATTTTCCATTCCGGAAAAGCCGGGTGGAGACATACATCCAGGCTCAAGGATATGCCATCTGGAGGAAGGTCAAGGTTTGCTATCTTGTTCCTGCTGATGAGAACATCAATGTGGCGAATATGCCCGATGTTGAGGTAAATGCAAAGGCAAGGAACATAATTATCCAAGGATTGAGTCGTAGCGAGTTTGACCGCATTTCGCACCTCACGTCGGCTTTCGACATTTGGGAGACCCTCAGTGCTTACCATGAGGGCACCACCCAAATTAAGACAGTCCGACAGGACCAATTCAAGCGAGATTACAACAAGTTTGAAATGCTCACTAGTGAGTCCCTCGATGAGTGCTTTCCTCGTTTTCATAAGATTCTGAGCAACCTCCGAGCGGTCGGTCTCACATACCCCGACTCAGATAACGCTCAACACATGCTCACTGCACTCGATCTTCGGGTTTGGGAGATGAAGGTGACTACCATCAAGGATATCACGGACCTCTCGACTTTGACTCTTGATGCGCTGTACTCGCGCCTCAAGACTCACGAGATTGACATTGTCTCTCGTAAGTCGAAGTCGCAGTCGATGGCCTTAGTCACCGATCCCAATTTGGCTTCCGGTTCTTCTTCTGATTCTCTTTGCGGGTTCTCCCTTGCTGCTCTCTGTGACATAACTGATGATCAGTTAGAGCAACTATCGGATGAGTAGTTAGCCCTCCTAGCTCGGAGATTTTCCCATGCTTACAAGAGGATGAGGGATGGAAAGAGAGGAGGACCCGTGATTTGCTTCGAGTGTGGTGGCCCCAACCACATTCGGGCAAACTGCCCCAAGCTGGGGAAGGGAAAAGGTGACTATGGCGGTTTGGGGAAGAACGACTACATCGACAAGAACCGCAACAAGAAGCCCTCAGCTCCCGCACAAGGCAAGAAGTTCCGCGACTTTGGGAAGGCCAAGAAGCTCTTCCACCGCGTCCTCACCGCCTTCGATGACCTCGATCTCAGCGAGGTGGAGGGGTGGAGCAACGACGATGGAACGGACGAGCAAGAACCCAAGGGCGGTGACGACTTCTTCGGCATGTGCTTCATGGCCCTTGAGGGCGAACTGAGCGACAGCGAGCTGTACTCCGATTCCGACGAGGTATGCCCCACCTACAACCAGCTTAATCATGCTTTTCTTAAGCTAGGTGGATTTCATGCTAGAGCTAGGGCTAGGTGTACCGAGTTAGAGAAGGAAGTAGATAGACTGTCACGGGAGCTTACTTCACTTAGATCTGCTCCCTCCCATGACGATTGTGATGTATGTACTGCTTTGCTGGATGACATGGAGAAGCTAAGGATCTTGCATGATAGTGTGTCCTCTGAGCTTGATATGGTTAAGATAGAGAACATTAGTCTTCTTGCTGAGCTTGAGATGAGTAGGGTAGTTCCTGTTTCATCTACTTCTGTTGAGACTACTGCTTGCACCTCATGTGAGGATAAGGATAATGCTTTTAGAGGTCTATATACTATGCTTCTCGATCTGCCTGAGACTTGTGAAAATTGCAATAATCTGAAGATGAACCTAAAACGGGCAGATCATAAAATTGCTGAATTACAAGCTTTTCTACTTGAGCCTATTGCTTCATGTGTGAATTGTCCTAAGCTTACTGCTGAGCTTGAAGCTGTCTCAAAACAGTTTCAAGAATTAGTTGATGATAACAACAAATTGGCTCAATCTGCTTCTAAGGACCCTGTTAGCTCACCCTGCATTAATTGTAACAAACTAAAATCTGATTTGATTGCTTTAGATGAAAATGTGTGAAGCTAACTAAGGACCTTCTAGAGAAGCCACCTTCTGCTTGTAATGTTTGTGCTGAGGTAGGGGAGAAGCCCCAGGGTAAGGTGGAGACGCTTAGTGATGTGAACCAACTGGCTAGTAGTAGGACTGTCCCCTCAGAGTTGGCTGTGCGTGCACAAGCCATTCTCTCCTCTACTGTTGGTTCTTCTTCTGGTCCCTTACCTTCTGCTGTCTCTTCTTCCCCTGCTCTTCTTGCACCTCTCTCTTTCGGGAGTGTCAGTATCTTATGAACACTCTCGAGAGATTTGTAGGAGGCAAGAAAAAGCTTAGTCTTATTCTAGACCAATCCAAGATTTGCAGATTTAATCAGGGTCTAGGATATGATTTCTATGAGGACATGAGGAAGCATCCACCTGCCGTGCTCAGACCCATAGCACCAGGTGTGATCGAGACTGAGCCCAGGACCGAGAAAGTCCAATTTAAGTCAGCAGGCTTTGTCCAGGGGATTTCTGATAGTAAGGTGATCTCACCTGCTGCTTCAGCCTCTCAGAAGGCGAAGCCTCCCCGTGCTACTTCCACCTCTCAGAATGTGAAGTATCACTGCACCTTCTGTCAGAAGGATGGACATCTAATCGATCGATGCTTCCGGCGCGCCAAGATCGCGCGTAGAGACCGTGTTGAGTTTCTTAGGCGTATTCAGGGTCAGCCCCAGACCTTGAGTGCACCCAAGACCAACACGAGGTCTAGATTTGCTTCAGTTGCTTCTGATGGGTTTGGGCAGCATCGAGGACTTGGTTTTTCTGAGTTTTCTAGTCCTCGTGCTGTTCTTGGTTGTGACTTCCGCCATTCTGAGGGTAGATCTCATTTTCCCCGTCGAGATGGCTACCCGCGGCGTGATCAGCGTGTTGCCGGTGCTCCGACTCGCTTTCCTGTAGCAGTCGGACCCAGCAACAGCTTCAGGTCTGCTCAGAGACCGTCTGCTTCCTTGAGTAACAGAGAGCGTAGCGTAGATAGAGGTCAGTCGTGTTTGACTACTTCATCTGCTTGACGTGTTACTCAGTATTGGGTGCCAAAATCACTCTTGATTTACCCCAGTACTGAGACTTTACTCTCTGTTTGACTCAGGTTCGCCGGGCAGGGAAGGGAAAGGTTTGGCTGGTAGACTCCGGTTGTTCTCATCATATGACTGGAGACTCTCGTTAGTTTTCTTCCCATGCCCGTGCTCTAGGTGATGAGACAATCACCTTCGGAGACGCTTCATCTGGGTGCGTCATCGCCAAAGGTACAGTGTGCGTTAATGATTCTTTCATTTTGAAGGATGTTGCCTTGGTTAGTAAGCTGCAGTATAATTTGCTTTTTGTTTCTCAGCTTACCGATGACGGTTTCGAGGTGAGCTTTAAGAAAAATGCTTGCAAAATTCTTGATTCTTCGGGTAGTCTGGTTTGCGGGATTTCTCGTTTTGGGAGGATCTTTCGTGCTGATTTTTCTGAGTCTTCTGGTGATCCTCTCAGGTGTTTAGTTGCTTCTGAGTCCCGCGACCTTTCTTTCTGGCATAGGAGACTTGGTCATATTGGATTTGACCATTTGACCCGAGTTAGCGGCCACGACCTCATTCGTGGTCTGCCGAAGCTCAAAATGGTCAAAGATCTAGTTTGCGCTCCATGCCGGCACGGTAAGATGGTTGCCGCTTCTCACCCTCTGGTCACAGTGACTATGACCGATGCACCAGGACAACTGCTTCATATGGATACAGTTGGACCAGCTCGAGTGCAGTCAGCAAGAGGGAAGTGGTATGTTCTTGTCGTGGTCGATGACTTCTCGAGGTACTCTTGGGTGTTTTTCTTAGCCTTGAAGGATGAGACGTTTACACATTTCCAAGGTCTTTTCAGTAGGCTTTCTGTTGAGCTTCCGGGTGCCTTACGAGCGATCCGTAGTGACAATGGCACGAAGTTCAAGAATTCCTACTTTGAGAGGTTCTGTGATGAGACAGGTGTAGAGCACCGGTTCTCTTCTCCGCACGTCCCTCAGCAAAATGGCGTCGTGGAGAGGAAGAACCGTACCTTGGTCGAGATGGTCAGGACGATGCTCGATGAGTACTCTACACCGCGGAAGGTTTGGGCTGAGGCTATAGCTACCACTTGCCATGTTTCCAATCGAGTTTTTCTTCAGGCACACTTGCACCGCACTTCTTATGAGTTGAGATATGGGCGAAAGCCCAATGTATCTCATTTTCGTGTGTTTGGTTGCAAGTGCTTTATTCTGAAGTCTGGGAACCTAGACAAGTTCGAGTCACGTTCTTGTGATGGGATCTTTCTAGGTTACTCGACTTCTTCGCGGGCTTATCGGGTTTGGAACTGCGAGTCTAGTAAAATGGTAGAGACCTGTGAGGTGACCTTCGATGAGGCCAGTCCGGGGACTAGGCCCGATATCTTAGGCTCTTTAGAGCAGTCCGAGCCCATCTTTGTGGATGATGAGAATGATGGAGATGAGGGTTGTCTACCCGATCCAGTTCCTCTACCACCCCTTGGGGTGCCTTCTTCCACCGCACCTCGAGGCGATCAGCCCATGCCTTCTGCTTCTCCTGGAGCTAGTGGCTCTGTTCCTACCTTGTCAACTCATGAGGTAGAGGCCACGTCTTCATCTCATCCTGGACCTCCTCGACATATTCAGAAAGCTCATCCTTCTGAGCAGATTATTGGAGACCTCTTTGAGCGTGTCACACGCTCAAAGTCTGCCATGTCACTTTTCTGTCTCTATTCTGCCTTTGTTGCCTCCTTTGAGCCCAAAGACGTTTGTCATGCTCTATCTGACGAGTCTTGGGTCAATGCCATGCATGAGGAGCTTGAAAATTTCGATAGAAACAAGGTCTAGTCGCTTGTTGAGCCCCCGCGTGGTCACAATGTCATTGGGACCAAGTGGGTGTTCAAGAACAAGCAGAGTGAGGATGGGGTGGTTGTTCGAAACAAGGCTAGACTGGTAGCTCAGGGCTTTTCTCAGGTTGAGGGTCTAGATTTTGAGGAGACCTTTGCCCCTGTAGCTAGACTTGAAGCCATTAGAATCCTGCTTGCTTTTGCAGCTTATAAGGGTTTCAAGCTTTACCAGATGGATGTCAAGAGTTCCTTCCTTAATGGGTTCATTGAGGAAGAAGTCTATGTGAGACAGCCTCCTGGTTTCGAGAACCCCAAATACCCTAACCATCTCTTCAAGCTTTCCAAGGCGTTGTATGGACTTAAGCAGGCTCCTAGAGCTTGGTATGAGAGGCTTAAGTCCTACTTGTTGAGTCATGGGTTTGAGATGGGTAAAGTAGACAAGACCTTGTTCATCCGCCGGCATGACACTGATCTTCTGCTCGTCCAGATTTGTGTGGACGACATCATCTTTGGCGGCTCTTCACATGCTCTCGTTTCCCAGTTTTCCGATGTCATGACCTCGGAGTTTGAGATGAGCATGATGGGCGAGTTGAGCTTCTTCCTTGGCTTCCAAATTAAGCAGACTCGGGAGGGTACCTTCTTGCATCAGGGTAAGTACACTCGAGACCTCCTGAAGCGCTTCGATATGAGTGATGGTAAGCCGGTATCCACTCCTATGGCTACATCAGCTTTACTCGACCCAGATGAGGACGGCGAGCCAGTTGATCAGAAGGAGTATAGGAGTATGATCGGCTCCCTCTTATACCTCACTGCCTCGAGACCGGACATACACTTCTCCGTGTGTCTGTGTGCTCGTTTTCAGGCTTCTCCTCGCGTATCTCACCGCCAGGCGGTGAAGCGCATTCTTCGGTACCTTCGAGCTACCATTGACTATGGTATCTGGTACTCTTCCTCCTCCTGTCCTTCCTTGAGAGCCTACTTAGACGCAGACTTTGCTGGCTATAGGATAGATAGGAAGAGCACTTTGGGCACCTGCCAGTTCATTGGCACTTCCCTCGTTTCCTGGCCTTCAAGGAAGCAGTCCGGTGTTACGCAGTCCACCGCAGAGGCCGAGTACGTTGCTGCAGCCAGTTGCTATAGCCAGGTGCTTTGGATGGTCTCGACTCTGCGGGACTTTGGGTTAGTTATCGACAGTGTTCCACTCTTTTGTGACAACACTTCTGCGATTAACATCGCTAAGAACTCAGTGCAGCACTCCCGGATCAAGCATATTGATATCCGATATCACTTCCTTCGAGACCATGTAGAGAAGGGTGACATAGTGCTCCAGTTTGTGGAGAGTGACCACCAGTTGGCTGATATCTTCACCAAGCCTTTGGATAGCTCTAGGTTTTCAGCTCTGCGGGGAGAGCTTGGGGTGGTCTGTCATTATGGACTGTTGTGAGGGGAGCTTTGTGCTTTACTGCTTTATTATATTAATTATGTTCTTGCTCCTTTCTGTTGCATTGCATTTTGGGTGCATTCGGGATAGTCCTTCTAGCATAGGTTAGAGTGATCTTCTTGTCTAGCTGTTTAGACTTCTTGCTCTTATCTTGTGACTCTAGGATGCTGCTTATTAGCTGTCTCTCTTCTCTCTAGGTTGAGCTTACTTACTTCTTGTGGGTTCTAGCAAGGGTTGGGCCACCCTCGGATAGACAGGGTACGTGTTTGCTCCCTAGGTTGTTAGTAGACCGGCTGATAGTCCTCGAGTCATATGGGGTAGATGAGAGTCAGTCTGAGCCATAGTATCCTCTATACCTTGTCTATGCTTTAAGGACTGCCCTTTCAGATTTTCCTTGCCAGCTTCTCTTGGTTATTGTTTTGGTTCAGGGGGAGTTCATTTAGGAGCTTTTGGAGCTTAATTTTGACATAACTCAACTTGAACTAAAAGTTGCATCACATGTTGAGGGGAAGCAGGATTTCTTGCATGTCATTCTGCATTGTAAATAGCTACATTGATCCTTGATTATTATCCTTTCATGATATGTTTACATCGTGATGGGAACGGGTCCCGATCTTCCAACAGGTTCTGGGTAAGTTCGATTTGGTGGAGGCGCGACACAAATCGATCCGGCTTCCGAACGACACGTTCCGAACCCCGCAATCGCAGCACCACGTCTCCTCAGGTTATCAACCGTGCGCAGCCCGGTTGACCTCGCCAAGAAGGCTAATCCTCGCCTGCGAATCGAAGAACACAAGCAAGAACAAGGAAGAACACAACTGAATTGCAGATGGATAGATTTAGCACTCGAAAGTTGGGGTCTCACAAACCGATGAACGGCGAATCTGTTCAAAGACAAATCAATCTAAGCAAAACCCCAAACCCTAATGGTGGGGGTGGCGGCTGGATATAAAGGAGTTAGGGGCGTGCAAAACCCCTAGACGCGCCCCTAATGGGCTCCAACACGATACAAAGCCGATCGGCCCAAAAGACGGTGGCGCAGCACCCTGACAGATTCTGAACGTCCAATTGTTTTGACGATTCCTGTTGACTCAGAAGGAATTTTGACATGGGACCAAAGCCATTGGAAAGGTGGTCTTCTCAGCTTTCCATACATATGTAGAACGTCCAAAACGGAGTCCGGATGCGATCTGGGCGTCCGTTTTAGTGCGGACTGGTCCTGGACTCCGAATTGGATTCGAAGTCGGTTTGAGTTGGGCCTCCAACATGATTCGACCGTCCTTGCTGGACTTGTGCGCCCCGTAGCCCTTCTCCAAGTACTTCCAGGTCCTCTCCATGGTTCCTAATCATAATTAAATCATTAGGTAGCAATCTATTCTCAAATGAACAAAAAGAAGTACTTAGGAACGAGCTCACCTGTAAATTCAATTGTCGGGCGCGAGCTCTAGTGATTGGTCCTTGAATGTCAAGTGGAGGAGTGTTGTGTGTAACCGAAGAAGTGATGTCCTCATCATCCTCCCCCTCTTGAAGCGGAGTTGTCCTCAACTCAGCCTCATCTTCATCTCCCAAGTATGGTTTCAAATCTGAAATGTTAAAGGTGGGACTAACCCCAAACTCGGGAGGCAACTCAAGTGTATATGCATTATCATTTATCTTCTCAACTATCTTAAAAGGACCAGTAGCTCGAGGCATCAATTTTGATTTTCTTAACTCAGGAAATCTATCCTTTCTCAAGTGCAACCAAACAAAATCACCCGGTTCAAGTTTAACTTCCTTTCTACCTTTACTACCAGCAATCCTATATTTGTCATTCATTTTTTCAATGTTGGCCTTAGTAGTCTCATGCATTTTGACAATAAAATCAGCACGCGCCTTAGCATCATTATGAACTCTCTCACTAGTTGGCAAAGGTAAAATATCAATAGGGGCACGGGGATTGAATCCATACACTACCTGAAAAGGACTTACCTTGGTGGTGGAGTGTTCCGCTCGATTATAGGCGAACTCAACATGCGGCAAACACTCTTCCCACAGCTTCAAATTGTTCTTCAAAATAGCTCTCAACATGGTAGACAATGTGCGGTTCACCACCTCAGTTTGGCCATCAGTTTGTGGGTGACATGTTGTAGAGAACAACAACTTTGCACCCAACTTGTTCCATAGAGTACGCCAAAAGTGACTCAAGAACTTGACATCACGATCTGAAACAATAGTAGAAGGCATACCATGCAAACGAACTATCTCTTTGAAAAAGAGGTCAGCAATATGAACGGCATCATCGGTTTTATGACATGGTATAAAGTGAGCCATCTTAGAAAAGCGATCCACAACAACAAAAATGCTATCCCTCCCCCTCTTAGTCCTGGGCAACCCTAAAACAAAGTCCATAGAAATATCTGCCCACGGAATAGAAGGAACAGGAAGAGGCATATATAAACCATGTGGATTCAAGCGAGACTTAGCTTTTTGACATGTAGTGCAGCGAGCAACAAACCGCTCAACATCTCGCCTCATCTTTGGCCAAAAGAAGTGTGTGGCCAGAACATTCTCTGTCTTCTTAGCACCAAAATGTCCCATCAAACCGCCTCCATGCGCCTCCTGCAACAACAAAAGACGAACGGATCCAACTGGAATGCATAGGCGGTTAGCTCTAAACAAATATCCATCATTGATCACGAATTTATTCCATGCTTGTCCCTCTTTACAATGCAACAACACATCCTTAAAATCAGCATCAAAAGCATATTGCCCTTTAATAGTTTCAAGACCAAAAATGCGACAATCAAGTTGAGACAACATGGTATAGCGTCGAGACAAAGCATCAGCAATCACATTATCCTTCCCTTTCTTGTGTTTAATGACATAAGTAAATGATTCAATAAATTCAACCCACTTAGCATGTCTACGATTCAAATTGGTTTGACTACGAATATGCTTAAGTGATTCATGATCGGAATGAATGACAAATTCTTTAGGCCATAAATAGTGTTGCCACGTCTCTAAAGAACGAACAAGAGCATACAATTCTTTATCATACGTGGAATAATTAAGAGCAGGACCATTCAATTTTTCACTAAAGTAGGCAACAGGTTTGCCTTCTTGCATCAAAACACCACCAATACCAATTCCGCTAGCATCACATTCCAGCTCAAAAGTCTTACCGAAATCCGGAAGTTGGAGCAATGGTGCGTGTGTAAGCTTGTCCTTCAAAAGATTAAAGGACTCCTCTTGTGATGGCCCCCAATGGAACACGACGCCCTTCTTTGTCAACTCAATCAATGGCGTCGCAATGGTGCTGAATTCCTTGACAAAGCGGCGATAAAATCCTGCAAGGCCAAGAAAACTCCGCACTTGGGAGACCGTTGTGGGCGTGGGCCAACTCCATATCGCCTCCACCTTGCCTCTATCAACCTCAATTCCCTGTGGAGTCACAACATAGCCAAGAAAAGAGACTCGATCCGTGCAAAAGGTGCACTTGTCAAGGTTACCAAACAAACGCGCATCTTTCAAAGCATTAAAAACAGCACGTAAGTGATTCAAATGTTCATCCATGGACTTGCTATAAATCAAGATATCATCAAAGTAAACAACCACAAATTTGCCAATGAAAGGACGTAAAACCTCGTGCATTAATCTCATGAAAGTGCTAGGTGCATTAGTTAAACCAAAAGGCATGACTAACCACTCATACAAGCCGAACTTAGTTTTAAAAGCAGTTTTCCATTCATCGCCAAGTTTCATTCTTATTTGGTGGTATCCACTACGCAAGTCAATCTTTGTGAAAATTATAGCACCACACAACTCATCAAGCATGTCGTCTAGCCTAGGAATAGGATGACGATACCTTATAGTAATGTTGTTAATGGCTCTACAATCTACACACATACGCCAAGATCCATCTTTTTTGGGAACCAAAAGAACAGGAACAGCACAAGGACTAAGGCTCTCACGTACGTACCCACGGTCCAAAAGGTCTTGGACTTGTCGCTGAATCTCCTTAGTCTCTTCGGGATTGGTCCTGTACGCCGCACGATTTGGCAAACTCGCTCCAGGGATCAAGTCAATCTGGTGTTCAATCCCTCGAATAGGTGGAAGTCCTGGAGGTATCTCATCAGGGAAAACATCTCTAAACTCCTGCAAAAGGTTAGTGACAGGAGCAGGCAAAGTGCAAGGCATATTATCAAGAGAAAATAAAGCATCTTTGCACACAAAAGCATAGCATGTATCATTAACATCATCAATTTCAGCAAGGTCTGATTTTGTGGCAAGCAGAACAGAATTTTTTAAATGGATTACTTGCTGTTTTTCAGATTTATCATGTTCCTTTGCATCATTAGCAGCAGCAATTCTCTCCCTATCGGCCTCTATTATCTCAACTGGGGTCAAAGGCAGTAAAGTAACTTTCTTTCCCTTATGCATAAAAGTGTATTTGTTACTACTACCATGGTGTAAAGCATCATTATCAAATTCCCAAGGTCTACCCAATAAAAGAGAGCATGCTTGCATGGGAACCACATCACAATCAACATGATCAGCATAACCACCAATGGAAAAATGGACTCGGCATGTTTGTGTTACCTTAGCTTTTCCAGAATCATTTAACCACTGAATATGGTATGGATGTGGATGTGGTCGCGTGGTCAAGCCAAGCTTCTTGACCAAATCAGAACTCACCAAGTTGTTGCAGCTTCCTCCATCAATGATGACACGTGCACGCCGGTTCTTGATTGCGAAGAAAGTCTGAAACAAATTATGGCGTTGAAGCTTGTCGGTTTGTTCTACCTGTGTGCTGAGGACTCGCTGCACAATGATGCTCCGTAGCGTCGCTGTGGACGCCCCACCAAGGACCAGGTCATCATCACCACCGCCAGTGTCATCCGAGGCAGCAGCAACATCATCATCCTCCTCGACATCTGAAGTGCTGATGTAGCCTCCATCTTCTGTGGCGATGTATGCCCGTTGGCTAGGGCAATTCTTCTGCACATGACCAAGCCCATGACAGCGGTGGCACTGAATGTCGGAGGAGCGGCCCGTTGAAGCCACGGAAGAAGAACTCTTGGCTGGAACCTGCAAAGAATTTTTTGAAGGTGGCTTCGGTGGCGCTGCTGCAATCTTGTTCACAGGTGGTGGAGGAGAACGAAAGCTCGAAGAAGACTTGGGCAGTCCCGCTGATGTAGTCGTTCGCGGCGTGTAGAAGGGTCGTTCAGTGCGTACCTTCGCTGATTCCTTGCGTCCCTGCAATTCTTTTTCTGCAAGCATAGCAAGGTGGAACAACTGGTTGACAGTAGTAAATTCTTTATAATCAACAATGTCCTGAATTTCACGCCGTAAACCCCCGTAGAAACGACAAATCTTATCCTCCGTGTCCTCAACAACCCCACAACGCATCATACCCTTTTGAAGCTCAGCATAATAGTCCTGAACAGAACGATCACCTTGTTCTAAGCGCTGCAATTTTTTTCTCAATTCAAGTTTATATGTGGGAGGAACAAAACGATTACGCATATCTTCTTTTAACCCCTCCCATGTATCAGGTTGTAAGCGCATGTTACTTAGTTCATTCCACCAGATAATAGCAAAGTCCTTAAACTCACTAGTAGCTTGTCTAACTCTATGTTGTTCAGGAACCAAGTGAGAATTAAATTTTTGCTCTACCGTCATCTCCCAATCAAGATATATTTCAGCATCATAAAGACCAGAAAAAGATGGAATGGTAAACTTAACTTTAGCAAAAGGGTCGTCGGTACCATGACGAGTCTGGTTATTACCTTCCATACCATGTCGGTTCTGGTTATTACCTCCCATACCTTGTCGGTTTTGCTGAAGACGCCGACGTAGTCGTGCATCTTGTGTCGCCCGCCGATCAATGTTGCCATCTGCATCATACACTATGTCATCATCAGGACGATGGCCGTCATTGACAGGTGGCAGACGTGCCTCCAATTTGTCCATCCGACCAGTGAGGTCAGCCAACCGCCGCTCCACCCGCTCAATGCCTTCCGTGGTGTTCAACTTGGCAATGGCGGCGACGATGGTGTCCATTCTCGCGCCGAGTGAAGCATTTTGTTTGTCGAGCGCAGCTTGTAGCTGGCCGCGACTAACACACTCGTTGAAATCGACCGGTGACCCGTGTCCTTCGTCTCCTGCCATGGTTAGTGGAAACACAGGGAAAACAAAAGGATTATCCCTATCAACTACAAATGAAGGGCAGTGGAATCTCGCAAAGGAAGTGGCTTACCAAGCTCTTACAAGTGTTCTTACCAAAGCAGCAAGTGGTACAACCGGTGGCTGGTTCGTGAAACCATGTCGAGCGTGGGTACGATTGCAAGGGTCAAAACTGTGCTATCCAGAAGTAGATATATGGAGCTTGGATGGCCAAATATATCAGTGGAACACAAATCAATAACAGATAGTAATGCTGAATAAATGTCCAAAGCACTGGTCCTAGTTGCTGGCCTAAATGTGTCCTATATCAGTGTTAGGATATGATGAACAAGGAATCACGGCCAGAAAGTAAGCGAAGACAGCAACAAAGATGGCCAGGGAATGAGAGACTTAATTCAGCATAAGCACAAAACAAATGAATTTCTGTCACCTAAAACTGTGCTCTTTCTTTTTTTCTTTTTTGTCTTTTTTTTCTTTTTTTTTCTTTTTTTTTCTTTTTTTTCTTTTAGGCACGGAACTCAGGTGCCTTTGCTCTCAGGCAAAACCAGGTGCCGAAATTTTTCTTTTTTGTTTCTTTTTTCTGTTATTTTTTTCACAAAGCAGAGCACAGAAATAGGAACCACACAAAGTTTCACCTCAATCTAATGTAAGGTGTGGCCTACAGAAAATAATGAATGTGCAGGAAATTCGGTGAATCAATTTCGGAGCTCGAGTACTGCACTTTCCAGGCCGAATTTGGGCAAAATAAATTCGCCAAAACCCGACGATGTCAGGTCGGTTTCGGATGCAAAATTTAATTTCACCCAATTTCAAAAAAAAATCTCCTGATTTCGAGTCCGTATGCAAAAGTTATGGCCGTTTGAAGATGGGACTCCGAGTTATGGTTTCTGTGGAGGCCGAAACGAAATCGGGTGGAGGGAATTGGTGGAAATTGGTGGCGGAAGCTCGGGGAATGGTGGGGGATGGTGGTGTGTGATCACGAGATGTGAAGGATGACTCAAACAGAGGGTGGGATATGGGTGGGAAAACAAAAACAGAGGGTGGAAAACGCGATGGATGACGGCTAGGGTTTGTATGAAAGAGATGTAGCGGAAGCAAGACAACCCGAAACAAAACACGATCTAAACCAGCAACACAACTCGACTAAGGACACAAACTCAACACTACGGACTCTGGAATCAAATTGTGCAAAGGCTAAACGAGATCTAGGACAGGAAACAACCTATGACTACAATTTTTTTGTAGGGCTTTTTCATGGACTCTAGGACGAAACCGAAAACAACAAAGGAGGGTAACGCGAACCTGAAGGAACACCTGAAGCTCTGATTACCACTTGATGGGAACGGGTCCCGATCTTCCAACAGGTTCTGGGTAAGTTCGATTTGCTGGAGGCGCGACACAAATCGATCCGGCTTCCGAACGACACGTTCCGAACCCCGCAATCGCAGCACCACGTCTCCTCAGGTTATCAACCGTGCGCAGCCCGGTTGACCTCGCCAAGAAGGCTAATCCTCGCCTGCGAATCGAAGAACACAAGCAAGAACAAGGAAGAACACAACTGAATTGCAGATGGATAGATTTAGCACTCGAAAGTTGGGGTCTCACAAACCGATGAACGGCGAATCTGTTCAAAGACAAATCAATCTAAGCAAAACCCCAAACCCTAATGGTGGGGGTGGCGGCTGGATATAAAGGAGTTAGGGGCGTGCAAAACCCCTAGACGCGCCCCTAATGGGCTCCAACACGATACAAAGCCGATCGGCCCAAAAGACGGTGGCGCAGCACCCTGACAGATTCTGAACGTCCAATTGTTTTGACGATTCCTGTTGACTCAGAAGGAATTTTGACATGGGACCAAAGCCATTGGAAAGGTGGTCTTCTCAGCTTTCCATACATATGTAGAACGTCCAAAACGGAGTCCGGATGCGATCTGGGCGTCCGTTTTAGTGCGGACTGGTCCTGGACTCCGAATTGGATTCGAAGTCGGTTTGAGTTGGGCCTCCAACATGATTCGACCGTCCTTGCTGGACTTGTGCGCCCCGTAGCCCTTCTCCAAGTACTTCTAGGTCCTCTCCATGGTTCCTAATCATAATTAAATCATTAGGTAGCAATCTATTCTCAAATGAACAAAAAGAAGTACTTAGGAACGAGCTCACCTGTAAATTCAATTGTCGGGCGCGAGCTCTAGTGATTGGTCCTTGAATGTCAAGTGGAGGAGTGTTGTGTGTAACCGAAGAAGTGATGTCCTCATCACATCGCCTTACATCCTACCATGACTTATGCTTCATTGCTAGATTGATCATGACTTCATATGTGTAGACTAGCTTTTTGCCATGATAAGTTTATTAAAATTGCTCAACTTGAATTAAAACTTGTCATGTTAGCTTTCGAGATTAGTCTTTCTTGAGTTATCCTTTTATGATTCATGTCATGTCAAATAGGCTGAGTTGAGCGTTGAATCAGGCTGAGTTGAGCATTGAATCTCTATTGAGCCTTAGATCGAGCTATTTTAGTCTCTTGATGATGCATAAGTTAGTACAATCTTCTATGGATGCTAAAAGATCTCTTTTGTGCGAAAAAACTGATCTCACCAATCCTCTCCTATGAGATTGCTTGTCATTGCACTTGGCATGAACTTAGGGGGAGTTTTGGATGACCAAGATCATTGTCTTAAGCTTCTTGCTTGGCATGATCGCTTAAGGCTTGAGATCTAGCACACGACTAAAGAAAAATCTGGTTGGCAACGACCTTGAATTTCAAAACAAAATGTGTCACTTGTGCTTTATTTGCTTAATTTACAAAAAGAACCAAGTACTTAAACAAATGTTTCACTCTTGAGCTTGTAGCACTCTAATTAGGCTCAATACTAGCTTCTTGGTTCCGCTTAGCTTATTGACATGGTTTGCATCATCCTTGGATACCTCTAGCTAGACTTTTATCATAGATGACTTGACATGCTCACAAATTGCACTAAATTTCAGATTGTCATCTATTTGGTTTGGCTGGCTTATATATATCTTGTCATGATCTAGATAGCATTCTATTGGGTTATGGCTTGATGTAATACTTGTTGGTCATCTTGGATAATTCTCATGGCTCTTAATGCTTAGAATAATCAAACTTCAGCCATTTCATCCATTTCCATGGCTTGTTCTCTTCCTTGCATCCTTAATGTGTTTATTGCCAAAAGGGGGAGAATAGTGGTAGAAAAAGCCATTTTGGAAGCTTTGAGGAAAACTTGTTCTTTCTTTTGTTCCTTGTGTCGATGTGGTCATTAGCTTCATTTCCTTCCTCTTGACCATGTTTGACTTCCTTCTTGCATTTCAAACTCAACTTTGTGCTTTTTCGGGGTTTGTCAATATACTCATCAAGGGGGAGATTGAGAGACCATGTGGAGGTCATCCCATGTGTGTGATGAGTAATTGACATCGGTTTAGGGAAGTCGAGTTTGATGTGGTTGGTTCGGACCATGTCGTTGCGTGGTGCAAAGGACTCGGTCGGACTTGGTCAAACCTGGTCAAAGGGCTTAGATTACATATTATGTCGACTTGTCAGGTTTGGGCTATTTCATTAATGCATTTATGCTTTCACGTATCGAGCAGTGCTATTTGATGTGTTTCTTGTCTATGTTGGTTGCAGGACGTCGAGGCGGAGTCGTGGTGAAACACGAGGTGACCGGACTAGACACGGGCGGTGTTGAGGTCAGAACGGTCGAGATGTGTCGAAGACGGCGGAGACTCGAGGTGGTTGCCAGGCTTGGACGACATGGAGCGCGGAAGCTTCCCGGAAGGTGCAGGAGGGGCGAAATGGTAATTTCGCAAGGCTGCAAAACTGGGAGCGGGCTCCGTTCGGGTTTAGCGGGCGTAACGGGTTGGAGACCTGTTAGCCAAGGGCTATAAATAGAGGTGGGTGGCTGCATGCCCACTTATGCTCTCCACGGGTTGCTAGGGTTTCCTTTAGTCAAAATGAGCTTTAGAGGGTTGTTTTGGCTTTAGGCTTTAGTTGGTGAGAGTGGGTGGAGGAGGCAGAGGGTTGTGCCCCCTTCGATGCTTTTCTCTGTGTGTGTTCTTGAGAGATAGGAGATGGGTTCTTGATCTTTCAAGCATGTATGGGGTTGTAGGGATGGTATGAGTTGATACTCTATGCAATCATGTATCTCTCTTCCTCATTATCAATCCAAGATGATTCTATTTGAGTTTGTTTGAGTTCCCAGTCTCTCTGTAGTTTTGGCTCTACGATAGTCTCTTGGCTTGATTTCTTGTTTTTGAGTTGTTTCTTGTTGGGAAGGTCCAAAATGGGTTGCTCTATGTTGGGATGATGCCTCAAGATCATTTGATCAGTTAAAATCCCAAGAACCCAGTTTTGATTTCAGTTTTTGCTCTTGGACCTCCTCTGTTCTTCATTTGCATTTCTAGGGTTTAGTGCTGTTCTTGATTCTCTTCGTGTGATGGCTTGAAGCTTGGGTTCTAGAGTCCTGAGGCTATCAATTAGCTTCCCTCAAAGTTTCATGGCCAGAGGATCAATGATTAAGGAGTAATTTGATTTTTGGTGGAGTCTCTGTAAGTTTTCAAGATTTTGCCCATTTCTAAATTTCTAGGGTTTGGTGTTATTTTCGATTCCCTTCACGATATGGCATGAAACCTAGCATGAGAGGTCCAGAGGATATTGCTAATCTATCCTCAAAGTTTCACAGCCAAATGATCAAAGATGAAATGGGAATTTGAGTTTTTGGGCAACTCTCTGTACTTTTCAGGTTTTTGTCCATTTCTGAAATTTGGGCTTTTGAGTTGAGTTTTCTTATTTCCCAAAGTCCTCTTCATATTTAGTTGGTTGTTGTGCTGCCTTAGACCAAAAAGAATGGAAGGAAACCATCGTTTCCCTTGTTTTTTGTAGATCTGAATGTTTACCTGAAAATCAGATATTTCAGTCTCTTCTCGGGTTGCCTGAAATTCAGAAGACCGTTCAGACCGGCGTTTACCCAGCGGTCAGACCAGCTTTTACCCAGCGGTCAGACCGGCGTTTACCCAACGGTCTGACTGGCCTCCTGTGCACTTGGTGCTGCCTCTTGTTTTCTTTGGGGTGTTTACTGTCTTTCTATGTTTTGCTTGCTGTGGTTTTTCCAGAGAGTCTTGGTTCTCTTCTTTTTAGCTTTCCATAGCTATTGAGGAGAGTTTTCGAAGTGAGTACTTTTTGGGGGCAAGATTTGAAGATGTCGACATTCACCCCCCCTCTGTCGCCATTTCGGTCCAACAGATCATATCACTCATCTTCATAGCACCCATTTTGGTACATAAATCTTTTGTGATACGAGCAGATTTAAAGATAATTTGTTTCGATTCAGATTCTACTTCAAACTTTCTAGATTCTATAAGCTTAACAACCATAGGAGGATTATTCTTGGAATGCTCAATAAAATTAAATCTTAAACCATAATTTTTCACTCTTATTTTTGACTTTTCTAGAATCATAGTCAAATTCTTCTTGCCAAAAGAAAGCACTCTAACATGCTCTTAAGATACTCATTTTCTTTAGCTAGAGAGGAACAAGATGAGCAATTAATGGATTCATTTGCAAAATTTTTAAAAGTAATAAGCTGAACAAATTTGTCTGTTTTAGCAAAATCAGTAAGTTGTGTAGTCAAACCTTCTATTTCAATGTTGAGCTTTGGACAGTTAGAGTAAGAAAGAGTCTTATTGTTGTGGTTATAGACCAAACAGAGAGAGAGGTGTGGTAGTGGAGAGTTAGGTGAGCAATGCTTAGGGTTTCCCTATGGCCTGGACTGTATATATATGGCTACATGGGGAATGTTTTACAACTTTACCTTTACACTCAAGCATCCCCCTTAGGGGCATTTATGTCATTACACATGCCCTATTTTTGGCCTTACAACCTTCTAACAGGCCTGCTGGGCTTAGGTGGGGGCCACCCCTACAACAGGAGCATGGGTATAAGTTCGTCGGTATTGCGGCGTCTGACCCGCGCGCACCCGGGGGCTTTTCGACCCGCATTTTTCGAGGCGTCTGACACGTCTGGCAAGGGTGTGGGAGGCGCGGCATGGTAGGACAGGTGCGCCATGTGCACACTTTGACCGCGATGCCTCACCTCCCACCGGTTGCGCTTCCATCGATTGGAATGCCATCGGTTGACCTTCCGCCAGCCTGGCGACTCCCCACCGGGCGAGCATGGGTATAAGTTCGTCGGTACTGCGGCGTGTTCCTCCCTCATCCCCGGTTGCTCGCCTTGTTCCTGCACGTGGTTATCTTCTCACAAGTAGGCCTACTTTTGTTCATCTGCGTTCGATGATTGCGTCTACGGTCGCTAATATCAGCAAGTGTTGATGAACAGAAGAAGGCCTTTTTATGAGAACAGGTCAAAATTTGCCATGGATCGGCGCGCCGTGCTTACGCGTGTGTCGTTTTGTAAGAGCAGGGCAGCAACCACGTCGAAGGCGTAGTCGAGGCTGACTGGTCAATGCCCTGAGTGTGGCGCGCTCTCTTTTGCCAGCTGACCTTCCACCGGTTGAACTCCAGAGTCTTTGTGTGAGCCTGAGATTGGAGGGCCACCTTGGCTGGTGATTGCACGTCTCTGGACTTCGCCTGCCAGGGGCGGCTTGCGAAGACAAAGCCAGACCTGCACCTGACCAAATTCTACGGGCGTTATCTGTGAACTATTAGTCAGACAAAGATATTGAATATATTAGGATCGGGACGCAAAACTGTCCCCCGTGCACGAGGCCGAGTCGGAGGCCCAGTTGGACCACCGAAATATAGGCCGAAGCAGGCACCGGGGTCGTCCCGAGCCCTCTAAGTTAAGGTAGACTTCAAGCTTGCCACGTAGGCTTGTGGAGGTGTGGTGAAGTGTCCCTTCATGAGGACGGAGCCGAAGTCGGAGCCAGAGTTGCCCTGCGGAGGTGAAAATCCCGCCGAAGTTACAGTCGAAATTGACCGGTCCATGGCCTGCCGTTATTGCGTTGATGGCCCCGAGAATCGTGATGAAGCGCAGACCTGCATTCATTCCCGCTACAGTCGAAGTTACAGAGCATACGCCAGATCGTGCGACCTGCATTCACTCCTGAGGGAGCGGACGCGTGGTGGAGCTCGATTGGCGCGTCGAGTGCTGTCAGGCCATAGCATGACCACGGTCGTGCGTCTGTTTCTGACGGGGCACGACGCGTGTGGGTGGCTGTGCCACTTTGGTTTCAATCGTGGGGAGGTGAGCGGTTCGTCTCCCGCCGGTTACACTTACCGGCGGTGCGGGAGATGCAGGGGCTTTAAATACCCCCTACGGCACCACGTCTACGCTCTCCTCCTCACGCGAACGTGCTCAGCAGGCCGGTGGCAGCGCCTTCTCCCGGCTGTCGTCGCTGCTCGAGGTGAAGTACATGCTCGAGGAGCGCGATTCCACGCTGGTAGACAAATGGTGGATGGCGACGGAGAAAATGGACGGTCCATGCTCCTGCGTCTTGGGCCCAACGATCACGACGGAGCAGATGATCCGCAGCCTGCTGCGCGAAGGGAAGCTGTCGGACCGCCAGGAGGTGCGACTGCTTGCCAGCGACGAGACCGAGCCGCGCCCCGAGAAGTCGGAGGTGATCGTCTTCGTCACCTATTTTGAAGCCGGGCTTCACATCCCGGCTGCCATGATTGTCAGCGATGTCTTGCGGACCTTTGGGCTTGAGCTGGCACAAATGACTTCGAATGGGATAGCCCGCCTTGCCATGTACAGCTGGGCCTTGCATACGAAAGCTTGCTGGCCCAGCGCGTCGATGTTCGCATTTCTCCATGACGCATGGGGTCAGCCAAAGAAGCAGAAAGACGAGACGTTTTCCAACTTTGATAGTGTCAACTTCATCCTGCGGTCACTGTGCGGTAAGATCTTCCCCGCAAACTTGACTCGGGCGAAGTGAGAGCTGAACTGGATGAAACGGTGGTTTTACCACCGTGTGGCGAGCGATCGCGGCCTCGAATGCTCAGGCTAGCCGTTGGTGTTTAACACCACGCCTGGTACGCCGATTGATGCTGAGGACCAGTGGAGGGCGCGGAGGCTTGTGGGGATCGCCGCCCACTTCAACATGCGCGACCTCGCCGAGGAGTTCGTCATGTATGGCGTGGCGCAGCTTGCTGATGGGTGATGCCTCGCGCCTGGGGGACTTCGACCCAACAACGTCCGCCCGTCCGTGTCTTCGCTACCGAGACCCTCCGACCCACATAAGTCTTGGTGGAGCCTTGCCTGTCCCCTATTGTCTATCGGACCTTTTGTCGCCTATAGGGACTCTCCTGGAGGACATGGAGCATGTGGTGGGTGTGTTCCTCAGACTGTATACAGCCAGGGAACACGACCTGTGCGCAGCTGCGACTGCGGAGGTGGACCTGGGGCAGATAAACCATGTGTGCGATGCCTTGAGCATTAGAGTGCCGGAGCACGCCACTCCGGCCCCGAGCCAACCTCGCCGTGATGCCAAGGAGAAAGGACTACTGTCCCGCCGGGGGGCTCGGTCCTCCACGGCCGGACCTGGTGCGCCGGTTGCCACTCGTGTCGGCCTTGTTGCTGCCGACGGTGTGGCGGACGCTGACTCTGACTCGGCAAAGTACACCAATTCAGAGCTAGAAACGGATGCCGAGGGCAAAGGCGAGGGGTCCTTCAGCGGTGCAGAGGATCAAGAGTGTAGTGCGGGCAACCGGGAGGGGGAAGCTTCTTCGTCGGCGGCGGTCGTTGAGGCAGAGCCGTCGCCTGTGGAGGATGCTGGAGCGGAGTCCTTGCCCGTGGTGGTTCCTGGGGCAGAGCCTTCACCTGTGGCTACTACTGGAGTAGACCCCTGCCTGCTGCTACTACCAAGGCGAAGTGTTCGCCTTGCTCCCCAAAGGTGAATCGGCCGTGCACACGATCACCCCCTCCCCCCGCCCGAAGAGGGGGTTCACTCTGGCAACCAAGGTCAGGGGCCTGTGGGATTCTGACTCCAACACTGAGGCCCCCTGGCCCGGTGTCCCCACGGGCCCCCAAGGTTGCGGAAACCGGGGTCAGGTGCTTGCCGGAACTAGCCTCCGGCACGGAGGCCCCCCGGCTCGGAGGGCCAGCTTCGCCAGGGGATGCTGGCATCCTCGTGGTTCCCTCTGAAGCAGAGGGGACACCCTGGTTGAATCCACCAACTGATGTCGAAGGTACACTCACCTTTCTTTAGTCTTGTGGTGCGTTCGTAGGGCCCTAACCGCTCCGTCGCTTCGCAGCGGCATGCCTCCTTGTGCGCGGACAACCCTCAGGGCCTGGGGACGTCCCTTTGGGAGGGGCACCCGATGCTCTGAAGACTGTCATTGTGGATGCCGCGCGCCCAGGCTTAGCGGATTTTGTCCCTCGACCGGAGGTGCCAGGAGCGTGGCAAGGGGTCACGGATAATGCGACCGCGAACCTGGATCACCAGGCGCTGCTAACCTGTGGGTCGGAGCTCCTTGGCGGCGCACTGGAGGTCTCAGAAATGAGGGTGAGTATTTGACCTTTTAGCGAGGTGTGGTCCTTTAGAAGTTTACTAACCGCTTTGTCGTACAGACCCTCGCCCTTGGGCGGGCGTTGCAGGCGGTTCACGCCCGCGAACGGGGGCGTTAGAGGACCGGCTGAGCGCTGCCAAAGAGGCCCTTTGCACAGCCGAGGAGGCGCACTCTGCCAAGGACGACTGCATCCAACGCTTGGAGGCGGAGCGTGCGGAGGCGATCTCATACGCCGAAGCGCTCGTGGAAGCGACGCAGTTAGCGACCACAGAGGCGGCATGGCGAGCGACCACAGAGGAGCAGGACGGCCTGCTCCGGCAAATCGCTGTGCTAGAAGAGGATAAAAGCCGCCTCGCTACGTCTCTTGGGGAACGATAACGTGCTCTAGGGAACGCCTCGGTGGTGGCGTGGGACGCCATGCTGGCACATGAAGGATCTCTCGAAGACCTTGTCGCCGAGGTGCCGCCTCGTTACTTTGGCCCCGAGGAGCTGCTGCGGACGCGTCCAACCTTGTGCTTAGTGCCACCAAATCCTTCGGCAACCACTACTCCTTTGCGACGTCGCGCCTGACCTGGGCTGCCGGCATGTCGACGGGCTAGCTGACCCCGAGCTGGAGATGCCCGCTGGAGCCAGGGTGATGTCGGGCGCCGTACGCTCCATTGGTCGGGCCGCCCGGGCCTTCCATAAACGAATATGGGAGTACATCGGGGAGGCCGCAGCAAAGCTAGAGCTGCGATGGACTAGGGGCAGTGAGGAGAACTTCGGTCAATGGATTGACGAAGTGCCTCGACGCGGCGGAGGCGGTGCCACCGCCACGAGGCTGGGCGTGGACCCACAGGTGTGATGCCAGGGTTCTGGTGTGTAGGCGTGTGTTGCCATGTATGCACCCTCCTTTTGTTTTTGTGAATAAAGTGGAAGCTGCCCCGGTATTCTGACCACGCGTGTCGCTATGCTTTGGGCAGCTACTTGATAGGAACCGGCCACTTGTTTCTGAGCTCATGGCCCGGCGACGTCTTTGACGCTGGTGGTGGGCCGAAGAATCGCTGGATTTCTGGGCGGCCCGGGCCTCCTCGGGAGAGGCTTCAGTGCGGACGCATGTTAAGGAGGAGCCAGCCAAGTAGCATCTCTGAGCATCCGAGGACGCTTGTACATTTGATTCTTACCGCACCCTCTTGTACGCAACCGCTGACTAATGCAGAAAGGGCCTTGGTTGAAGTATGTGTCTCCGTCATTTTGCACGACCGCACTTGCCTCCGATAGGCTCGTAGAGCTTTGTTCCGCCAACGCCTATACGCTAGGTAGACCTTCATGTGCTCTGTCCTCTATCCCTCGAAGAGGTTGCGGCGGAGCTGGCTCCTAGTCAAGGTAGACGCGCGAGCGCTCCGTTTCCTACCCTTCGAAGCGGTGGCGCCTAGTCGAGGTAGACGCGCGATTCATCTAACTGATTCATCGCTACTGGCGTACGTGATCCAGAGACCAGAGATGAAGAAAAGAAGTGGGAAGAAGCAGATGGATAGTCGCTCACCGAAGAAGTCGGCTATGTCGGCTGCTCACCGAAGAATCTGGGAATGTCTTTTTTTTTGCACTTTTGTAATAAAATTGCCGTGAATTTTGCGGAAAAAAGAAGGATTGTCGGAGTGGAGAATGTTGTGGATGAGGACAATCAATTTGATGATCTGAATGTGTTGCTGTGCTTGCGTCTGTATTTGGGTGGAAAGATGCACATCTGAGGCCTGCTGCTGTGTCTTGAGGAATGCCAAGAGCTGGTTTAGCCAGCTCTTGGCATTCCTCAAGACACAGCAGCAGGCCTCGGATGTGCATCTTTCCACCCAAATGTATCACAGACCGTTTGTAGTGTAAACCGTCTGTGAAGGACTATCACAGACAGTTCTATATACAAACCGTATGTGATACGCATAAATCACAGACGGTTAATATTTCGAACCGTCTATGATATTATGGACATCACAGACGGTTCGTGTTAAGAACCGTCTGTGATAATGTTAGACTATCACAGACGGTTATTTATGCAAACCGTCTATGATAGGCAACAATCACAGACGGTTATTAATTTGAACCGTCTGTGATATTGTTTGTATCACAGACGGTTAATATTAATAACCGTCGGTGATAATTCACAGATGGTTATTAATACGAACCGTCTGTGATATATCATTTTCACAGACCGTTTGTGGTTGGAACCATCTGTGATATTCTGCGTAGTATTAATTACTTGGCGTAAGGATGTCGACACCGATCTGTCTTCATTGCGCTGGATCGGTGGAGCAAGGAGGCCGACTTTAGGGAGTTGGGGGTGAAAAAATATCACCGTCTTCTTAGTGATCTGATCAGAGGTTAGTATACTCAATTACTCAACATTCTTAGTGATCTGATCAGAGATTAGTACTCAATTACTTAACATTCTTAGTGATCTAATCAGAGGTTAGTAGTAGGTGTAATAATCATTTTTGACACCCATTTGTCACTTGTGTAGCGTAGATGGACCGAAGCTGGATGTATATTGAGAACCGTGTGAGTGAAGAGTACATTACTGGCGTGTCTGCTTTTAGAAGGGTGACCGAGCTAGATATGTTGAAGAAGGGGATGAAATATATGTATTGCCCATGTATTGATTGTGATAATCTCAAGATGTTTAGCAACTCAGCGCGGATTGAAGCTCACTTGATTCGAAGGGGTTTCAGAAAAGGGTACAAATGTTGGACCAGTCACGGTGAAGAGAAGAGTACACAAGAAGGAAGTTATGACATAGTCGAGGGAGACAACGATATGCCAGTTGTGGACTGTTCTTTCGATCATGAGGATAGGTCGCAGGATGACAATCTAGATCAGATGTTACGTGATGCAGAAGGGAACTATAGTGAGAGAGAGTTTGGTAAATTCGAGGGCTTGATGGAGGACTCGGAGAAACCTTTGTTCCCGGGCTGCAAGCCGCAATACACGAAGTTGTCATCAGTTCTAGAACTGCTAAAATTGAAGGTAAGCAATGGTTGGTTCGACAAGAGTTTCACGGCATTATTAGGTCTCCTTGTGGACATGCTTCCAACGGGAAATGTGTTGCCGAGAACCACCTACCAAGCCAAGAAGATTCTTTGTCCATTAGGAATGGAAGTAGAAAGAATACATGCATGTCAGAATGATTGTATCCTATACCGTAAAAAGTATGCTAGCTTACATGTTTGTCCGGTGTGCAAAGCATCCCGATACAAGCGTAAAAATGACTCTGATGATGGGAAGGGCATCGAGGTGAAGCAAGGACCTCCTGCTAAGGTGATGTGGTATCTTCCTGTAATCCCCCGTTTGAAGCGTTTATTTGCAAACCGCAAGGATGCAAGATTGATGCGTTGGCACTGTGAGCAGCGTAAGAAAGACGGAATGATAAGACATGTTGCTGATTCTGCCCAGTGGAGGAACATCGATAGGATGTTTGTAGATTTCAGTGTGGAACCGAGAAATATAAGGTTTGGGTTGAGTACAGATGGAATGAATCCTTTTGGTAACATGAGCAGCCGACATAGCACCTGGCCCGTGACTCTGTGCATGTACAACCTTCCTCCTTGGCTGTGTATGAAGCGGAAATATATTTTGATGTCACTACTTATCCAAGGGCTGAAGCAACCTGGCAACGATATTGATGTGTTCCTAGCCCCATTGGTGCAAGATCTTGCAATACTGTGGAATGAAGGGGTACATGTATGGGATGCGGACAAACGAGAGAACTTCACTCTACGCGCCATGTTGTTCTGCACCATTAATGATTTTCCTGCCCTTCGTAACCTGTCAGGGTTGAGTATAAAAGGAGCCAAAGCGTGTCCGCACTGCTTAGATTATACCGAGAGTGTGTAGTTGAACAACTCGCGAAAAACTGTGTACATGCGTCACCGTAGGCTCCTTCCAAAGTATCACCCATACCGCAAGATGAAGAAACAATTTGACAGAAAAAAGAGGATGACTCGGTACCAAGACCTTTTAGCGGGAAAGAGGTGTATGATATGGTCAAGGATATAAATGTTGTGTTTGGAAAGGGACGTAAATTGAGGAAGAACATGTGGAAAAAGAGGTCAATATTTTGGGACTTGCCTTATTGGGAGCACTTAGAAGTTCGCAATTGCATCGATGTCATGCACGTAGAGAAGAATGTATGTGACAGTTGATTGGTCTCTTACTGAACATTCCTGATAAAACAAAGGATGGTGTTAACGGAAGGCTTAACTTGGTCGCTATGAACATCAGGACCGAGTTAGCACCGATAGAGATCGATAAAGGCCGGACGTACCTTCCCCCAGCATGCTACACTATGTCTAAGTCCGAGAGAACTGAACTGTGCCAGTCCTTACATGGTGTGAAAGTTCCATCCGGTCACTCCACAAGCATGAAGAAAATTGTTTCCATGGAACATTTAAAATTAATTGGCATGAAGTCTCACGACTGTCATGTGCTAATGACACAAATGCTACCTTTTGCAATTAGAAGTATTTTGCCGAACAAGGTTCGAGTGACAATCATAAGGCTATGTTATTTCTTCAACGCAATTGCTCAGAAGGTCATTGATTCGGATGGACTAGATACTCTGCAAACCGAGGTGGTGACAACTCTATGTCATCTAGAGATGTATTTCCCTCCATCATTTTTTGATATCATGGTCCATCTCATTGTCCACCTTGTGAAAGAGATAAAAATATGCGGCCCCGTATTTCTACGTCATATGTACCCTTTCGAGAGGTACATGAGAATTCTGAAGTTCTATGTATGCAATCGATCTCGACCGGAGGGTAGCATCATCGAAGGTTATACAACAGAAGAGGTCATTGAATTCTGCATCGGCTGCATGGCTCAGGTAGAGCCGATAGGTGTACCTCTATCTTGTCACGAGGGGAGGCTAGAGGGTATCAGGACTATCGGGAGGAAAGCAATAACTCCAGATCAAAATACGTATGCTCAAGCCCATTTCATGGTTTTCCAACACATGACTGAAATCACCCCATATATTGAAGAGCACAAGGACATGCTATGTCAGGACAATGCAGGTCAGTCAGAAGTTTGCATCACGAGACAACACAATCGTCAGTTCAACGAATGGTTCAAGGCGCAATTGACTAGGAGGTCGTCAAGTGAAACACTACAATGGTTGGCAAAAGAGCCAAAATTTACAATTGTGACATGGCAAGGATACGACATTAATGGCTACACATTTTATACAACAGATCAAGATAGAAAGAGCACAGTGCAGAACTCAGGTGTCCGCATAGATGCCTATGATGCGCACGGCAGTACCGCTGGCTCAAGCTTGTACTACGGGCTTGTAGAGGAGATTTAGGAGCTTGACTACGTAATTTTCAAAATTCCTTTATTTCGGTGCCGTTGGGTCCAACTCCCACGAGGTGTAAAGGTTGACAAGTACAGCGTCACTACCGTGGACCTCGAATGTGTAGGATACAAAGACAAACCATTCGTACTCGCGAGGCAAGTTGTTCAAGTATTTTATGTAACCGACCCGGCAAATAAGAAGCGCCATGTAGTTCTTCAGGGAAAAATAATGATTGTCGGGGTTGAGAATGTTGTGGATGAGGAAGAGTACAATCAATTTGATGATTTGCCTCCATTCGGAGATGGCATCAGGCTCGAGGAAGAACAAGGCGATGAAGCAAGCTATATGCGTGTCGATCATCGTGAAGGGATTTATTTAAAATGATATAGCCAGAGTGTAATAAATGATATTGGTTATGCTTGTGTTTTTCATAAATGTATGTATGTTCCATTGTAATTGTAAAATGACTAAGGAACTAAGAAATAGTTATATTTATGGTTATGCTTGCATTTTTCATAAATGTATCTATGTTCCATATTGTAATTGTAAAATGACATACAGACATAGGAACCTAGCTAGCTGCGGGTATTTATAGTGAACTATCACAGGCGGTTTATGAAAAAAAAACCGTCTGTGATAACACATCACAGACGGTTCTATCGATATAACCGTCTGTGATAATATGGATATCACAGACGGTTATATCTATAGAATCGTCTGTGATAATATGCATATCACAGACGGTTATATCTATATAACCGTCTGTGATACCACTATCACAGACGGTTCGTTTAAGGAACCGTCTATGATAGCTTATCTTTAAATACCCGCAGCTAGGTCTGCGGAGTTCGCTCTCGCGCAGTCTCTTGTCTCCACTCTGCCGCTTGGTCCCTCCCACCGCCGCTCCCTCTCGACGCCGCCGGTCCCTCCCGACGCCGGTCCCTCCCGACGCCGTCGGTCCCTCCCAACGCTGGTCCCTCCCGACACCGCCGGTCCCTCCCGACGCCAGTCCCTCCCGACGCCGCTCCCTCCCGACGCCGCCGGTCCCTTCCGACGCCCCTCCGACGCCGCTTCCTCCCGATCGACGCCGTCGGTCCCTCCCGACGCCGCTCCCTCCGAGCTTCACATGTATTTTACATTATATGCTTCACATGTTATATGCTTCACATGTTATATGCTCATGTTATATGCTTCACATGTTATATGTTATAAAGCAAGTGACACACTCCAGTGTACCTTGCACCAATGAACTTGATGCACTAGTTTGTGTTACTTGATTCATAGAACTTTGACAAGCTGGGACCATAGCTCACTGCAGTTAGTTTTTTCTTAGTAGAGAGATGGCGTCAACACAGTCTTCATCGTCGTCATCTGGGTCTCACACTCCCAAGATTGCGAAAACTAAACGTGGCCGTGGAGTATCGAAAAGGCCAGAGGGTCGAATGACCATCACGGTGGTCTCTCCGAATGGGATCCCTCTGGAACCGTCACAGACGGTTAGTAATAAAGACCGTCTGTAATGTGAGTTATCACTGATGGCTCAAGAACCGTCTGTGATAACCACCAACTATCACTGACACCTAAACACTGACGGTTCAGGAACCGTTTGTGATGACGGTTCCGAACCGTCTGTGATAGGGCTGTCTGTAGCAGTGACACATTTTAAATGAGAATATGATGATACCTAATGATGAAAATATATATATTTGTAGAACCACATCACTTTGGAACCAATTGAAGCAAGGGTTCAAGTTGGACAGGTTTTGGAATCCAATTCGGCCTCCAGATCTATTCAGATTCAACTTGACAGGCCAACTTCAAATGGCCATAACTTTTGATCCAGAAGGCTTCTCGGGGCCCGTGTGTACTCGTTGGAAAGCTCTTGCAGTCTACTTTCAGGTGAATCTAGTCTCACCTCCAAACTCCACTCGAGCAGATCAGAAACTGTGAAACAAGTCACGTTATTTTCCCAGTCCGAGTCAAAGTGGGCCGAGGGCCTTGTAACATGGGCTATTTGGGCTGGTACTATTCATGTGAACAGTACCACGGCTGTGTGAACAGTAACCATGAATAGTACCACATCCCTTTTCATTAGATAAGTGTGGCTTCCCCCTCCCCTATTTAAGGAGGTCGCACCCCTTTAGTTTTCCTTGGGTTTTTCTTAAGAGATTATTCTGTTTAGCGGTTTCACCACATGTTCGGTTGAGGAATCCCAACTTGTAAACTTAAATATTATTCGCAATACAGATTGCATCTTTTACTCTCTTGCTCATGTTCTCGATTCGCTTGCAGGAGATAGCCTTCTTGGCGAGGTCAACCGTGTTCGGCATGGTTGATAACCAACGGAGCAGTGGTGTAGTGATTGCGAGGGGTTTGATCTGTTTTGGTCGGAGTCTTTGGATCATCAACGTCGAGATCTCCACAATCGACTTATCAGTACCTCTCGGAAGATCGGTGCTATCGGTGTTGACCATCGCGCCAGAGGCGGGGTCGAATGTCGCTCACAAGGCGGGGTCCGTCGTTGCGCTGGCGGTGGGGTCGATCGTCGCTCGCGAGGCAAGGTCGACCGTTACGCCGGCGGTGGTGGGGTCGATCGCCGCGTTGTGAGCGTTGACATCCGTGGCTGCCACGCCCACGTCGTCGTCCACACTCGCGATCGCCGATGCCGAAGCCCTGGTGTTGACGCGGGACTCCGTCGTGCTCCCCTTCTTCTTCTTAGCCGCCGATGATGAAGCTTTCTTTGGTGCCATCCTTTTTCAGATCTTGAGGCTTGCTCTTGCCTTCCCCACGGATGGCGCCAACTATTGTGGTTACAGACCAAACAGAGAGAGAGGTGTGGTAGTGGAGAGTTAGGTGAGTAATGCTTACGGTTTCCCCTATGGCCTGGACTGTATATATATATATATATATATATATATATATATATATATATATATATATATATATATATATATATATATATATATATATATATACATGGGGAATGTTTTACAACTTTACCCTTACACTCAAGCATCCCCTTAGGGGCATTTATGTCATTACACATGTCCCATTTTGGGCCTTACAGCCTTCTAACAGGCCTGCTGGGCTTAGGTGGGGGCCACCCCTACAACACTTATGATGTAGCATTTGTTGAATTATTTCCTGAGATGATTTTAAGTCTAGCTTCTAATAATTCACACTTAAAGCTAGCTTTAGTTTGAGCATTTGGAATACTTGGCTTTAAACAATTAGAAGAACTAGACTTGAGCTTTTCTATTTCCTCATTTGCAAGCCTTAAGTTTTCATCAAAAGAGTCATGTGACACTTAATTCATCGTGTTTAGTAGTTACATCACTAAGTTGAACCATGTTTGCTACATGACTCACATGATTCATTATCAGGAATACCAGCTCTAAGTCTATTAATCTCAGAATCTAAGCTTTCAACAATGAAATTATTTTTCTTTTAATTTCTTTTCAGTCTTTTTTAATTCAATAGCAAGTTTAATTAAACTATCTTTAAGCTCATCATATGATGGTCTTACCTCATCGAGATCACTATCGTCGTCATCACTTCTTGACATGGCACATGTCCGTGAAGTCATCATTCTTCTTTTTGCCTTTGGCATCATCATCATCGTGGTTGTCATTGTTGTAACTCTCATATTCCGCATTACTCAAATCAAGATGCTTGATAGCCGATAGGACCTTTTTAGCAAACTTAAGATGGAAATTTTCACCTTGGGTGTTGTTGCTCTTGGACAGTCGATGACGATAACTCTTGTCTTCCTTGATCACTCTTCCTTTAAGCTTGAGGCAATTCATCTTAATGTGCCATGGCTTGCTACACTCACAACATCTAAACCAGTAGCCCACACATAGAAGTAAGGAGAGGAGAGTTGAAGGAGGGGACATGTATTTCTCAACAACTACAAGACGAACATTTGTTTCATGCCTTTTGAAGCTCACATGTATAGTTCTGTAATGTTCCTCTTGTACAACTACTACTCCAACTCACAGTGTTTCATGCCCTTTTTTACATGATCCAGTAACCCACCCATAGATGTAAGAAGAAAAGAGTCAGAGGAGCAGAGACAAGAACGAAGTGGAAGCCGAAGGAGAGTGTGGACCATCGGGGACCCAGAAAGCTGACCGTGAGGACGCCATGAAGGCAACTTTTTTGGTAATGACAAGGGACCACCATTCATGTCTTTATCAGCATGAGGACCACACCTAGACCAACCCCAACAACCTTACCACTTCTAGCCCGACACAAGTAGGTCCACCTTCACTCCCACAACCATTTCCCCATTCCTTTTTGGGTTTCACATCAAAAAGACACTAACAGATATGCATAGATGTAACACATATGAGGTAAAAAGTGGAGATCCATCCCTTCAGGAGAAGAGGTGACAGGGAGGAGAGAACTCATGAACACATTGAGTTCCAACATACATTAATAGATATGGATAAATCTATCACACAAGAGGTAAAATAGTGGGATTTGTGATCCATAACTTCAGTTGGAGAGGCGATATGGAGGAGAAACGGAGTCAGGAGGAGAGGTGGTCGATCCAGCTAGGGGCAATGGTGAATCCGACAAGGGTGATGACAGATCCAGCTGGAGGTGAAGGGAAATCTGGCAGGGGCGATGATGGATCCGGCTGGGGGCGATAGCGAGGTTGTCGATCCGGCTGGGAGCGACGACGGGAAGTTGGATTCGACTAGGCGTCTTGAGGTGAGGAGGCAAAAGGATGTGGTCGAGTGTGATAAGAACATGTACCTATGGATACAACCATATTTGCTATGCTTGTTGTTCTAATTACAAGAGCTCCTACACGTCACTTAGCTCATTTCAAAGAGGTTTTACTTTGCTTGATAAAGAACTTATGATATTACATAATGAGGGTTTGTTGCGTTTGTTATCATGTACCGAGATTTATGATCAAGATCATGCAATACGTGAGGCTACACATATGTTAAAACTGAGCACAGTTTTCTGTCAAGAAGGGGAGGATGATGTGACCACGCCACAAACATATACAACCATAGCGCCCAATATCAAGATTGAAGTAAAGGTGAATTCGTTCCTTCAGCTTCAACATATTTTAAATGAGAATATGATGCTATCTAATAATGAAAATATATATTTTTGTAGAACCACATCACTTTTGGACCAATTGAAGCAAGAGTTCAAGTTGGACAGGTTTTGGAATCCAATTCGGCCTACAAATCAATTCGGATTCAGCCTGACAGGCCCAAATTCAAAAGTGCATAACTTTCACATACGGAGTCCGTTTGAGCTCCACAAGTAATTGTTGGAAATATTTTCTTGTCCTCTTTCCAATGGATTTAGTCTCAACTTCAAATTCCTCCTGTGCAAACTGTAATTATTAAAATAAGGTGCTGCATCACCTGTTTGGACCAAATTGGGCCTTGTAATGCTTGGGCCCAAAGGGGAGGCACCCCCCATCAAGGTCCGTATTATTCATAGATGAATAGTACCACCCCTTATGCCTTAGTTTTGTGTGGCTTTCCCTCCCCTATTTAAGAAGGCCGCACCCTTTTAGTTTTCTTGGATTTCGTTTGCTTAGTTTTTTCCATTGTGAAAACTCTTGTTCTTCGCTTGTGTCGACTAGACCAACCATAAAGAATCTCTACGGAATCCCACCTTTTGAACTCAATATAAATATTTGTAATTTCAGATTGCTTGTTGTCTTGTTCTTGCGTGTTATTCGGTTGCATGTAGGAATAGACCTTCGTGGTCAAGTCAACCGTGTTCTTGGCACGGTTGATAACAACTTGCAGTGTGGTTTAGCGATTTCTTGGTGTTGTGGTCATGGCCGGTTAGAAGCCTGCATCGCCAAAGTTGTTCTCCTCCAAATCGAAGTTATCATTCTATCGGAAGATTAGGACCCCATTGCCTCATCAGAGTGAGTGAGTGAGCGTGCAAAACCTAGCAGGGCACAACTTATACAAGGAACCATCACATATGGTTCTATTAAGGAACCGTCTATGATATTAGTATCATAGATGGTTCCATAATAGAACTATTTGTGATATAAATGACACCACAGATGGCTCTATTATGGAACCATCTATGATGTGGTAGCATACCATAAGCAGTTTTGCCACCAAACTGCTTGTGATAGTTCCTTATTTAGCTACAACGAATCGTATTTTTTGGCTAGCCTCAGAAAGTGCTAGCCATGTCTTATGAAAAAAATGTAACATCCCAAATTTGGCTTTCTAGAAAAATTTAAATTCAAATTAGTTATTTTAACGTAATTGGATTTTACTTGACTTTTATTTGATTTTCTGGATTTTCTGGAGTTTAAAACCTATTTTTAGAAGTTAAAAGGGTATTTTAAAATATGAAAATTAAATACCAACATTAGTTGGAAATAATTTTGTTTAGTCCAAAATCTGTCCAGGAGCTTCTATGAATTTTTCTGGAATTTTTGGAGGTATTTTCATATTTTTCTGAGGCCTAAATAAATTCCTAGCCTTTTCTCAAAATAAAAATCAAATTCTAAAATTTAAAAATCCCATCTCCTCCCTCCAGCCGACACGTGGACGGCCCACGACCGCCCACGTCGCCGCTCGGCCAAATCCAGGTTGCCCCTCTCTCTCCTTCTCCCTCTGTCTCGCGGGCCCGGCTTGTCAGCCAGGACCCCGCCTTCCCCTCCCCTCTGGCCGACGGGTGGCTGGCCCGATGCGTGTCGCGTCACCTCGCGCTAGCCATCCAGCCCTCCGCCCTCCCCTCTCACTACCCCGTGGGTCCCGTCCGCCAGCCGCTCGCGCCCCGCTCCCACTGACACCCCGGCCCCGCCTGTCATGTCCTTCGTCCCCAAGGAGCGCCACCTTCCTTTCTTCCTCCCCTCTTTCCTTTCTTCGCCGGCCGACCGAATCCGAGCCAGATCCGGCCTTGCCTTCCCGGCCTCTCCCCGGTTTTGGAATCCCCGAGCCCGCCGGGAAGCAAATCCCCAAACGGCCGCGCCCTCTTTCCTTCTGCGCCCCTCAATTTCCTTTCCCCCTCTCCCCCTTCCTTTTCCGGCCGCCAGCACCGGCGATCAATTGTCGCACCGTGCCTCCCCCTCCGCCCCTATAAATAGCTCTCTCGGCCTCCCCTCTCACCGCACTACCTCTCACAGCCCTCCACCTCCCTTCCCGAGCCCCGTAGCGCCTCGCCACCGTGCCACCTTCCCTCCCCGAGCTCCTCCGCACTCCAGCGAGCTTTTGCCGATGCCTCGGTCATCCCCGAAGCCCGCCACCGCCACTCTGAGTTTCCCCTTGGCCGTGCGAACCTTCCCAGCACCTCGGCCGCCCCTCCCCGCCGCCGGAGCACCGTTGCCCCGGAGGACCCGAACTGCGCCACTGTCTTCCTCGTCGCCGGCCGCCTCCGCACGTCCCCGAGCTTCGCCGACCCCTCCAACCGAACCCACTCCGTGCCCGGATTGCATTTGTCGCATCGCCAGAGCCACTCCGGCCACCCCTCGCCGCCGACGACCCTCGCCGCCATCCTCTGCCTGGCCCCTCCAGAAGGTATCCCTTAAAGGGATTTGTTGCCCTATATGGGTAGGCAAAGCCTCTCCGCCCATCTGGTTAACAGCGCGATCTCTTTCCCCCCTGGTTCCCTCGGCGCGCGTTCGAGCCCCGGCTCCGCACGCTGAGGTTGAGCCTTTCTATTATTTTCCGTGCTGACAAGTGGGTCCCACCCGTCAGTGGCCGCCGGTCTGCGCTGGCCACTGTCGCCTAGGCCCCATCCCTCTGCGCTGGTCACTGACAAGTGGGCCCGGAGTCCAGTGGGTCCCACATGTCAGAGGCCGATCCCGTGGGTTCACTGCCAGTGGGTCCCACCTGTCATAGTCTCAGAATAAAAATAAAAGATTAAAATTTAAATAATTCCAGTGGGCCCCACCTGTCAGAAATTTCCTAATTTCTGGATTTATTCAACTGAAAACTTCAATCAAGCATAACTTTCTCATTTTAACTCCAAATTCAGCCATTCAAATTTCTAAATTAGTCTAAAATCATAATCTATCCAAATATGGCCTCCATTTGAATTTTTGATTTTATTTGAATTTTGTTTGTATTTATTTGTCTTGTTTGTTTCGTCTTTTCTCGCGTAGATTCCAACGTTGTCGACGATCTCTCCACCCAGCAGCAGGAAGACCCAGAGAACCTGCAAGAAGGCAAGTCTCCTTTGATCATATTGAACCTATGAGTTTGAAATGTTTTACTTATTTTAAATTATGTGCATTGCTATTTACTTAAAATAGTAGTTCAAATCTTAAGGTAATAGTTAATCCAACCTTGTTATGCCCTCACTTGAAGTTGATTGCCATGTACCTTTGCAACACTAGAAATTCCTTTGACTCATTAATGAGAGTAATATATTAAATTGTTGGTATTAGAATGGTAGAACAATGCTTAGCCATGCTATTGAATACCTCTTAAATCTTGCAAATGGGAAATTATGAATTATTGTAACACCCTTGTTTTTATAAATTTAGTGGTAATTGGAGTTGCCACTGTTCTTTTAAAATAAAATGAAATGTGGAAGTTGGTTTAGATTAAGGTGGATAGTTGGTTTGGTTTGGTCCAGTAAGCACGAGATCTTGTTAAGTGTATGTTCCACCCTAGTCAATTAAGGACCGACGCTTGTGTTTGTCTAGACTGAGCATTAACCGTACAACCACAAGTCTATATGGGTACGACCTAGCTGACTAACTTATGATAGTCTAGTTTAGGTGCCACCAGTGGAAAGTGGGTGCCAGGGATAGACTGGTTATTCACAGTGAGGGACAGGGATTTACTGTACTCATATGGTGCAAGAGGGGGCTTCGGTTCGGGCAGTTAGCCTACCTGCGGTGAAACCTCAGCGGGTGGTATCTAGCTAGATTAGAGTAGGGTAAAGGCTTTGTGATATTTTATCTGGGTCTCATGCCAAAGGAAGCGTGTTGACTTTTAGGATAATTTATCTCTTGTGGGTATAGTTGTACAACCTCTGCAGAGTGTAAAACTATTCGAATAGCCGTGCCTACGGTCAAGGGCGGGCAAGGAATGCATTCACATGGTAGATTTTTGGTTTTGGTTTTAAAATCAAAGTTTTTGTATTCCGAGAGTGGAGGGAACTCTTGGAAGGGTATCCTGGCGGTTGGAGCCAGAGAGGGTGGATGGAACCCGCAGTTTAAACTTGACCAATTGTAATTGGTTAGCTAGTGTTGGTAGTTGGAACCTTCACTATGGAATTAATGATAGTTTCTGCTAAAACATTTACTTTATTAAATTGATGCCTTCGAAAATAATTAGAAGTAATTGAATGAAAATGTTGCTTTGTGCAAAAGAACCATATAGCCTTCTTTGTCAAGCCTTGCATCTATTGCATTTTTCCCAAGACTTGCGGAGTACTTTATGTACTCACATGGTACACCCAAAAATAATAACCAGAGAAGTACGAAGCTCAAGAAGGCGACTACGACTTCTTCGCGGGTGGATTCGACGAAGGATTCCAGGAGTTCTAGGTCGCGCTTCCCCAGTCAATTGTCTGTGGCGTATTGATGGGTCTTCACCGAGTTTATCTTTTGCTTCCGCTGTGTTTCGTGGGTGCGAGGTCTTGAAACCTCAATTGTAATAATGAGACTTTTCGGTCTGTACTCTTTAACATTGTAATAAAGCGTTGCTGGTTATGTATTCATTTCTGTTTAACTGTGTGCACTAGCTTTGATCTGGGACTAGTGCAGTAATACACAGAGGGTCCAGGTTCGGAAATCCGGGGTCCCGACAAAAAGTAAGCATATACAATCACAGATATAATTATTTCTTAATTACTAAATCAATTACAATGGAATAATTCCTTAATTACATGCTGAGTTTCTTATAATTATATTGGAATAATTTCCAAATAAGCGTTAGTCATGTGGGATCATTCCACTTGGCTATTTTTCTTTTAAATAAAGACTTTCACAATGATTGACATGCACATATCTTGGTTCTTCCCTTGTTTCTTCCTCGAGCCTGATGCCGTCTCCGAATGGAGGCAACTTGTCAAATTAATTGTACTCTTCCTCACCCACGACATTCTCAACTCTGACAATCCTTCTTTTTTCCGAGAAGAACTACATCATGCTTCTTATTTGCACCCCGTGGGAGTTGGACCCAATGACACCAAAAGAGAGGGATCTTGAAACTTATGTACTCAAGCTCCCAAATCTCCTCTACAAGCCTGTAGTAGGAGCTTGGGGTAGCAATATTGAACTGCTCACGAAATGCATCTATGCAAACATCTGAGTTTTAGACTGTGCTCTTTCTATCATGATCTGCTATATAAAATGTGTACCCATTAATGTTGTATCATAACTGTTGTGGGGGTGGCCCAACCCCCCGTGACTGGGCCTTGCAACTGGCCTAATATGTAATAGGCTCAATAGTGTAGAGGAATATATCGATGGAAATATACCAATGTACCCTCATCCTTTGTAATTACTAAGGGGTAGAATGGGGATTTCCCGTTCTACCCCACTCATGTATATAAACCCCAGGAGGAGCAGGAGGAGGGACATCCTCTCATTCTTACCAACTGTCCCACAAATCTGGTTCTCCTCTTCCTCTTCTACGAGTCCCCTTCTTTACTGTTTGGCCTGTAGCCACAACAGATGGCGCCGTCCGTGGCGACGACAAGAAGTTATGTATGGAAGAGGTTTCCCCAGCATACAATAAAAGCGGCACCGCTTTATTCGTGGCATCTATACCATCTTGCGGGCCTTCAACGACAGATAAGTGGTTTGCTTGATAAGAATTTAACCATCCTGATCTAGTCGTATGGGGCTTCGCCTGTATACTTTGCCATGCTTTGTAAATGGTGTATTGAATATATCTAGTTGAATCACCCTGTATTGAATAGATCTAGTTGAATCGCTCATTCCTATATTGCTGTTATCTCTGCCCCGCTGGGAGTATTCACGCAGGTAAGCGATTTCTTGGATGACTTGGTGGCGCAATCCTTCTGGCCAGGGTGGTATGCCCGCGCGACTCCGCGGGTATCCACCCATGCAAGCGCAGGCTCCGCATGCGTGCCATCCATGCAGGCATAGGCTCCGCGGGTATTCGTCCATGCATGCATAGGCTCCGCGGGTATCCGTCCATGCATGCACAGGCTTCGCGCGTATCTGTCCATGCATGCACAGGCTCCACGCGTACCCGTCCAGGCATGCACAGGCTCTGCCAATTTTTCTTGCAGCGTGTATATATCCAGGAGAATGTCTGCCTACAACGGAACTAACTTCAAATAAGCATTACTTACCAAGGGCGATACAATGCTCGTCATCTGGATATACCATTTGTTCTGATGGTTATTGGACACCCATGAGGCGGACGAGAAGCGATGCAGGCGAAGTAGTAGTCTTTACCACGACCGGCTTTGAGCGATCCCGACCTCGCCGCGCCTCCGCGACGAATCTCTCTGACCTCGTCTCCGCATGTTCAGCTACAACCTCCGCGGCATGGGCTGCAGCGCCGGCCTCATCTCCATTGGCCTCATGTCTTGGACCGTGGAGACGGGTAGCAAGCACCTCGACCTTCGCTCGGATAATACATGCGCAGCGTCAGACTTCATGTGTAAAGTATCGGCCTTCGTCCGGGCTCTGCATGCGTAATGGCGGACTCTTCAGGCGAAGCGTTGGCCTCAGCTCGGCTTGCCATCGGGATCTTTGCCTCCAGCTGCGGCCTCCGCGCTTGACTTCGCTTGCGCAGTCCGCGCTCAACTTCGCCTACGCAGCGAGCCCCCGGGTGACGTTCCGATCTCAGTACGCATAGCTATCTACTATCCATTCGCACGAGCAGGCATGCATAAACTGCCTCTCTCTGCGTAGCAGCACGCATGATTGCATATATTGCCACTAGTCCTTGTGCAAGAAAGAATAAGTACTCTGCTCGAGCAGCACGAGTTCTCAATCCAAGCAGCTCCGGCAACATGTAAGGCGGTAGCTTGGGTTTCGCCGATGCTCCTCGTGCCAGCGTCGAACACATCGCCGAAGCTCCTGGTGCTCGTGTAGCTCTCTTCCAGCGAGCCCTCTGCCACACTGGAGTACCCGCTCTCGGACGCGGAGGCGCTCCCTGCCGAACTCTCCTCGACCGAGACCAGGCCTTCGCTCGAAGGCGGTGGCACCCTGGTGATGCAGGTGCACAGAAGCTGGCTTCGCATTCTGCATGCGCCGCGTCGGGGGGTTCGAGGAAGACAAAATCAGTGCTGGGGAGGTTGCGGCGGCGTTCCGCATCTTCGGCTATGACGGCGTCGGGTCCATCAACGGCTCAACGCTAGCGAAATCGGGAGAGCGCTCAACCTCCTGTACATCATCTCCGGCAGTGGTGGCGGTAGGGACCTCGACGAGCTATGCAGCCCACGTCGCCAACTTGGCCTATCGCCTCCGGCCGCAGCGCAACTTTGAGTCTGCGCGCCACTCTCCAGGCTCCGCGCTGCACTCTTCGGACCCGCATGCCATCGCTGGGCTTTGCGTGCGCCTCCACAACCCTCCACTCGGACCTCGCTATGTTGGGCTTCGCCACGCTACCCTTCGCCCGACCGCCTCTGCTCGCTCCTTCGAGGTCTTCGCTGCCCCCACCGCAGAAGACTGAACCACTTCGTGGACTTCACACGCCCTTCCTCGCCTCGTGCTTGCATGGGATTAGTGGCTGGCTATTTAATTCTGCATGTAGGGACATAGTGCAGGTGATAGCACGCCTCCGCGATGGAGGCATCCATAGCCTCTCCAGCGCCTTCATGAAGTTGTTGTCGTTCTTCCCCGGCACGTTCGCCGCCGCAAGGCTAAGGTACACCGGGCTTCTCGAGTACCTCACCGTCCACATGTGCAGCGGTGCCGGGCTCCAATGAGAAGAGGTGTGCGATAGCATGGTGACTCGGCCGGGGAGGCGCAGAGGCATCCCTATCTGGTGTGACAGGGGTGCTCCTACAGCTTCTTTGGGTGGAAGGCTACCAGGACGGAGGAAGACCTTCGCACGGCGACTACGGCGACCTTCGCTCGGCCCTGCGATGGGTTCGCCAGCCCCTGCTCGGCGAGCCCCCCGGCGACGTCTTTGAAGTACTCTCCTCATCGGCGAGGGCTCTGTGCAGGCACTACCTCCGCGCCAACTCTGCCTCTGCGACAACGCCCTTGTCTCCGCGCTGCTGGAGACTGGCTCCGGCCTCCGCTCGTCTTCGCGCTGTCGAAGGGAGGCTCCTGCGATGACGAGCAGACACAAACAAGTCTTCACGTGGCATCACTTGTGTGGCCTATGGACGTGCATGCGCGTATCATGGAATATCTTCGTTCTACATGAGCTCCGATGTCAGAAGTCGCGCTCTGCATCTGCCTACCGTCACGCCTCCGCATGCCGCTGGGCTTCGCTCGGTGGCAGCCAGGCGCATGCACGTATACATACATGCATGCAAGTATTGATAGGGTATCACATGATAAGGTCTACACCAAGCTGGGCCATGAACACCGCATGACGAGGTCTACCCTAACCTCGACAAATGCTCTGCCTCCACAATGTCGACATTCAATTCCGCATCGAGCAACTCTACGGACTATAAATAAGACATAGCGTCGAGGTCCGCCTCCGCACGCACTCTACGGAGTATAAATAAGACGTAGCGTCGAGGTCAGCCTCCGCACGCACTCTACGGAGTATAAATAAGACGTAGCATCGAGGTCCGCCTCCGCACGCACTCTACAGAGTATAAATAAGACGCAGTGGGGGATGCCTCCACGCGCACTCTACGGATTATAAATATGACGTAGCATTGAGGTCCGCCTCTGCACGCACTCTACGGAGTATAAATAAAACGTAGCATCGAGGTCCGCCTCCGCACACACTCTACGGAGTATAAATAAGATGCAGCGTCGAGGTCCGCCTCCGTGCAGACTCTATGGAGTATAAATAAGACACGGATGTTGTCCCTGCACACTCTACGGAGTATAAACAAGACGCGGATCCTGCGCACACATGGATGTTGTCCCTATGCATACTCTCCGGAGTATAAATAAGATGTGGATGTTGATCCCACGCACTCTACGGAGTATAAATAAAACACGGATGTTGTCCCTGCGTACTCTACGGAGTATAAAACTGCACGATGGCCGAGACACCAGGGAGTGCATCGCTTTAGCGACGCACAACCTGTATATCGCGACTTCGCGCGCGTTGCACCAGGGAGTGCATTGCCTTTTTGAAGGTAGGAGAATGGCAGTTTCGCCTCCCTGCCTCCGCGTGCGTAGCGCCCTCGGCCTACGCCGCTCGCGCCCGCCCTCCGTGGGCACGAGTTTTTTGAAGGTAGGGGAACGGCGGCTCCGCCTCCCTGCCTACGTCACCCGCGCCTGTCCTCCGCGGGCACGAGTTTTTTGAAGGTAGGGGAACAGCGTCCCCGCCTCCCTGCCTCGGCGTGCGTAGCGCCCTCGGCCTACGCCGCTCACGCTCGCCGTACGCGGGCGCGAGTTGTTGAAGGGAGGGAAACGGCGGCTCCGCCTCCCTGCCTCCGCGCGCGTAGTGCCCTCCGCAAGCGTGAGTTTTTTGAAGGTAGGGGAACGGCGTCCCCGCCTCCCTACCTCGGCTGCGTAGCGCCCTTGGCCTACACTGCCCGCGCCCGCCCTCCGCGGGCGCGAGTTTTTTGAAGGTACGGAAACGGCGTCCCCGCCTCCCTGCCTCGGCGTGCGTAGCGCCCTCGGCCTACGCCGCTCACCCCCACCCTCCGTGGGCACGAGTTGTTGAAGGTAGGGGAACGGCGGCTCCGCCTCCCTGCCTTGGTGTGCGTAACGCCCTTGGCCTGTGCCCCTCGCGCCCGCCCTCCGACTGTGCGTGTTTTTGAAGGTAGGGGAATGGCGTTTCCGCCTCCTTGCCTCGGCGTGCGTAGCGCCCTCAGCCTACGCCACTCGCGCCCGCCCTCTGTGGGCACGAGTTGTTGAAGGTAGGGGAACGGCGGCTCTGCCTCCCTGCCTCGGCGTGCGTAGCGCCCTCGGCCTACGCTGCTCGCGCCTGCCCTCCGTGGGCGCAAGTTTTTGAAGGTAGGGGAGCGGTGTCCCTGCCTCCCTGCCTCGACGTGCGTAGTGCCCTCGGCTTACGCATCTCGCGCCCGCTCTCCGCACTGCGAACCGGCTCCAGCGTAGGACTCCACCACCCACGTCTTTGGGCTCGACTCTGCCATCCGCCTCGTAGGCATCACCTCGGCGGAACGGCATGGCTCTGGCGTAGGACTTCGCCGCCCGCCTGGTAGGCATCGTCTTGGCGGGACGGCACATCTTCGGTGCTCGACTACACCGTCCGCCTTGAAGGCATCGCCTCGGCGGGACGGCACGTCTTCAGCGCTCGACTCCGCCGTCCGCCTCGTAGGCATCGCCTCGGTGGGACAGCATGGCTCCGGCGCAGGACTCTGCCGTCTGCCTCGTAGGCATCGCCTCGGCGGGACGGCACGGCTCCGGCGTAGGACTTCGCCGCCCGCCTCGTAGGCATCACCTCGGTGGGATGGCACGTCTTCGGCGCTCGATTGCGCCGTCCGCCTTGTAGGCACCACCTCGGTGGGACGGCACGTCTTCAGTGCTCAACCCCGCCGTCCGCCTCGTAGGAATCGCCTTGGCGCGACGGCGCGTGTAACATCCCAAAATTTGGCTTTCTGGAAAAAAATTAAATTCAAATTAACTTTGTAAAGTAATTGGGTTTTACTTGGCTTTTATTTGATTTTCTGGGTTTTATTTCAAAATTTAAAGAAAGAAAATGCATTTTAAATATTTTATTAAAGCCAAAAAGGGAAAATTATATTTTTCCTAGCCTTTCCTAAATTTTTGAATATTATTTGAGAATTTTCTGAAATTTAAAATCAATTTTCAAAGTTAAAAAGTATTTTATAAAATTATTAAATTCAAATCTGAAATTAAAAATATTTTTAATAAGTCTAAAATGCTTCCAGGAATATTTTATGATTTGTCTGGAATTTTTAGACATTAAATATTATTTTTCCAAGTGTTTATAAAGTTTCTAGTAATTGCTGAAATTTATTCCGAAAATAAAAATCAAATTATTCCTATCCCGCCATGTGTCGCTCTCAGATGAAATCAACCTCTCTCCACGTTTTAATCCTAGCCACACAAGATCACTTACCCCTTTATAAAATCCAAAGGCTCTCATCCACTCACTTGCCACGTGTCGCGAATCCGACGGCCCGTACCCCTTCACTAACTCTCACTCTCTATGACACATGGGACCCATATGTCATATCCTTCTTCAACCTCACCTTCTTCCTCCTCCCACCCTCTCTCTCCACCTCCATTAAACCGAAAATCAAGCTTTGATTTCGGCCGTTTTCTTCGCGTTAATTCCCGATTGAAGTATGGAAACGGAAGCCCCATCAATTCCCCCTAATCCGTCGGCCGTTTCCCCTCTTTTATTTCCTTTAATCGCGGTTTGCATTAACTCCGGCGAAGCTCCAAAAATCCGGCCGCCCCTCCTCCCCTTGCCTATAAATACCGCCTCCCCGCGGCCTCCCTCACCACCGCCTCCCACCGCCCCTCTCCTCCTCTTCCCGGTGCCCCACCGCCGGCCACCCAAACCCCGCCGCCACCACCTCCAAAAACCTCGCCACCGGCCATCCAAATCCCCGCCGCCGCCTCCTAGCGCCGTCGCCGGCCGCCCACACCTCCACCGCCGCCGCCGGTGAGTGCCGCCACCTCCCCTCATTCGCCGCCGCCGTTCGCCGCCCTCCCGCCGGCCGGCCATCTCTTGGTGCGGCTGCGCGTGTGCCCGCGTGGCCGGATGTGCCCGCGTGGACGGCCACGTGGCCGCCACCTCGCGCCCGCATGGCGCCATGTGGCCGGTGTGCCACGTCGGTGAATCCCGTGGTCCGTGGATCCGGTCCACGGTAGACCGGACCCACCGGTCATTCAAATATGTTTTCCCGCTCAGAAAATTCGAAAATTGATGACGTCATAAATAGCATTTTTCAGTACAAAAATAATTCCCGAAAGTCAGCTTTTTCCTTTTTCCCTCCTTTAAATCTTTCGGAAGCCATAACTTCTTCATTTTAACTCCGATTTGAGCCGTTCAAATTTCTAAATTTTTCTAAAATCCTAAGCTATCCATTTATGGACTCTTTTTGAATTTTATTTAATTTTTGTTTGAATTTATTTGTTTTGCTTGTCTGTCTTTCGCGCGTAGATTCCGCTGTCGCTGAGGATTTCGTCGAGTCGCAGCAAGAAGAACCAGTCAGCACTCAAGAAGGCAAGTCTCCTTTGATCATCTTGAACCTACGATTTTGAAATGTTTTACTTATTTTAAATTATGTGCATTGCTATTTATATACAAGATTAGTTCAAATCTTAAGGGTTAGTTAAACCAACCTTGTTATACCCTCCATTGAAATTGAAAGCCATGTACCTTTGTCACCCTAGAATTTCATTTGTCTCAATAATGAGATTATTACTGAATCTTTGTGAATAATAGAATGGTAGTATAATGCTTAGTCATGCAAATTAATACCTTTGGAATTTTTTTAAAATGGGAAATTATGATTTATTGTAAGACCCTTGTGATTATAAAGTTAGTGGCGATTGGAGTTGCCACTGTTCTTTTAAAATAAAATAAAATGTGGAAGTTGGTTTAGATTAGGGTGGATGGTTGTTTTGGGTTGGTGCAGTAAGCACGAGATCTTGTAAAGTGTATGTTCCACCCTAGTCAATTAAGGACCGACGCTTGTGTTTGTCCAGACTGAGCATTAACCGTACAACCACAAGTCTATATGGGTACGACCTAGCTGACTAACTTATGATAGTCTAGTTTAGGTGCCACCAGTGGAAAGTGGGTGCCAGGGATGGACTGGTTATTCACAGTGAGGGACAGGGATTTACTGTACTCATATGGCGCAAGAGGGGGCTTCGGTTCGGGCAGTTAGCCTACCTGCGGTGATACCTCAGCGGGTGGTATCTAGCTAGATTAGATTAAGGTAAAGGCTTTGTGATATTTTATCTGAGTCTCATGCCAAAGGAAGCGTGTTGACTTTTAGGATAAATTATCTCTTGTGGGTAAAGTTGTACAACCTCTGCAGAGTGTAAAACTATTCGAATAGCCGTGCCCACGGTCAAGGGCGGGCAAAGAATGCATGCACATGGTAGATTTCTGGTTTTGTTTTAAAATCAAAAAGTTTTGTATTCCGAGAGTGGAGGGAACTCTCGGAAGGGTATCCTGGCGGTTGGAGCCAGAGACGGTGGATGTAACCCGCAATATTAACTGGTTCAGTTGGAAAAGATTAAGCTAGTGTTGGTGGATAGAACCTTCACTAGAGAATAATTGTTAGTTCTGTTAAAATCATTTACTTTATTAAATTGATGCCTTCGAAAATAATTAGAAATAATTAAATGAAAATGTTGCTTTGTGCAAAAGAACCATATAGTCTTCCTTTGTCAAGCCTTGCATCTATTGCATTTTTCTCAAGACTTGCGGAGTACTTTATGTACTCACATGCTACACTCAAACATAAAAAGCAGAGGAACACGAAGCTCAAGAGGGAGTCTACGACTACTGTTTCGCCTGCGGCTGTGATGGATTTTTCCCGGAGGACTAGGTCGCGCTTCCCCAGTCAACTGCCTGTGGCATATTGATGGGTCTACTTTGAATTTTTCTTGCTTCCGCTGTGTTTTGGTTGTGCGAGGTCTTGAAACCTCTAATGTAATAATGAGACCTGGTGGTCAGTACTCTTTAATATTGTAATAAAGCGTTGCTGGTTATGTATTCATTTCTGTTTAACTGTGTGCACTAGCTTTGATCTGGGACTAGTGCAGTAATACACAGAGGGTCCGGGTTCGGAAATCCGGGGTCCCGACAGCGCGTCCTCAGCACTCCACTCCGCCGTCCGCCGTTCGCCTTGTAGGCATCGCCTCGGTGAGGCGGCATGGCTCTGGTGCAGGATTTCGTCATCCGCCTTGTAGGCATCGCCTCGGCAGGACGGCTCGGGCTTCAGCGTAGGAGTTCACTGATCTCTTCGTAGACGTTGCCTTTGGGGTCTACAAGCTACCAGTTGCATCGGCTCACCACTCGGCACCCTCGCGCTTGTTGTCGGGGAACGGGGGGCTGGGGTAGTTGATCACGTCAGCTCGCCCATCGGGACCTCTGTGCTTGCTGTCGAGGGAGTACTGTTGTGGGGGTGGCCCAACTCTCCGTGACTGGGCCTTGCAACTGGCCTAATATGTAATAGGCCCAATATTGTAGAGAAATATACCGATGGAAATATACCAATGTACCCTCATCCTTTGTAAGTACTAAGGGGTGGAATGGGGATTTCCCGTTCTACCCGACTCTTGTATATAAACCCCCAGGAGGGCCAGGAGGAGGGACATCCTCTCATTCTTACCAACTCTCCCACAGATCTGGTTCTCCTCTTCCTCTTCTACGAGTCCCCTTCTTTACTGTTTGGCCTGTAGCCACAACAATAACCATGTTACAATTGTAAATTTTAGCCCTTTTGCCAAAACTATTGTAGCGTTTCACTTGATGACCTCCTAGTGAATCACACCCTCAACCATTCATTGAACCGACGGTTGTGCTGTCTCGTAATCCAAACCTCCGAGCATCCTGGATTCTCATGGCATAGCTTGTCCTTGTGCTCTTCAATATACGAGAACACTTTAGTTATGTATTGCAAGACTATAAAATGGTCTTTAGTGTACATATCCAGATCGGGAGTTATTTCTTTCTTTCCAATGGTCTTGGTACCCTCTAGCCTCCCCTTGTGATAAGATAGAAGCACACCTATTGGTTTCACCTGAGCCATATAATCAACATAGAACTCAATGACCACTTCAGTTGCATAATCTTCAATGATGCTGCCCTCCGGTCGAAATAGATTGAATACATAGAACTTGAGAATTTCCATGTACCTCTCGAGTATGTACATATGACTTAGAAACACAGGGCCACATATGTTTATATCTTTCACACAGTGGATAATGAGATGGACCATGATATCAAAAAATAACAGAGGAAAATACATCTCAAGATGACATAGAGTCATCACCACCTCGGTCTGCAAGGCAGCTAGTCCATCGGGATCGATGACCTTCTGAGTAATTATGTTAAAGAAATAACACGGCCTCATGATTGTCACTCGGACCTTGTTAAGCAAAATACTTCTAATTGCAACAGGAAGCAATTGTGTTATTATCACATGACAGTTTTGAGATTTTATGCCAATTAATTTTAAATCTTCCATGGAAACAAGTTTCTTCATGCTAGTAGAGTAATCGAATGGAACTTTCACACCATGCAAGCACCGACACAGTTCAGTTCTCTTGGACTTAGACAGAGCGTAGTAAGTTGGGGGAAAGTACGTCCAGCCCTTATCAGTCTCTATCAGTGCTAACTCGATCCTAATATTTATAGCGACCAATTCACACCATGCGTTAACACCATCTTTTATTTTGTCATGAATGTTCAATAAGATACTAATCAAGCTATCACATACATTCTTCTTGTTGTGAGGGTGGCCCAACCCCCGTCATTGGGCCTTGCAACTGGCCTAATATGCAATAGGCCTGATAGTGTAGAGGAATATACCCATGTAAATATACCTATGTACCCTCATCCTTTGTAAGTACTAAGGGGTAGAATGGGGATTTCCCGTTCTACCCCACTTATGTATATAAGCCCCCAGGAGGGGCAGGAGGAGGGCATCCTCTCATTTTTACCAACTCTCCCATAGATCTGGCTCTCATTCCTCTTCTACTAGTCCCCCTCTTTACTGTTTGGCCTATAGCCACAACACTTCTCTATATGCATAACATTGATGTACTGCGAACTTCTAAGTTCTTCCAATAAGGCAAGTTCCAAAATACTGATATCTTCTGCCACATGTTCTCCTGATAGGTCCTTAACTTGCGTCCCTTTTTAAGCACAACATCGATATCCTTGATCATAACGTAGACCTCTTTCCCTCTAAAAGGCCTTGGTGCTTAGTCATCCTCTTTTTTCTATCAAATTATTTCTTCATCTTGCAGCATTGGTGATACCTTGGAAGGAACCTACGATGATGCATGTGCACAGTTTTGTGCGAGTTGCTCCACCACACACTCTGTATAATCTAAGCAGTGAGGACAGGTTTTGGCTACTTTCATACTCAACCCTAACAGGTTATCAAGGGTAGAAAAATCATTGATGCGGTAGGACAACATGGAGCATAGAGTGAAGTTTTCTCATTTGTCTGCATCTCATATCTGTATCCCTACATTCCATAGTATCATAAGATCTTCTACTAATGGTGCTAGCTACATATCAATATCATTTCTAGGTTACTTTGGCCTATGAATAAGTAGCGATATCAAAATGTACTTCTATTTTATACATAGCCAAGGCAAAAGTTTGTACATGCGTACATTCATAAGCTAGGTACTATGTCAGCTGCTCATATTACCGAAAAGATTTATTCCATATGTACTCAATCGAAATCTTTTATTCCTCAGTTTCACACCAAAGTCTACTTACATCCTATCGATATATCTCCACTGGGCAGAATCAGCAACGTGTCTTTTCATTACACCTTTCTTATGCTCCTCCGAGTGCCAACACAGCAATCTTGCATCCTTTCGGTTTGCAAATAAATGCTTCAAATGAAGAATTATAGGTAGATACCACAACATTTTAGCAAGAGGTACTTGCTTCACCTCGATGCCCTTGCTGTCATCAGAGTCAGTCTTATGCTTGTATCGCGATGCTTTGCACCCTGGACAAATATGTAATTTTGCATACTCTTTGCAGTAGAGAATACAATCATTCGAACATACATGTATTCTTTCTACTTCCATTCTCAATAGACAAATAACCATCTTGGCTTGGTAGGTCGTTCTCAGCAATACATTCTTTTTGGAAGGATGTTTGCTAGGAGACCTAATAATGCTATGAAACTCTTATCGGACTAACCATTGCTTACCTTCAATTTTAGTAGTTCAAGAATAGATGACAACCTTGTATATTACGGCTTGCATCCTGGGAATAAAGGTTTCTCAAAGTCCTCCATCAAGCCCTCGAATTTACCAAACTCACTCTCACTACAGTTCCCTTCTACATCATGTAGTTTCTGATTCAGATTGTCATCATGAGACCTATCCTCATCGAAAGCACAGTCCATAGCCGGCATATCGTTGTCTCCCTCAACAATGTTATAACTACCTTCCTATATAATCTTCTCTTGACCGTAATTGGTCCAACATGTGTACCCGTTTTTGAAACCTTTTCGAATCAAGTAAGCTTCGATCTGCACTGAATTGGTAAACATCTTCAGATTACGCAATCAATACATGGACAATAAATATATTCTATCCCCTTCTTCAACATATCCTGCTCAGCTGCTCTTTTGAAAGCAGACACACCATTAATGTACTTTTCACTCACATGGTTCTCAACGTACATCCACTTCGGTTCATCTACGCTATGCATGTAACAAATTAGTATCAAATTGGATTATTAATGCTACTATAGCTAGCTATTGCCTAATATGTATATACTTACACATAATTATCATTCACCTTATAATAAATTATCCATATGTAAGTTAAGTAGCTAGCTACATACTATTCATGAAGCAATATACATACATACATACATACATACATACATACATACATACATACATACATACATACATACATAATTGATCTACAAGCAGAATGCTTTCACCAAACTTCCTAAAGCAGGTCGTCTCCTTCAATGCAGCGCAATGAAGACAGATCTATCAGGACCAGTATGGCTTGGTATTAATTAACAACGCAGCGTATCCCAGACATGTCCAACCACGAACTATCTGTAAAACATAATTATCATAAGCGATTCGTATTAATAACTGTTTGTGAACTATCACATATAATTCTAATTAAAAAAACCGTCTGTGATGTCTGTAATTATCATAGACGGTTTGTATTAATAACCGTCTGTGAACTATCACAGACAGTTATTAATAAGAACCGTCTATGATAGTTGCATATCACAGACAGTAAATGGTCATGTTTGCAAAACCGTCCGTGATAATTACAGCACAGACGGCTCCCCACGAACCGTTTGTGATGAGGTGTCCAGTATAGTTTGTTTTGTCGTAGTGATGGGATCGGTTAGTAGACGGTAGCTACCATTGAGTATTTTTAATCCTATTTGCAATTTTTAGATTGCTTATTATCTTGTTCTTACTTGTTCTTCAATTGTATGTAGGAATAGACCATCGTGATCAGGTCGATCGTGCTTCTAGGAAGGTTGATAACAATCTTAGAGTTGGTTCAGTGATTGCTGGGCATATTGGTCTTATGTGATTGGTAACCGAATTGTGAGAGTCATCCCTTCAAATTGAATTATCGTTCTCATCGAAAGATCGAGACACCCAGTGTTACATCACACTTCATCACCACTTCTCCCCTATAAATGTAGGGTGGGCCATGCAGTCTGCTGCACAAAAGAAAGTTATATCTCCTTTCTACAAAAAAAGAAAAAAAATCTATTAAGGAGATGCTTTGGGTGGCGTTTTGGGTTAGAGTTAAAACTTCTCCACCGACGAAGTTAGGGTGAGATTATCAACCAAAAAGCATTGTTGCCAAACAAACGAACATCTTCTCAGCCATAGCCGCTACTGCATTGCAGCCACATCTACAACCAAAACAACATGACCTAAAGGCCGCCACTGCTGCTACTGCTGGCATTGTTGCTCAGAGCAAGAATTAAGGAAAAGCAATAGCTCTCGTCTCAGCATTTAACTCAGAGCTTGAGAGCTCTCAATTCTTGTACCTACATCTTCGACTTGTGAGAAGTAGTACTAGTGTTAGTACAAGTTGCGATGAGAGAGAGAGAGGAAGGCGGTGTCGAGATCAAGTGTGGTATTGGCAACAGTGGCCATATTATCATCTGCAGTCAGCAGATCGATCGAGCGCAGCAAATGCCAGCTTCTATCTTTAATAAGTAGATGCTAGATAGCAGTAGAAGGTGAATGTGCGGCAGACCCGAACGAGATAGATATTATGAACGTACAAATACAACAGCGAACGTATAGTAAACCCATGTTCTGGAGATATTTTTTGTAGTTCTCTGAGAGGAGTTATTTGTAGAAATGGCTCTGTAGACATCTTTACGAAAATAGCACCCTTGGATGCAGCCGGGGACGACGCCAAGCACCCTGTCACAGCCGAGGAACGTGCCAGGGGAGGGCGCATGGCGGCCAGCGAGCGTGGCAGGTGACTGAGGCGTGGCAGGCTGGCGCACGATACGTCGCATCCATCGATGTCGTTCACTGCATTGTTCCTGCGAACACACGTGAAGGCAGACAGAGCCGGGCGCCATGACAGGTCGCTATCACTAACATTCACCACGTGTTTATCCGTCAGGAATACCTTTGCTTAACCGTCAGAAAAACTCCACATCTGCCGTGTGCCATTATATTTGCATATATATATTATAGGTATTTCCAGGCTTCCGCATACATCCACACATATAACACGTGGACTCAGATTAGAGAAACCACAACCACTAGAAATTCATGCACACAACTAGAAATTCAACCACTAGATATCCACATTAACACATGCATGCACAGTCAACCTCCTGGCATTCAACAAGTCCAGAAAGTCATTTGTATTAGGCCAACAAGTCTCCAACATCCGGCCAACATCCAATCATGCAACACATGCAAGAAATTAAAGAGTCTAGTTCATGCAACAAAGAGCTAGTTCGTGGCACAAAAGACAGTGATGCAACAAGTTAATTAGCTCCTAGCAGCCACCACTTCTTTGTGTTGTAGTAGATGACATCAACAAAATATTTGCAATCACCAAAACATTTCCACCCACCATGTAACTTTGCAGGTCTGCACACCAAGGATAGGCCGCCTCTTGGGAGTCGCCGATGTTGTCAATGTCGGCTGAAGCATGCATGAGAGGATCCATCTATGGCAAGTGAGAGGATCCATCTATGGCAACATGTAACAAAAGAATGCATGAGAGATGGATCAAAATATTGCACTCCATGTGGATCTAAATTTTAACTGAAACTAAAGTAATTCATTGTATATGTATATAGCTCGACGTTCGTAACTTCTTTACTCGTATGGTGCTAGATAGCAGGAGCAGGTGATCAATGTGCAGCAGGCCCCAAACGATATAAATATTACGAACGTACAAATACAATAGCGATCGAACAGACCCATGTTGAGACTATTATGCTGATATTTTTTATTAGACCCGCTCGTTTCAGCTTGGGCTTCTGGTTTCTAACTTATTTTTTACTATTCAACAATTTCGTCTTTTCTGGTATTTTGGCTTTTTTAGCTTTTTTGTCGGTTCTATTTTTTCCCGTATTCGTTTATACTGTTCGTGACAGGCTAACCTGTTTTTTCTATTTTTAATTTTTTTTAAATTTAATTATGCTAAACAAGCCACCGTTAACTACAGTATTTTTTCAGCCAGCTACAGTGATTTCCAACCAAAAGCCACTCAAAATAAGCCCTTTTGAGCAGGGCATGGAGATGTCGGATCGAATCAGCCCATGGAATCACCTCATGTCTTCACTTATGCATTGCATGTGTTAGTTCACAGGCACAGACGGTTTAAAACCGTCATTATAAATGATTTCTGAGGATTTTTTTAAGAGTATTGCTATACAACATTCGACTGTTTTTAAGGACAAAAACAGTCAGATTGATCTGGGACGTTAGATCTCCATCCAACGGATCCACCCATACAAGCCCCCCTCCAAAAAAATGACCTCCTCTAAAAAAATAATCTAGAGCGTTGGATCTCCATCTAACGGCTCAAAATCTGACTGTTTTTGTTCTCAAAAACAGTCGAATGTTGTATAGACACTCCCTTTTTTTAAATGTTTTATTTTTAGTTGAAATTACAGAAATATACCTACGTAAAAATTTTTTACAGAAATGACCTCTAGTCACCCAACCGTTGGGCGACTGGAACCTATCGCCCAATAGCCACGCGACACGCTAGTCCATGGACCGTTGTGCGACATAATTGGGCGACTGGGACCAATCGCCGAACAGTCAGGCGGCTGGGACCAGTCGCCCAACCATTGGGCGGCTACAAGACCAATCGCCCAATCATTCAAGGAATAGATGCACATATAAATCGGCTGCTCGATCGAGCCCCTACACCGTGAAGGAAAAAGGATAAGGGAAAGAAAGAAGAGAAGAGGAGAGGAGAGGGAAGAAAAAGCGAGGAGAGGAGAGGGAGAGGAAGGAGAAGTTCCACTACTTTCGCGAGGTAAAATTTTTTATATGTTGTAATCAATATTTTTTGTATGAAGTAAATAGTTTGTTTAGTATATAATTAGGATCCGTAGATACTCCAACAGGCCTATCAATGGATCAAGCATTTCAAAGGTAATAATTATTACCAGGTTGTCATCAATAGAAAATCGTTGATCGCTTTCGGAGGTCAGGTTAGATACGCAGCTACTCCGATGATTGGTGGCCTGCCTAGCACAAGAGCAGTAGAGGCTTCCTACTGATTTTCCCTGTACCTTTGCATCTCATCCCTGACCAACCTTTGCATCTCATCTTTGATTTGTGCTGTGATGTCCTCTCATTGTTGTGCCTCACACTCGGCTTTGGCTCGCTTCCTACTCTAGTACGTTTCAAAGTCCTCTGTGAAACATATTTCCAAGGAATGTAAAGTCCAAAGCCTCTTGTGCGACCCGGGTGCTCTTTGTTTCCCAGGGCTATGGAGAGTAAATCTCTCTCCCTAACTGCTTGGAATGAGCCTTGAGAAGATTTTATACTTAGCGCTTTTAGGCGGTGGGAAACTTCATCGTCTGCGTGGTTTCGAAAGGATATGTGCCCCCGACTCGGTAGATGACCTCGCTCTTATCCAGTTTCGAGCACGCTCATCAGGGATCCTAGCAAATGGCAGGGAGGTCTCTCGCAGGATTGCCTGTTCGTCCTCCTTCCTCCATGGTGAGATTTTACCCACACACCCAGCGGTGCCAAGTTTGTGGGGGTCCATGTTTTTTGCCTATAGGGCCCTGTGCACCGCACTTTTATTCCTAAAATTATCTATTGTCTTCATCGTCATAACCTCTTGCCATTGCAATTCCAGGAATGTATATTTGTGGAAGGGCGTGAGATTCTTCTCCACGTATTCCTTGACAAGCAAGCTCTTGAAGTTCTTCCATGCTTTCACACCACTAGTAATGCATGTCATTGCTTGGAGGCCTGGTGTTCTTCCGTGGTCTCGATCGAAATATTGGAAAACTTCCGTCGGTTCCTAAATCTTTTATCACTAACCATACTATTAACACCAAAGGGCCGAAACAAGTTTGGGTTCCTAAATGCATGTGATCTCTTATGTTGGTGAACTACAAGACTGGAGGCTAGCATTGGGTGTTTGATGGTGGATATGCACAACATATGACCGGCAACCTGGTGATTTTCACCTCACCCCAGGAGCAAGTGAACCATGACAAAATCACATTTAGGGACAATAGCAAAAACAAATTGATAGGTTCAGATAAAGTTGCAATCACCAATGATCTCTCACTCTCAAATGTTCTATTGGTGAAATCTCTTAGTTTTAATTTGTTATCTATTGCTCAAATTTGTGATCTTGGTTTCCATTGCTTATTCTTAGATGATGGTGTGGTATTTTCCGAAAAAAATGAAAATGTTGTTTTCAAATGTTTTAGATTTGGTAACTTATAACTTGCAGACTTCTTTTCAAAATCTTATTGCATCTCAACATGCCTTTTAGCTAATGTCTCCCATGGGTGGTTTTAGCGCCGTCAGCTTGCACATATTGGGAAGTCAAATTTAAAAAAGCTTTTCAAAAATGATCTAGCTGTGGGCTTGAAGGATGTGAAATTTGATAAAGATAAGCTATGTAGTGCCTATCAAGCTAGCAAGCAAATAGCAAATTCTCATCCCACTAAAAGTGTCATGTCTACATGTACACCACTTGAGCTCTTACATATAGATTTGTTTGAACCTACATCCTACAGGAGTATGTACCACCCTAAAATTTTCGTTAAATTAAACAGCCCAAAATTAGTAAATTTCAAAAACTTTTGTTTGTCTTTGGAGCTTTTGGTTTTCACTTTGAGATTTTTCCCAAAATGTCAAAGTATCATTTGCATATAATTAAGTAAAGAGAAATTAATATATATACCCAACCCCAACACTTATTTAAGTGGGTAGACCCCAAGTCTAGAATGAACTATTCAAACAATTAAATATAAGTAGGAATGCATAATAAAACATTAGGTTTTCAAAATATTATAAATTCTCTACCTTTAACCTTATATTTAAGAGTTGAGCCCACTCTTAATTATAACCGTAGAATAAAGACTCTAACCCACTAAGAACTAGGCTAGGTATTAAATTCAATTTGGCTCAATTGACATTCAAATCCTTATTTGAAGTTTCGTTGAAACCAAACCTTGAGTTAAATACCTCGTATTTATATCAAGAACCTATCCATCTGGGGACTACTTGCCCACAACTCAACACTAGAATCTATCCAAAACCCCATTTGAAACTTGTAAGAAATTCGATCCTTATTTGAATTTCTTCCAAATTCTAATTTGGATTTACAAATAAGAATTTAACCCTATCTCCAATAAATGTCCTTGAAAAATTCTTTCTACCTCCTAAATATATTTGAATGTCTAAATATGAACCAATCATATTTGGAAATTCAAATTCCCTAAACCTAGTTCTCAAATTCTAAGTTGATTATTCAAATTAGAAACTAAACTATACTAGCTCCTACAAGGAAAATCTTCCTAAAAATAAGATCTATTTATCTAGGTTGAAATTTGACTATGAAACATTCAAATGATATCTAGGACTTCTAACAATACAAATTCCATCTAAACTCTATCTCAAAAACCCTTCAAACTAAATCAAATAAATTCAAAAGGAATTTATTAAAAAACTAGGCCAACCAGGCCACCAACCCCAACCAGACCAGCTACCCAATGTGCTTGCGCCTATGCCTTTGCCCTAGCCCTAGCCCAATCGTCCTAGCCTGGCTCCATCCGGCCTCACCCACACCCACCCCCCTTTTCGCTTTTGTTGGAGAGAAATGCCCCCACACCCACACCAGAAATGCCACTAGGCCAGTGAATGATAGGCAAGATCCACCTGTCATCCTTGACCTAGCACCATCTCCTTCCTCACACTACGCCTGCCTTCATCCTGAAGGTGATATGCCCTAGAGGCAATCATGGAGATGATTATATCACTTAAGTATTTATGATATATTGGATAATATGTTATCTTGTTCCTTGGATAATATGATTAATATTGATCAATGAGTATGTAACTTGTTTGTGAATCTCAATATGCTTATTGTTATGTTATTCTAAATGGGATCCCTAATAGGATATCACATGGGGGGACATATGTGAGTAATCGATTAGCATATGCATTGGTTGATGACCATGTTTCATAGGTCATGGATATGGAGATATCAAAACAATAATATGAACACATGTTGGAGAACATGGTATTATATCGACCCACCATGAGATATATATTGATGTATATCTCATATGATGTTTATGTTGTATCCTTAGACTTGAGGTCATCATTGTATTTGGGATGTGTAGTGACATAATTAGAGGTTGACAAATGCTATTCCGTGACTGAGTAGTTATAAAGGTAGCTTTCAGGTTTGTCATGAAAACATACCGCAAGACATGGTTGATCAAGACGAAATTTTCCCCTCTTATCATGGGAGAGATACCTCTAGGACACTCGAGTGAATTAGATCTAAAAAATGCATGGTCATGCTACTAGGTTAAAAAGTAAACCATAAATGGGATTCTGAGTCACGGGAATCAGAAAGAGTGATCTAGCTTAGAGCTTGATTAGTATGGTGAGGCAAAGGGACACTCATAATTATACATTGTGGAAAGGTACATTGGAATGGAATTCATGTATGCTTGGGAGCCGACATGTTCTGCTAGGGGCCGCTGCCGGTTATTGACTAGAAAGGAGTTTTTAGGTCATGTCTAAGTATAACTGAACCTACAGGGTCACACACAAAAAGGGTTAGAACATTTACTGGAGCACCGGTCAAATCGATGTTTGTCGGGTTGTTGGACCACCGGCCGGTCGAACCAACTTGTGTCGAGCGGTCAGACACTCAGCCGGTTTGACCATCGTGGGAGGCCGGTTTGACCGGTGGCCGGATTTTGAGTTGGGTTCGTACAGGCATTTGTATGAGTTTCGTATGGAGTCTGAAGAGGATGCGGGATTAGAGTCCAAGGAAGGTTGGACCCACCTTGGGGACCTTTATATAAAGGGAGGTGATGGGGTGGCTTGACATAACACAAGATTGGAGAAAGCTTTTGCCACTGCTATACCTTACACTCAAAACACTTGTTTGTGCACAAGTGATAACACAAGACTACACGAAGTTCCTCCTCTACACGTGTAGACTTCGGTAGAGGCGCTGCTACGTTGTGGTGTTGCTCGGGAAGCGAGAGGATGACGTAGCCGGTATGACCAACAGCACACTTGCAGTCGAACTGATAGGCAGTTCCATCGGCACGGTGACAGTAGTCTGACCACCAAGTGGTCTGACTCATGTGCGATGACCAGTTTGATCAGCAACCGGCCTGATCACGAGACAAGGATGGTCAGTTACTTCAGCTATGTGGACACGTGCTTCATCGAATTGGCTACTTTAACTACTTCTGCTGCACTGCGCGTCTAGCAGTAATAATCTATAATCTCCAATTTACATGGCTTCCTGGCTTAGCTTGGTATAAAAAATTAAATTTTTTTGATATGTAGCCTACATGTTCCCTAATAGTAGTATCAGAGCCAGCTGGCGTAGTTTTAGATCCACATCGGGAGCACATGGTTGATGTGTGGTAGTAGTAGATTGGTTTGATTGCTATTTTGGCCACTGAAATTTTATTTTGCATATGGTATGCGCGGAGGTCAATAAGATTGATCTCATTGCTGTCAGATAGCCTGCTGGTTTGACCAGCGTGGGCTAGCCGGTCTGACCAATCGGAACGATCAGTCGGATCGAGCATCGATTGACTGACCAGTCCAAGCGGTTTGACCAAGTGTCGGTCTTACCGTGTGGTCCATTACTGTTTGACCAATCATCGATCTGACCATGCGGCAATAGTATCACTGGTCTGACCGTCGAGCGGTTAGACTGAAATCGATAGTAGTGCCTTCTTAATAAAATTTGATTATTTCCCTCACATAAAAATTAAGTAAAATTGATGCCTTTCCAATAGCTGTAACTATTTCAATTTCAGATCTTTAATCTGTGGGTCTACCAAATTAGGGTACCATTAATTATCTAAAACTAATAGGAGTGAGTGTTGGACACTTGCGGGTATAGTATTGGTTTAATTTGGCAAGGGTATCAAAACGGTTTTAGGCTTTGGGGCATAAGCTTAGGTGTCTTAGCATATTGATGCCACCTAACAACACAGGAGTCATATAGAGATATGATTAGCAAAGAGTTGCTTACCGAATTCACTAGTCTTCTATCTATGATGCCAAAGCTCACTAGTCATCTATTGAATTGTGGGTCTTGTTTTGCTAATTGTCGTTAGAGGGATAATGAATTGAGTGGGAGTATATTTCATTAAATTGTTAATGGAATTTATATCATGAACTTTCGGCTTATTGTTGCATATATCATCTGTTGTAGATTATGGCACCTAGCAACTCCACTTTATTTCATTTGGGATTGATTCTTGAAAAGGAAAAATTGAATGGTTCAAATTTTATTGACTGGTGCCGTAACTTGAGAATTTTTCTCAAACAAGAAAGGAAACTGCATGTTTTCGATAATGCACTTCTAGACCATCTGCCAGATGATGCTACCCCGGCTGTCAAAGATGCTTACAGGAAGCTTCAAACTGATTCTGTTGAAAGTTGCCTGTCTCATGCTTGCCACTATGGGTCCTGACCTTCACAAGCAATTTGAGATCGCTAGTGCCTACGATGTGATCATGGAGGCTAAGCATGAGAGCAAAGCTTGGTCGATTTGGGATGGAATGTTTCTGAAGAAATCATGGATCGGTCGGTCGTTTTTATTTTGGGAGTGTCTATTTCTCAGTTGCTTATTTTCTTTTAAATCTCAGTCACTTCTCTCAACCTTTAGATGAAGATCTAACCATTCGTATCACTCCCCTCGCTTCTTATTCACACTTTCTGTTAGTGATATGCCCTAGAGGCAACATGGAGATGTTATATATATCACATACTATGTTTATGATGCATTACTTTGTTCCTTGAAATAGACATTATCATTATTGATCAATGAGTATGTGACTTATTCTTGAGACTCTTAATGCTAAAATGTTGCTATTTCTAAATGATCCCTGATCATATATCATATGAGGAATAAATATGATTCAAAGATCAGCATATGTATTGATTGATGATCATGTCTCATGGATCATGGTACGGTGATACCAAATCAATAATATGGACATGTGTTAGTGAACATATCTTGGATAGACCCGCCATGTGACACTGCAGAGATTCCATGTGTCATCAGTTGGTCTCAAGTAGTGCTTATGTAGAATCCTTAGACTTGAGATCATCATGGTTCCCAACATGCGTAGTAGCTTATTTTGGGACTACTAAACACTACTCCGTAACTGGGTAGTCATAAAAGTAGTCTTCGGGTTTGCCATGAAACATGTAGTGGGATGTGAATGATCAAGATAGAATTTGCCCCTCCTTATGGGAGAGATATCTCTGGGCCCCTCGATGTAATGGATTATGAAAGTGCATGGCCATGCCAAGGTGATTGAGGAGTCAATCACAAGTTTATAATCCATCACGGAATCGAGAGACTGATTGAGCTATTAAGAGGATGACACAGGTCTTGCCTTGAGCTCAATCTATATCGTGAGGCAAAGGGATTCGTACATGAGAACATTACAGGTTCAGCCGATATGATCTTTACGTATACTTTGGGGTTAATATGTCTTACTAGAGGCCGCTATTAACATGGTGACCGGAAAGGCTTTTCTGGGTCGCGACCAAGTATACGTGAACCTACAGGGTCGCACACTTAACGGGTTGGAACACTAATTCGAATGTGATTCGGATGTGGGCTCAATTCGGATAGAGATCCGGAGGCGAGCGGCTGAGGGGTGCATGCTTGTGTTAATCCCGAGCCAAACCCTAGCCGCTCGCGAGTGCTGGTACACTCGCGATCGGCGCTCCAGCCCCGGACGTGTGGATACCGGTGGAGGCGCTGCTCGTTGCGACGTTGATCGGCATCAACAATCTACAGATTGGATCTTGCACGTGGTGTGGTTGATCGTGTGGAGGAGACGATCTGTTCGGGACAATCGACTAATTCCACTACTACCTCGACGCGCGTGGTTGGATCGGCTTCTCCAACTCTTCTTCTGCTGCGCTGCGCGTCTAGTGGTAACGATCCATGATCCCTCCTTAGCATGATGTCCTGGTGTGCGCGCTAGAAAAGTTTTGTTTTCTGCTATCGTAGCCTACGCGCATTCCTTTACTTTAAGCATAGGATTAAAATAGAAACAAATAATTTGTTTAAGATAGACAAAAATAAATCTATGTTTAGTGAATCCCTAAAAAAAAGAAAAGAAAAGAGAATTCTCAGCTAGAATAGAAATTGCACTAAATTTGTACTAAAGTTGTATATTACTTTAGACTGTAATTTTAGGCTTAGTTTTGTGCAACTTGAGAGGCATAACAAAATTTCAGACGATAGTGAATTAGTACAACCATTTTTCTTTTTATTTTAGAAACACCCAGTAAAGCGCAGACGCGTGCGCGCAGCACCGCACACACCCACGCATGAGCTTCTATTGGAGATTGTCCCGCTCATTTCGGATTGAGTTTCTAACTTCTGGCTTATTTTTCACTATTCATAAATTTTTGTCTTTTTCTGAACTTTTGTCTTTTTTGAGCTTTTTTGTTGGTTCTTTTTTTCGTATTTGTTTGCGTTGTCCATGATGAGATAACATATTTTTTCTATTTTCAATTTGTTTAAATTTAATTATGTCAAATAAGCCATCTTCAGCTATAGTGTAATTTCAACCAGATACAGTGTAATTTCAACCATAATTTACTATTTTTCAACCCAACCGAGTGGCACCTAGACTGCACCACGGAGCTAGAAGTGTGACGAAGTCACCACGCGTCCATCTGTATAGGGCCATACAAACTGAATTAACATGCAAAACCCTAGGACAATATGATTGAGACAACATGTGTAGCTCGTGACCCGGGTTCCATCTCCTGCAGCATGGGGTTGACAAATTGGAGAAATCATAAACGAGATCTGGGATCTTGCACAAGATGCTTTCCACGGGTGAGACCAAGATACTCCGCGGTGAGAGGCTTGAAGATGCGCTCACTACTACAGAAAAGGTCATCACAGACGGTTCAAAAACGTCATCACAGACGGTTTTGTGAACCGTCTGAAATTATGGGTCAGTGATAATACGAGGTCATCACAGACGGTTTTCAAACCGTCTGTGATGCAAATATCACAGACGGTTTTATAACAAAAACCGTCTGTGATAGTTATAATCACAGACGGTTTTTAGTTAAAAACCGTCTGTGATATATAGTTATCACAGACGGTTTTTAGTTAAAAACCGTCTGTGATATATAATTATCACAGACGGTTTTTAGTTAAGAACCGTCTGTGATATGTATAAATCACAGACGGTTTTTAACTAAAAACCGTCTGTGATATTGCCTTCTACTCCTAAACATATTTCTGTTTATTGGCTAGCCTCGGGAAATGCTAGACATACCCTTTGAAACAAGCAGATCAATATGTACATGTATATATCCAATTCATATCTCAATTCATTTCACAAACATAAAACATCCATTTTTATTAATATTAGAGCCTACCATTACAATATTCCAAAACAACGAGCAGATTACACAATAAGAACAACGAGCAGGTTACACAACAAGCAAAGATCCTCTATGCCTTTAACGCCCACCATCCTTCTCGCCCCTGATGCAACGCATGAGCTGGATGTCTTTGACGTCCACTATCATCGCCGTAGACTTGTGCGTCGTCTGCATGGATGTGGACAGCAAGGAGGAGGACAGCAAGGAGGAGGATAACAGCAAGGAGGAGGAGAACAGCAAGGAAGAGGACAACAAGGAAGAACAGACCAGCAAAGACGCTGAGTTTGGATTATATTTATAGGGGAGGGAGAGGGAGGGAGAGGCAGGAGTTCGAAATTTTTTGGCGCCGAGACAGAGAGGTAGAGCTACGATCCGTGGGGTGAGGTGCAGGATCGACTGGCCCAGCTGTCAGATTATTATAGACGGTTCTACATATAGAACCGTCTGTGATGAATGAATATCACAGACGGTTCTACATATAGAACCGTCTGTGAATTAGAGCACACAATTTTATATACCGATGTAATACAAACAACTAGTATGAAAAGATAAAATAGCAATGTTCTATATGACTTATATATACTCATTTGAAAGGTTTCAACGAGATCTACAACTTTGCAGTTGAAGAAAAATCCAAATTCCGAAAATAAGACCAAGAAAAAGGGCAAAAACAGAAACAAAAAACTTGCGACGCAGGTTTAGGTCCAAAGATGGCCGATTTTCGGGGTCTTGGAGGGCGACTGGCGCAAGCGGGTCGTTTTTTTGGATCGGGCTCGTCGCTAGCTTTCCAACGAGTACAAGAACGTCGAAAACGGACACCGTATGCAAAAGTTATGCCCGTTTTACTGAAAGTGTCTCAAAACTGAACCATACTCGGACTTAAGCGGGAAAATATGAAATTTTGAGGGATTGCAAGGCGGGAAACGTATCACAGACGGTTTTTATTATAAAACCGTCTGTGATACTATAATATCACAGACGGTTTTTGTTATAAAACCGTCTGTGATAATCTGGAATATCACAGACGGTTTTTATTATAAAACCGTCTGTGATATTATAATATCACAGACGGTTCAGCGGTAAGAACCGTCTGTGATACTCCTTTTTCCCGCCACAAATACCACAGACGGCCTCCAAATTAAAACCGTCTGTAATAGTGTAAATCACAGACGGTTTCACAAAACCGTCTGTGATTTGGCGTCTACTATTAGGCCTTTTGTAGTAGTGGCTGTTGGTCGGACTCGAGCGCCGCCGCGAGCTGCGGCCATATGAACGCACTGACGAGCCACGAGCCGTCACCTCCAGGCCGCGCTCCGACCGACAGGTATCCCGAGCTCAGCCTCCCGTAGTCACACATGGGCAGGGCCAGCGTAGCTTAGCCGAAGCCGAAGTCTGTGTCGAGAGGGAACGAGGCGAACACCGTCTGGTTCACTGTCGGCGTCCCGAGCCCAAGGACGCCTTTCTCCATCAATCTTTCGGTTTTGTGCTCCTCCACCCAGTCCACCAGCTCCTGGATGTACTGGTCGTACTCTATGGACGCGATGGTCTCCCGCACCATGGCAGCCACGTCCGCCAGTGGCTTCCGCTGGATCTCCTTCACGGCCGCGTCCCCCAGAGCGTAGGTCGTGACGTTGCCGTAGTAGTTGCGCATTGCCGGGATGAGCTCAGGCGCCTTGATCCGCCGCCGCCCGTCAACCATCCACCCCATGCCGCAGCGCTCTTCGGGCAGGCTAGACGAGGCCACGACGTTGGCGAGGACCTTCCACAGGTACGCGGACACCGCCTGGACGCGCGACGAGCGCTGGCCCGTGGTGCTTGCCATGTTGCGTAGCCTGGCGATGTCGGTCGCCTCGATGTAGTAGAGGCGTTCGATGAAGCTGGCCTCAGATGTCAGGACGTTCACCAGCTGGTGTTCATCATATGTCGCGAACATGGCATCGAGTGAGGCGCTGTAGGCCGGCGGGTTGCGGGGGCGGAACACCGAGCGGTCGTGGTTGGGCGTTCCCTCGGCGATCCTCCCAGTCCGCGCGAGCTCAGACCACATCCTGACGCACATGGTGATGGCGTGGCCGTCATTGAGGAGGTTGTTGATGCCCCACACGACGGAGAAGCTGCCGCAGGCAAAGGACAGCAGTTGCACCGAGAGCGGCACGTCATCGTGGTACGGAAGCGTGATCTTCTTCAAGGACTCCTCCGCCAGGCCGTAGTCCAGGCTCCCCAGGGCGACGTCGGCCTCTCCGACGATAAGCTCTGCGCCTTGGTTGTGGCAGTGGAGCTCGGGGAGGCCGGAGCTTGGATTGACGACGATGCGGCCAGCAAGAGGGTACAAGTGGTTTAGCAGGGACGGCAGGACGGCCTCGAAGGTGGAGACAAGGGCGTGGAAGTCGCCTGCCTTGGGAAGCTTGTGGTAGAGGCATACTACGGAGGCTTGGACGTTGTCGCGGTAGAGATCGAGGTTTGAGAAGGCGGTCACGTTCGGCTGGATAGAGGGGTCGGAGGCCTTGACAAAGCGTCTACTCACGACGCGGATGGGCAGGTCACGAGAGCTAATAGCAGCCATATCGATTAATATTCAAGCTTGCTAGCTACTCTGATGGTGCGTTTGTTTACGTACGTCGACCGCTGCAGCTTGACTTGTTGAGGAGGAGGAGCTGTGAGTGCCTTATATAGGCGGGCACGGCACTGGCGGTGTGCGTGCCTTACGCTTGCCATCTATATCTATGCTAATTAAGGCCCCGTTTGGCACAGCTCAGCTTCACTAGTGAAGCTGTTTTTTTTTAAATTCAGCTTCAAGAGCAGCTTCACCGGTGAAGCTAAAGCTGTTTTAGAAAACTGTTTGGCAAAACAGCTTCACCAACAGCTTCATGCATGACTGAGAGAGGTCAATTGTCCAAGATGCCCCTGTCTACCTGACTTGTTCTAACATTTGGAGTTGTATATTTGTATATGGTCATATGAATTAAAAAATAATATATTTGACTGAGTATGAATTAAAAAATTAAAAAAATAAAAAAAATAAAAAAATTAAAATACGTGAACGGGAGAGAGCGGTGCGTACGCGAAAGAAAAAAGTGAACGGGATTTTTGTGAACTGAGCGGTGCGTACGCATGAGGGAGAGAGTGGCAAATACGTGTAAATTTTTGTGAACTAGAGGGGCATTCGCTTCCTTGGAATATGGGCCTGAGGGAGAGAGCTGTGAAAAGCTACTTTTTTCAGCTTCACCTCTTCCTATTCCTTTGTGAGAGCACAAAAAAAGGAGCTTCATGGGTGAAGCTATTTGCAAAAAGAGTGTTTGGCAAAAAATATCTCACAACAGCTTATGAAGCTGTTGGTGAAGCTGTGCCAAACAGAGCCTAAGTCGGGGTACACCAGTTCCATCCCTAACATATATGGCATCTATTAATTGCTCCTTAATTTGCAGCTTCATTGAAAAAAGGTCTACCTGTCTGTACATTTTTTTCTATACTAGCTAATTACAGACTCGGTATGAATTCCAACATTAATCAGCAAAAAACCATCCATCCGGATGTCCCGAGTTATAACGGCCCATATCAAAAGAAAGGTACGTTCCGTATGATTTGATCCATCAGGTACACTATCTACATAATTAACTTGATCCATAATTAATACAGACTCCGAGCGTATTAATTAGATATAGACCCTATTTGTGAAAGGACATACATGTATCTATCTCTAGGATATAACATCCACTGATTGTATCCTCACTTCTCGCGAAAATAAAATCACCAACATCAGCATGTTGCATCGATGGGCTCCATGGCACAGCGACCGCGCGTTGGGCAAGCTGATGTGTACAACAACAAACACAAACAGCCCAGTACATGCCAGATTTGGCTGGGGCCGAGTGTATCTCAGTTCCCCTCTCACACTCTCGTCCTCATGCATGCAACTGAAGAAGAACGGGTAGGCTACACTAGTTACAACATTTGATTTTCTACCGCGTTCAACCAGAAAACATACGTGTAAGAGAGTCATGGATAGTTACCACTAGATGCACTGCGCAGCGGAAGAAGAGTTGGAGCAGTCCGGTCCAACGTAGATGTGCGTTGATGAAGAAGCAGTCGATCGTCTCACGAACCGAATGTCTCCTCCTCGCGTCCTAGCAATAGCCTTGCACTTCTCGCCGATCAGCACAGTAGCAACAGCAGCGGCGCCTCCACGAAGTTCACACGTTCGGGATGGAACGTCGTGCGCTGGTGTGCTAGCACCGCTCGCCCGGCTAGGGTTTCGGGATACGGCTGAGGGGAGGTGGCGGCCAGGGTTTTGGGGATAGTAGTCTATTCTACCTGCAGCCCCGCCTCCACATATTTATACAGCATGCTAATGGGCTTCCACGTTGTAGGCCCATTAGAACCCTAATCCCATATGGATCAATATCCATTTTAGCCTATAAAACTGAATTGTTTATGATTGCCTCTTAGGCACATCACTAACAATCTTCCACTTGCACTAGAGACAATCATATAGGCAAGCTTTCCAATTCGAAACCCTTAAGTGTGTGACCCGTTAGGTTCATGTGTAGACAGCCATGACCCGAAAATCCTTTTCAAGCCATAAGTCAATAGTGGCACCTAGCAGGGCATATTGACTCCCGAATACACATAAAGATCATATCGGCTAAACCTTGATATACACACACTTGGATCCCTTTGCCACACGATACCAGTCGAACTTAAGGCGAGATTCGTGCCACCCTTGTGATAGCTCAACCATTCACTCGATCTTGTGGTGGATTACAACTCATGACTAACCCTTTAGTCACATTGTGATTAACTCTTTAATCACCTTGGCATGGCCATGCACTTCCCTAATCCAACCACATTGAGGGGCCCAGAGATATCTCTCCTGTTATGTAGGAGGGGCAAATTCCATCTTAATCCGCTCACATCCCATTCCATGTTTCATGATACACCTGAAGACCACTTTTATAGCTACCCAGTTATGGAGTAGTGTTTGGCAGCCCCAAAGCGCACCAATACACATAGTGAGAAACAATGGCGATTTCAGGTCGAAGGATCCAGTAGGTATACCACTCGAAATCGCTTGATGGCACATATTAACATAACAATCCCAGCAACGTCTCGGAGTGGGTCAATCTAACACCATGTTCTCTAACATGTGTCCACATTATTGATTTGATATTCCTATTTCCATGATCCATGAAACATAATCATCAATCAATATATGTGCTAGTCCATAAATCATTGTTGTCCCATGTAATGACATAAGACCAAGGATCTTTAGAATAACATTAAATAAAACAAAGAGTTTCACGAACAAGTCACATACTTGCCAATCAATGCATACAATCATTATTCAAGGAACCAAATAACACCTTATTCAAAATTTCATAAAAATAGACTTGATACAATTATCTGCCACTCACACTAGAGTCAATCATGTAAGTATCTAATACCCATTGCACTCATGTGTGCCTCATACTTTGGTTGTGGGAGAGGTTTCGTCAACGGATCAGCAACATTCAAATCCGTGTGCACCTTGCAAATCTTCACTTCACCTCTATCAATGATCTCACGGATAAGGTGATAGCGCTGAAGTATATGTTTGGACTTTTGGTGTGACCTAGGCTCCTTTGCTTGCGCAATGGCTCCACTATTATCACAGTAGAGATCCACTGGACTGGACTCACTAGGGATCACACCCAACTCAAAAACAAATTTTCTGATCCAAACAGCTTCCTTTGCAGCTTCAGAAGCTGCAATATACTCGGCCTCAGTTGTCGAATCAGCTATCGTCTCTTTCTTGGAACTTTTCCAGTAAACTGCCCCTCCATTGAGGTAGAACACAAAACCAGACTGCGATCTGCTATCATCTTTATCAGTTTGGAAACTAGCATCGGTGTAACCTTTTACAACGAGCTCTTCTTGACCTCCAAAAATAAGGAACATATCCTTAGTCCTTCTAAAGTACTTAAGAATATTCTTTACAGCCACCCAGTGAGCTAGACTGGGGCTAGATTGATACCTGCTCGTAACACTTAGAGTATATGAAACATCTGGGCGCGTACAAAGCATAGCATACATGATGGATCTGATGGCTGAGGCATACGGAATCGCACTCATCTTCTTTTGCTCATCAAGTGTTGAAGCACACTGAGTCATGCTAAGACTAATGCCATGTGACATAGGCAAGAAACCTTTCTTGAAATCTTGCATATTGAACCGTTTCAATACCTTGTCAATGTATGTACTTTGGCTTAATCCAATTAGCCTCTTCGATCTATCTCTATAGATCTTTATGCCCAAAATGTAAGCCGCCTCTCCGAGATCTTTCATTGAGAAACTTTTTCTCAAAGAAGTCTTCACAGCTTCTAGCATTGGAATATCATTTCCGATCAATAATATGTCATCTACATACAAGACCAGAAAAACAAGTGCGCTCCCACTAGCCTTCTTATAAACACAAGGCTCTTCTTCATTCTTGATGAAGCCAAACCCTTTGACTACTTCATCAAAACGAAGATTCCAACTCCGAGATGCTTGCTTCAATCCATAAATGGACTTCTAAAGCTTGCATATTCTCCCAGCATTTTTCGGATCAACAAAACCCTCAGGCTGTGTCATGTACACATCCTTGCTTAGGTTTCCATTTAGGAAAGCCATTTTGACATCCATCTGCCAAATCTCGTAGTCAAAATTGGCAGCAATGGCTAGGAGGATCCGCATAGACTTTAGCATAGCGACGGGCGAAAACATTTCATCATAATCAACACCTTGAATTTGCTTGAAACCTTTTGCCACCAATCGTGCCTTATAGGTGTGAACATTTCCATCCATGTTTATCTTTTTCTTAAAAACCCATTTACACTCAATAGTTTTTACACCATCAGGTGGATCCACCAAGTTTCAAACTTGATTATCATGCATAGATTCTATTTCGGACCTCATGGCTCCAAGCCATTTTTCAGAGTCTGGTCCCATCATTGCTTCCGTGTAGCTCTTGGGCTCATCATTGTCCAACAACAATATGTCGCGTTGTCCTGTGGTTAGAAGTGTGAACTTTTCAATAGGAGCTGAAACATTTTCAGGTGTTTCCCGAATTTCTTCAAGCTGCACCTTGCTCCCACTAACACCCTTTGAAAGAAACTCTTTTTCCAAAAAGACACCGTTCCGAGCGACAAACACTTTGCCTTCTTCCCGATTGTAAAAATAATATCCTTTGGTTTCCCTAGGATACCCAACAAAGAAGCATTTATAAGGTTTAGGATGGAGCTTATCAGACGTCAAACGTTTCACATAAGTCTCACAACCCCATATCTTAAGGAAAGACAATCTAGGACGTTTCCCGGTCCATTTCTCGTATGGTGGCTTTTCCACTGATTTAGATGGAACTCTGTTTAGTGTAAACACAGCAGTTTCTAGAGCATATCCCCAGAAGGACAATGGAAGATCAGATTGGCTCATCATAGACCGAACCATGTCTAACAAGGTCCGGTTCCTTCGTTCAGATACCCCGTTCCACTAAGGCGTGCCAGGCGGAGTCAGCTGTGGAACAATTCCACACTGTTTTAGATGTTCACCAAATTCATATCTCAAATATTCACCTCCACGATCAGATCACAGAATTTTAATTTTCTTGCCTAGCTGATTTTGTACTTCATTCTGAAATTCTTTGAACTTTTCAAACGACTCAGACTTGTGCCTCATTAAGTAGATGTATCCATATCTACTAAAGTCATCAGTAAAAGTAATGAAATACTGAAAACCACCTCTGGCTACTGAGCTCATTGGTCCACATACATCAGTGTGTACAAGTCCCAACAAGTCACTTGCCCTCTCACTATGACCGGTGAAAGGCGCCTTTGTCATCTTGCCAAGTAAACAAGACTCGCATGTCTCAAATGATTCAAAATCAAATGAGTTGAGTAGACCATCTTTATGGAGCTTCTCTATGCGTTTCTCATTTATATGACCTAAGCGACAATGCCAAATAAAAGCGGGATTCAAATCATTAGGCCGCAACCTCTTTGCATTAATATTATAGACAGGCTTATCCTCAAGATCAAGAACATATAACCCATTCATCAATGGACAATGTGCATAGAGTATATTATTCAAATAAATAGAACAACATTTGTTCTTTATTACGAAATCATAACCACCATCTTCCTCCAAACATGAAGAAGAGATGATGTTCTTACTCAATGCTAGAATGTAATAACAATTATTTAATTCTAAAACTAATCCTGAAGGTAATGACAAGTGATAAGTGCCGATAGCCAGTACAGCAACCTTTGCTCCATTGCTGACACGCACGTCCAACTTGCCTCTCGCAAAACTTCTAGTCCTTCTTAGACCCTGCAACGATTTGCAAGTATGAATCATTGATCCGGTATCAAATACCCAAGATTCACAAGAAGAAATTGCAAGATTAATTTCTATAACATTTATACCTGAAGCAGAAGTCTCGCTTCCCTTCTTCTTTTTCAGATCCTCCAAGTATTTCTTACAATTCCTAGACCAACGCCCCTTGACATGGAAGTGGTAGCATTCATCATCAGGAGAAGGGCTAGATTTGACCTTCCCATTTGGCTTTGGCTTAGAGCTAGGGAGCTCATTAGGAACCTTTCCTTTGCCTTTGCCTTTGCCTTTGGGCGTCCAACGCTTCCTCTTTTCATTCTCCTTCTGAACCATCATCACATGATTGGTGTTTTTCTTAATGCTTTCCTCTGCTGTCTTAAGCATCCCATGCAATTCAATTAATGATTTCTCCATGCTATTCATATGAAAGTTCATAATGAACTACTCATAGCTCGGAGGGAGAGATTGGAGAACAACATCCGTAGCCAGATCAGGATTAAGGGGAGAACCAAGTTTCTCCAAGCTCTCAATGTAACCAATCATCTTGATTACATGAGGACTGACTGGACTACCTTCCGCCAGCTTGCACGCAAACAAGGACTTTGAAATGTTAAACCTCTAGGTCCTAGCTTGGTTCTCAAACATGTCACGCAGTCCTTCAATCATAGTGTGAGCATCTGCATTCTCATAATGCTTCTGAAGCTTAGAGGACATGGTAGCAAGCATGAGACAGCTAACGTCGAGTGAATCATTGTAGTGCTTCTCATAAGCTTTGCGGGTGGCAACGTTTGCACCCTCAGGGAGTTCATCGGGGTGGGGTTGCTCAAGAACATATTCCCTTTTTGCTTGTCTGAGAACAATTCTCAGGTTGCGGTACCAATCAATAAAATTTGTTCCATTAAGTTTTTCTTTCTCAAGAACAGATCGCGAGTTAAAACCAGAATTGTTACTAGAAGCAGCCATGATCTACAACAGAAAATAAACAAGCAAAGTTCAGCACTATGTTCATGTTTGATCTTCCATTAAACAATTTAACAAAAGACACTCCCACTATATGTTTTGTAATCGTCTTCCCTCTAACGACATATAGTGGTCAAGATCCATGTTCATCTAAGTTCTAGTGAGCTTTGGCATCACCGCTAGAAACCTAGTGACGTAGGTAAGCAACGCTTGCTAATCACATCTTATGTGACTCTTGTTTGTTGGGTGGCATCCAATGCCTCGGCTCCCAACACCATGCCCCAAGGCCCAAATCCAATTTGATAGCCTTGCCATGTAAACCAACACTATGCATGTGGATGTCTGACATCCACCCTATTAGATCAAGATAGTTCATGGTACTCTGCTTTGGCAGATCTACCAAACAATGATCGTAATTCTTATAGGCGCAGCAATTGGAAGGGCATCAAATAAATTCTTAATTTTTCTGAGGGAAGCTATTCTATCATGAAAAATACATCCTCTACAGGTATGGCATGAAAGAATAGTATGACAGGAAATAAACATCACATGCATATAATCACATTATACTGTGAATGGTATGGCCTTTTGAATCGTAGTGGTCGCCATCGCCATGGTTCCACGGTGATGTCCTTCGCCACACTTCCTGTCCTCTTTGTCATCATGCTTGAAGCCTCCATGGTAAAGAACTAAACTATTACAACTAATAGCTAGCAAATGAATTACATGAGGAGCGCAAGCATCACAAGTCGACACGCAGGTCGTTATACAATTAAAGAACAGCCTCAACCCAGCTGTGATTAATACGACACATAGGCCGCCAAAACACACATGCATCACATATACATGTATGCCATACCATTCACATCATTCCCTGCAAAAACAAGTTAAGCGTAGAACTCATTCTATTGCCCTGACATGAATGTGGTTGTATAACAATCTATGCGTGTACGCAACGGCTGACATGAAAACCTCACGGAATTACAAAGATCGCATCTATGAAATTGCTATGAAAATCTCATCGGGCCAATCAAATCAACCCAAATCCGAGCCATTCAAAATGTCTCAATTTTCATTAGATCAATCACATTGATCATCGCGATTGGTATACTTGAGGAGACCGCAACATAAGACCTCGATCTGTTGGCTCGATCTACTGACTGTGCGCGCAGTTAACCCCGATGGTGATTCCAGCCGGTAGGGGCAAGTCGCGTGTACATCAAAGAAGGAGCACGAACTAATCTTTTTGGCCACATGATGCTATCAACTCATACCTATTTCAACCCCTTATGACCGATTGATCTAATCAACCTGTGCACCAAAAGATCCATCACATGAACCTAGCATAAGAACAATAATAGATCGCATCTACTACAAGCAACATATCATCTACAAGCGCATGATCCAAACCACATACTACGCAGCTTTGCTCTGATACCACTGAAGGAGAACGGGTAGGCTACGCTAGCTACAACATTTGATTTTCTACCACGTTCAACCAGAAAACATGCGTGTAAGGGAGTCATGGATAGTTACCACTAGATGCGCTGCGCAGCGGAAGAAGAGTTGGAGCAGTCTGGTCCAACGTAGATGTGCATTGATGAAGAAGAAGCAGTCGATCGTCTCACGAACTGAATGTCTCCTCCTCGCGTCCTAGCAATAGCCTTGCGCTTCTCGCCGATCAGCACAGCAGCAACAACAGTGGCGCCTCCACGGAGTCCACACGTTCGGGATGGAACGCCGTGCGCTGGTGTGCTAGCACCGCGCGCCGGGCTAGGGTTTCGGGATACGGCCGAGGGGAGGTGGCGGCCAGGGTTTTGGGAATAGTAGTCTATTCTACCTGCAGCCTCGCCTCCACATATTTATAGAGCATGCTAATGGGCTTCCACGTTGTAGGCCCATTAGAACCCTAATCCCATATGGATCAATATCCATTTTATCCTATAAAACCGAATTGTTTATAATTGCCTCTTGGGCACATCACTAACAGCAACACGTATCTATGTGTGTGCAACACGCATCCTTTCTTTTTGTTGAGGAACCGTCGCTGGCGACCAGTCCGATCGATTCCTCTGCTTAATGTGAATAAGATCAATCACAGAAGATAGAATAATAGATTGAAAACACAGAGAGGTAGAGAGAACTCCTGGTCTTTCTTTACTGTTTTCTGATTGCATGTGTATAAATCTGCCGATACGGCTTCCTATTTATAGTCTACCAGTGAGGTGTCCACCATGGGCCAAGGCTTCCGGCCCAGGCCTAGGTTTCCTAACACTCCCCCTTGGGCACTCATCCGACACGTTCATGCCTCGTCAAAACTCCATAAAAACCCAGTGGGAAAATTTGGAGAAAGAGTACATGATACATGTTGTGCTGCGATGCACGAATTGCCTCATTAAAAACATTGGTTGAGAAACTTCAGGAAAACTCGTCAAGAGAAAAGAGTACAATTCACCCAATTTCATTCAATCTTCAGGACTTATTCTTTTGGGTACTTAATCTTCGTGATCAAGATTTAATAACAGGATTGAGAGAATTCTCTCCCTGAATTATGCACTTCTCTAAGCTCATCATTCCAATTTCTCGTACACATCTTTCAAAGCTGGATGCAGGGAGTGACTTGGGGTTGATATACTTTGTGAGATGACTCTTCATATAGCCCGTCTGCACTTGTGCAACGCAAGCTGCATTGTCTTCATAGATAATGGTGGGGGGCTTGCACAATATTCATCCCACATGACTGCTGGACGAGGTGAATCATTCGTCGGAGCCAAGCGCATTCTCGTGCAGCTTCGTACAGTACTATAATTTCTGAGTAGTTCGTCAAAGTCGTTATGAGACTTTGCTTAGACAATTTTAAGGAAATTGCAGTTCCACCACACAGGAACACATAGCCTGTTTGTGACCTTGCGGTATGCGGGTCTGACTGGTACCCGGCATCTGCATAGCCAATCAAGTTAAAATCTTGATTCTTTCTGTAGAACAATCCAAGGTCCTTACTTCCTTAGAGGCATCGGAAGATGTCCTTTATTCCATACCAATGCCTTTTGGTAGGTTCTACACTATACCTTGCTAACAGGTTTACGGCAAATGCAATGTCCGGTCTAGTGCAGTTTGCTAAATACATAAGTGCTCCTACTGCACTTAAGTATGGGAATTCTGGTCCCAGGACTTCCTCCCCCTCTTCCCTAGGTCGGAAAGGATCTTTTTCTTGCTGTAAAGACCTCCTGATCATCGGTACTTTTGATGGGTATGCCTTCTCAAAGCCAAACCTTTCTAACACCTTCTGGGTGTAGGCTGACTGATGTACTAATATTCCTTCAGGGACATGCTTGAGCTGCAGGCCTAAGCAAAATTTGGTCTTGCCCAGATCTTTCATTTCAAATTCTAACTCCCGGTAAAGACTTGCTTCTTTTATGTCTTCCAATGTCCTGATAATATTCAGATCATCTACATACACTAAGATTATAGAAATCCATTCTGGGATCGTCGTATAAACACATAGGGACAGTCTTTATTGTTCGTGTAGCCTTTCTTGCTGAGAAATTCGTTTAAGCCATTATACCACATGTTGCCAGATTGCTTCAGTCCGTACAGTGATTTCCTGAGCTTCACACTATACAGATTTCTATTTGCTCTGTCTTGGTTCGGGAGAGGGATTCCTTCAGGGACCTTCATATAAATCTTCGAATCCAAGTTTCTATAAAGGTATGCAGTTACCACATCCATCAATTTCATTTCTAGATTCAAGTTCACTACCATTGAGATCAAATATCTAAAGGTAATTCCACTCATGACTGGGGAGTAGGTTTCTTCATAATCAACTCCTGGACGTTGAGTGAAACCTTCTGCTACCAGCTTTGCTTCGTATCTCACTACTTCGTTTCTTTTATTTCTCTTTCGAACAAATACCCACTTGTGACGTACATGGTGCACATGGGAGATGTACGGCATATGGGACCAAATACTTCTCTTTTGTTTAGCGATAATAATTCAGTTTCTATTGCCTTCTTCCAATCTTCTCAATCTAATCTTTTCTTACATTCAGCGAGTGATGCAGGCTCGGGATCAAGATCGATGATTGTGGCAATTTTCTTTGCGAAGTAGATATCAATATTAGATATTGTCCTATTCATGGACTCTCCTGTGTGCACATAATTTATAGCTATTTCTTCATGAGTTGTTTCTTCTGGAGCTTCTCCTTGCACATCGCTTCTTCCAATTGCGGTGGCAAGTCCCTTTAGTTTTTTGTCTCCGATGTGTGCACACACATCTATGCTGATTTCTTCTTCCATGGGGACATTCAGATCTGGTATGCCCTTTTCTGAATGTGTTATACTCGTGCCAGGTCTCAACTGGCTCCCCTTCTCGTTCTGGGGAACTTCAGTGATCACTGTGGTAAATCCTTCTTATCCTTTTCACCGTGCGTCCCTGGTTATTTGGGATTCGAGGAGCCGGAGTTCTCGTCCTTTTATTCTAAGGCCTCTGGATGGAATTAGGGATGTTCTGCTTTCTTTGGTATTTCAACCCTCTCCGGTGCATTTCGTGCGGGCACATGCAACTTAGTCACACTCTTCAAATCACTAAAGTGATCAAGTAGCTGATTTGCTAATGCTTGCAAGTCAATGATCTTCTGGACCTCTTTATTTGCTTCACTAGTGAGCGGGTCATATGCATGGATTCCCGTGGTTTGCCATGTAATTTCTCGATATTTTTCATCGAGGGGTTGATTTCCTCCCCCTAATGTTGGGAAATTATCTTCATCAAAAATGCAATCAGCGAAGCGACAGTATGCAAATCTCCTATCATGGGTTCTAAATACCTAATTATAGATGCAGTCTCATAACCAACGTATATCTCAGTCTTATGGAGAGGGCCCATTGCAGTACGCTGTAGAGGGGGTATAGGTACATAAACCTTGCATCTAAACCTCCTGAGATGAGAAATTTTCGGTGCTGACCCTGGCGCTAGTTGGATAGGTGAATGGATGTTGTAGGTCGATGGTCTAAAGTTAATGAGATTCGCTGCATGTAGGACTACATGTCCCCAATATGTAGCTGGCAAATTAGAATTCTGCAAAAGGGGGCGGGCAATAAATTTATTTCTCTTGATTAATACCTCTGCCAAACCATTCTGGGTATGGACATGCGGTATAGAATGCTCAACTGTAATTCCCATTGCTATGCAATAATCATCAAATGCATTTGAAGTAAATTCTCTGGTGTTGTCCATTCTGATGGACTTTATGTGATGATCAGGGAAGATATTTCTGATGCGAATGATCTGCGAGATCAGCTTTGCGAAAGCTTGGTTTCTTGTGGACAATAAACCCACATGCGACCATTTCGAGGAAGCATCAATGAGCACCATGAAATATTTTAATGGCCCTAAAAGAGGCTGAATGGGACCACAAATGTCTCATTTGATGCGTTTCAGGAATGCAGGGACTTCATCCTTCACTTTCAGAGTGGAGGGTCTGGTAATTAATTTCCCGGTGGCATATGCGGGGCACACAAAATTTTCGTGATTCAGAAATTTTTTTACATTAATATTATGTCCTTGGGAATTGTTAATTATGTTTCTCATCATTTTAAGACATGGGTGGCTTAATCTGTCATGCCAGAGACAGAAAAGTTCAAAGCTTCTAAACATTGTCTTCAAGGCAGTGTAGGCTGCAGATGCCTTGATGTTGGTATAGTCTGGCTAGAGGGGCAAAGGTCTCCTCAAAATCTAGACCCTCAACCTAGGAGAAGCCCTGAGCTGCCAGTCTAGCCTTGTTTCGAACAACCACCCCATCCTCACTCTGCTTGTTTTTGAACACCCACTTAGTCCCAATAACATTGTGACCTCGAGGGGGCTCAACAAGCGACCAGACCTTATTTCTCTCGAAATTCTCTAATTCCTCATGCATGGCATTAACCCAAGACTCATCAGATAGTGCATGACTAACATCCTTGGGCTCAAATGAGGCAATGAAGGCAGAATGGAGACAAAACTGAGACAGTCCAGACTTTGAGCGTGTGACACGCTCAAAAAGGTCTCCAATAATCTGCTTAGAAGGATGGTCCTTTTGGATGTTTCAGGGAGGTCCAGGATGAGAAGAAGAAGTGGCCTCTACCTCATGAGCTGAAGATTTAGGAACAGAGCCACTAGCTCCAGAGGAAGCAGAAGGCATGGGCTATCTCCCCGAGATGCGGTGGAAGAAGGCACCTCAGGGGGTGGAGGATGAGGTACTGGATCAGGTAAACAACCCTCATCTCCATCATCCTCATCATCCACAAAGATGGTCTCGGACTGCTCTAAAGAACCTGAGATATCTGGCCTAGTCCCCGGACTGGCCTCATCGAAGGTCACCTCACAGGTCTCTACCATTTTACTAGACTCGCAGTTCCAGACCCTATAAGCCCACGAAGAAGGCGAGTAACCTAGAAAGATCCCATCACAAGAACGTGACTCAAACTTATCTAGGTTCCCGGACTTCAAGATAAAACACTTGCATCCAAACACACGAAAATGCGAGACGCTAGGCTTTCGCCCATATCTCAACTCATAAGAGGTGCGATGCAAGTGTGCCCTGAGAAAAACTCGATTCGAAACGTGGCACGCGGTGGCTATAGCCTCAGCCCAAAACTTTCTCGGTGTAGAGTACTCATCAAGCATCGTCTTGGCAATCTCGACCAAGGTATGGTTCTTCCTCTCCACAACGCCATTCTGCTGAGGGACGTATGGAGAAGAGAACTGGTGCTCTACACCGGTCTCACCGCAAAACCTCTCGAAGTAGGAATTCTTGAACTCCGTGCCATTGTCACTACGGATCGCTCGTAAGGCACCCGGGAGCTCAACGGAAAGCCTACTAAACAAACCCCGAAAATGGATATACGTCTCATCCTTCGAGGCCAAGAAAAACACCCAAGAATACCTCGAGAAGTCATCGACCACGACAAGGACATACCACTTCCCTCCTGCTAACTCCACTCGAGCTAGTCCAACTGTGTCCATATGGGGCAACTGTCCTAGTGCTTCGATCATAGTAACTGTGACCAGAGGGTGAGAAGCGGCAACCATCTTGCCGTGTCAGCATGGAGCACAAACTAGATCTTTGACCATCTTGAGTTTGGGCAGACCACGAATGAGATCATGGCCGCTAACTCGGGTCAAATGGTCAAATCCGATATGACCAAGTCTCCTATGCCAGAAAGTAAGGTCGCAGGACTCAGAAGCAACTAAACACCTGAGAGGATTAGTAGAAGACTCAACAAAATCAGCACGAAAGATCCTCCCATAACCAGAAATCCCGCAAACCAGACTACCCGAAGAATCAAGAATTTTGCAATTGTTTTTCTTGAAGCTCACCTCATAACCGTCATCGGTAAGCTGAGAGACTGAAAGCAAATTGTACTGCAGCTTACTAACCAAAGCAACATCTGTCAAAATAAAAGAATCATTAATGCGCACAGTACCTTTTGCGATGACGTGCCCAGACGAAGCATCTCCAAAGGTGAAAGTCTCATCACCTGGAGCACGGGCTAGGGAAGAGAACCAACGGGAGTCTCCGGTCATATGACGAGAACAACCGGAGTCAACAAGCCAAACCTTTCCCTTCCCAGCCCGGCGAACCTGAGTCAAACAAAGAGGAGAGGCTCAGTACTGGGATAAATCAAGAGTGATTTTGGCACCCAATACTGAGTAACATGTTGAGCAGAAGAAGTAGCCACACACGACTGACCTCTATCTACCGTACGCTCTCTGTCGCTCAAAGAAGCAGAAGGTCTATGTGCAGACCTGAAGCTGCTGCTGGGTCCGACTGCTACGGGGGAGCGAGTCTGAGCACCAACAACACGCTGAACTCTCCGTGGGTAGCCATCTCGATGGGGGAAACAAGATCTACCCTCAGAATGGCGGAAGTCATGACCAGGAGCATATCGAGGACAAAAAATAGAAGACTCGGAAAATCCAAGTCCTCGATGATTCTCAAACCCATCAGAAGCAACTCTAGACCTCGTGTTGGTCTTAGATACACTCAAAGTCTGGGGCTGACCCTGAATACGCCTATGAGCGTCAACACGGTATCTACGCGCGATCTTGGCGCGCCTGAAACATCTCTCGATCGAGTGTCCATCCTTCTGATAGAAGGTGCAGTGATACTTCACCTTCGGAGAGGTAAAAGTAGCACGATGACGCTTCGCCTTCTGAGAGGTCGAAGCGACAGGTGGAATCACCTTGCTGTCAGAAATCCCTTGGACAAAGCCCGCTGATTTGAATTGAACTTTCTCAGATCTGGGCTCTACCTCGATCACACCCGCTGCGATGGGTCTAAGAATAGCAGTGGATGCTTCCTCATATCCTCAGAAAAATTGTATCCTAGACCTTGATTGAATTTGCAAATCTTAGATTGGTCTAGAATAAGATTAAGCTTCTTCTTGCCTCCTACAAACCTCTCGAGAGTGTTCGTACTGACACTAACGAAGGAGAGAGGTGCAAGAAGAGCAGGGGCAAGAAGAGACAGCAGAAGGTAAGGGAGTAGAAGAAGAACCAACAGCAGAGGAACGGATGGCTTGTGCACGCACAACCGACTCAGAAGGGACAGTCCTACTGCTAGCAATTTGGTTCACGACACTAGGCGTCTCTACCAAACCCTCATGCTTCTTCCCAACACACACACACATTACAAGCAGATGGTTGCTTCTCTAGAAGGTCCTTAGTCAGCTTCACACATTTTTCATCCAATGCAACCAAGTCAGATTTTAGTTTGTTACAATTATTGCATGGTGAGCTAACAGGGTCCTTAGAAGCAAACTTAGCCAATTTGTTATTGTCATCAACTAGTTCTTGAAACTGCTTAGAGACAGCTTCAAGCTCAGCATTCAGCTTAGGACAATTCACACATGAAGCAATAGGCTCAAGTAGAAAAGCTTGTAACTCAGCAATTTTGTGATCTGCCCGTTTTAGGTTCATCTTTAAATTATTACAGCTTTCACAAGTCTCAGGCAGATCGAGAAGCATGGTATATAGACCTCTAAAAGCATTCTCCTTGTCCTCACATGAGGTGCAAGAAGTAGTCTCAACAATAGAAGATGAAATAGCAACAGTCCTACTCATCTCTAATTCAGCAAGCAGACTAACATTCTCCACCTTAAGCATATCAAGCTCAGAAGACAGACTATCATGAGAGGTCCTTAGCTTCTTCATATCACCAAGCAGAGCACAACATGTATCACAATCGTCACGGGATGGAGCAGATATAAGTGAAGTAAGCTCCAGTGACAATCTCTCTACTTCCTTCTCTAACTCGCTACACCTAGCTCTAGATCTAGCATAAAATCCTCCTAGCTTAAGAAAAGCTTCATTAAGTTGATCATAGGAGGGGTATACCTCATCGGAGTCAGAGTAGAGCTCGTTGTCGCTGACGTCGCTGATCTCGCCCTCAAGGGCCATGAAGCACATGCCGCTGAAGTCCTCGCCATCCTTGGGATCTTGCTCGTCCTTCCCATCGTTGTCACTCCACCCCTCCACCTCGCTGAGGTCGAGGTCGTTGAAGGCGGTGAGGACGCGATGGAAGAGCTTCTTGGCTTTGCCAAGGTTGCAGAACTTCTTCCCTTTGCTTGGGGGCTTCTTGAAGCGGTTCTTGTCGGTGTAGACGTTCTTCCTTGAACTGCCAGAGTCGTTCTTGCCCTCCAACTTGGGGCGGTTTGCCCGAATGTGGTTGGGGCCACCACACTCAAAGCAAATCACACATCCTCCTTTCTTTCTCTCCCTAACCCTCTTGTAAGCATGAGAGAATTTTCTGGCCAAGAGGGCTAGCTGGGTCTCTGAGAGCTGCTCTAGATGCTCATCATCAATATCACACAGAGCAGATAAAGAGAAACCCGAGAGAGTGTCAACAGAAGAACTAGAGCAGGACTGGGATCGGTGACTAAAGCCATCAACTGAAACTTCGACTTGCGAGAGACAATGTCAATCTCGTGAGTCTTGAGGTGTGAATACAACACATCAAGAGTCAAAGTCGAAAGATCCGTCGTGTCCTTGATGGTGGTCACTTTCATCTCCCAAACACGCAAATCCAAGGCCAAAAGCATTTGGCGAGCGTTATCTGAGTCGGGGAAAGTGAGACCGACCGCTCGGAGGTTGCTCAAAATGTTGTGGAATCTCGCAAAGCACTCATCAAGGGACTCTCTGGTGAGCATTTCAAACTTGTGGTAATCTCGCTTGAATTGGTCCTGTCGCACCGTCTTAATTTGGGTGGTGCCCTCATGGTAAGCATCGAGGGTCTCCCAAATCTCGAAGGCCGACGAAAGATGAGAAATGCGGTCAAATTCATTTCGGCTCAAACCTTGGATAATAATGTTCCTTGCCTTAGCATTCGCCTCAACATCAGCCATGTTTCCGGCATTGATGTTCTCATCGGCAGGAACAACAAAGCGAACTTTGACCTTGCGCCAAATCGCATAGGCCTGGGCCTGAATGTAGGTCTCCATCCGACTCTTCCAAAAGGGATAGTCGATCCCATCGAAGATCAGGGGCTTGGTGGAATACTTATCCGTTGCCATGGCTCACAAACCAGTCAAAGATCTATCAAGAAGAGCTAACCAGCTCTGATATCAATTGTATGATTGAAATGGCAACAGAGGGGGGGTGAATGGTGCCTCTTTAAAATCGACCCCTCAAAAGTATCCACGATGAAACCTTCTCCAATAGCTATAAGGAGCTATGAAGATGATTCATGTACTCACTGGAAATTCATGACGCAGAAGTGACAACGGGAAGAAATACCACAGGGAACACATAGTGGCCAGCACAACACATGAAATAACAGAGGCACATGAAATAACAGAGGCACAGCAGTAGGCCGGTCTGACCGGTGTTGATGGGCCGGTCAGACCGCCTTTTCAACGCCGGTTGGACCGCCCTGGTGCCGCCGGTTAGACCGCAGTTACCGGACCAGTCTGACCGGCGGTCTGAGTCCGGTCTGACCGGTTAAGACTCAGCCCCAGCCCGAGCAGCAGTCTGAAAATTCAGACAAGGCTTGATTCAACCAAAAATTGATAAAAGAAGATGTACTCCTAAGGCCACAAGATCAAGAAAACAATCTAAATAGCAAGAAGACCTCAAGAGACAAATTAATTCATTCTCTAAGCAAGAATTCAAGATTTATGTCAAAATCTAAAAAATGAAATGGGTATGAGTCCAAATTTCAGATTTCTCTCAAATTTCCCATTCTTTGCTTGAGAGCTTTTGCATTTCAATTAGCAATGATAAGGGGGCTTGAAAACATGAATCTCAAGACATCCTATCAAGGGAATCAAGAGAACCAACATGCCCCTGACATGAAACTCTAGTTTTTGGGAAACAGGGGAAGTTCAGTTTCAGCTGAAATGTGATTCTTTGATTTTTTCCATTTTGCTCTAGGGAACTACGTGACCAAATGGTCTAGAAATATCATCCCATCACAGAGTAATCCATTTTGCAACTCCTTGCTCAAAGAATCAGCTCAATCAACAAAATGAACAAAATGAGCAAAGAGCATTAGAAAAAGAGAAACAAGCTGAAATTGGGGAAAACTCAAATGGATTCAATTGCAAAGACATGAATGATTACATAGAAGTGATCTACGTCCCCATACATGATTGATAGAAGGAAATACACTACATGCTTGAAGATCCACACAGAAGCTCACTCTTCTCCTACTGCTCACACTCAAGCATGCTACAGACCTCACTCTTTTCCTTGTTTACACGTGAATGAGCTATACTCAACTGAATGGATGATCTCCTACTACTGCCTTGCCTCTCCTTTTAACCCCCAACACTCACACCAAAGGGGAAATTCAAGAAGAGTCATACAACCTCCACCCGTTCTCCTCACACCCACATGAGGAAATGGTCAAACCAGAATTTTTGGAGGGAAATCAGTCTCCACCTCCATTGCTTGAGTCAATTTACCAAATTGCCCCTTAAGCACCTTCCCGGAAGCTTCCGCCTCCAGTACCTTGACTGTCTGGACCTCGACTCCTCCCTGAGTCTAGTTCGGTCCGCTCCGCTGCACACGACCGCACCCGGCATCCTGACCGTCTGGACCTCCGACTCCTCCCTGAGCCTAGTCCCGATCCACTCGCCGCTGCCCGTCATGTCCACCCGACACCGACCGAGACCTCTGACTCCACCTGAGTCTAGTCTTGGTCTATTCCGCCGCGCACGACCGCAACCGACCTCCAAACCGTCTGGACCTCCGACTCCTCCCTGAGCCTAGTCCCGGTTCTCTTGTTGTCGCCCGTCGTGTCCGTCATGGGTAGCTCCCGCTCCGGTTCCTCATCTCCCGACTCGCAACCACCTCACCAGCCTCGATCATCTTCGGCATCCTCGACCGTCTGGACCTCAACACCTCCTATGCCTAGTCCCGGTCCTCCTCGCCTCACCATGACCTAGCTCCGAAGTCATGCAGTCACACAGACAAGCAAACCATCACATAGCACCGCACGAAACAACATAATCAACATTAGCACAAATGAAAGATACTCAACCCTAGAATACCCAAAACAAACTCAACCTCACTAAACCAACCGTCAATTACTCATCACCAACATGGGGATACCTCCACATGGTCTCTCATTTTCCAAGGGGTTTTTTTGCAAAATTCAGGACCCTTTCGTAAAATTTGAGGACCTATTCATAATTTTCAGAATGACGAGGGCCTTTCTACAAAATTTGGGACCCATATGCAAAATTTAAGGGCTCATCAGTAATTTTTAGAGTTCGGGGGTCCTTTCTGCAAAATCGCTGACGCCTCACTCCGGCCGGGCCTTGGGTGGTGCCAGCCCCAGTTTCAGGCGCAGCTTCCTCGGGCGCGGAGCCGATGGCGGCCGTCGCTTCGGGCGCAGTGCCAGTGGTGGCCTCCTCGGGCGTCCCCCTCTTCGGGCAGTGAGACTGCTCAACGCGGGTAGCTACGGGCCGACGACAGCGCCTCGTGCGGCAGCTGGTGGCGTCCGTCAGCCATGCGGGGCCCAGAGCTCGAGGCGACCGTGCGGCAAACGAGGCAAGCGGTTCTTCTTCAGGCGAGGTGGCTGTAGGATCGAAATGGCAACAGAGGGGTGAATGGTGCCATCAAAATCACCCTCAAGTATCCACACAATTTTCTTCTCCAATAGCTATAGAAGCTGTGAAGAAAGAGAATACTGGAAACCTAAAAAGAAAAGACCAGAAAACAAGGCAAGAAGAAATAGCAGTCTAGAGAACCTGTCTGACCGTAGTGACCGAGCCGGTCTGACTGCAGTGGCCGAGCCGGTCTGACCACAGTGGTCGAGCCGGTCTGACCGAAGTGGCCGAGCCGGTCTGACCGCTAAAGCCACTCCGGTCAGACTACCACAGTTACAGCCGGACTAAACTCGAAAACCCTAGCGGTCTGACTGCACATGTGAGGACGCGAAGGTGGTGAGGACGCGGTGGAAGAGCTTCTTGGCTTTGCCAAAGTCGCGGTACTTCTTCTCTTTGTCTTGGGCACGAGCTAAGGGCTTCTTGTTGCGGTTCTTGATGATGTAGCCATTCTTGTTCGTTCCGTTGTAGTCGTTCTTGCCCCTCTCCAAATTGGGGCAATTTGCCCGAATGTGGTTGGGGCCACCACACTCGAAGCAAATCACAGGCCCTCCTCTCTATCTGTCCCTCACTCTCTTGTATGCATGGGAGAACTTTCTAGCTAAGAGAGCTAATTGGTCCTTTGGTAACTGCTCTAATTGATCATCAGTTACTTCACAAAGAGCAGCTAGGGAAAAACCAGTAGCATTATTAGATAAAATACCAGAACCAGGACTAGGATCGGTGACCAATGCCATCGACTGCGATTTTGACTTGCGAGAGACAATGTCAATCTCGTGAGTCTTGAGGCATGAATACAGCTTGTCAAGATTCAGGGTCGAAAGATCGGTCGTGTCCATGATGTTGGTCACCTTCATCTCCCAAACACACAAATCCAAGGCAGAAAGCATCTGCCGAGCGTTGTTCGAGTCAGGGTATGTCAGACCGACCGCTCGGAGGTTGCTTAGAATTTTGTGAAACCTCGCAAAACACTCATTAAGGGACTCTGCAGCGAGCATTTCAAACTTGTTATAATCTCACTTGTACTGGTCCTGTCGTACCGTCTTAATTTGAGTGGTTCCCTCATGGTAAGCATTGAGGGTCACCCAAATATCGAAGGCCCACGTGAGATGAGAGATGCAATCGAATTAGCATCTCTCATCGGCTTAGTATTCGCCTCAACATCAGTCATGTTTGCCACATTGATGTTCTCATCAGCAGGAACAACATAACGCGTTTTGACCTTTCTCCAGATGGCATAGCCCTGAGCCTGTATGTTGGTCTCCATCCTACTCTTCCAGACGGGATAGTCGATCCCATCGAAGGTAGGGGCCTTGGTGGAATACTTATCTGTCACCATGGCTCACAGACCGGTTAAGATCTATAGATGAGAGCTAACCGGCTCTGATACCAATTGTAGGATCGAAATAGCAACAGAGGGGAGGTGAATGGTGCCCTCAAAATCGCCCCGAAGTATCCAAACAATTTTCTTCTCCGATAGTTATAGAAGCTATGAAGAAAGAGAATACTGGAAACCTAAAAAGAAAATACCAGAAAACAAGGCAAGAAGAAATAGCAGTCTAGAGAGCCGGTCTGACCGCAGAAGCCGAGCCGGTCTGACCGTAGTGGTTGAGCCTATCTGACCGCAGTGGTCGAGCCGGTCTGACCGCTAAAGCCACTCCGGTCAGACTGCCACAGTTACAGCCGGACCGAACCCGGAAACCCTAGCGGTCTGACCGCACATGTGCCGCGGGTCTGACCGCCAGGGGAAGTCCGGTCTGATCGCCGTGGAAATCCCGGTTTGACTGGTGAACATAGTCTAATTGAAGAAAAAGCCGAAGAAATCTTCTGACTGAAAATACGCAGACTATAAACAGGCTGATCGGTGAAAGCAAACCAGAGGTCAAATATCTCGGTCAGAAATCCTCCCAGAGACCCAGACAACTGAGAGAAAAACCATTTGGGATGAAAACCTTGATTCCCAACTTGGCACAGATTGAGTTTCTTAGATGAGAACAATCTACAAATAAACTCAAAGAGGACAATACAGTAGCTGCTAGAAGACTGAAGCAACTAAGAGATAAAAAGACTCTAATCCAAATAGCTTGTGATTTTTAGGTCTCTTGATCATGAGTCTTTTGATTTCAACAGGGAATGACTTCACAACGAGAAAACATATCTTTTCATCAAGACAATAGGAAATCATGGATCCTCTACTCACTGAAACAGTAAACCCTAGAAATTTCAGAAGAAAACTGCGATTGAAATGAGTGCTCTCGGGTATGAGCTAGCAACGGGGCCTTGAGGAGATACCCAGTTCAGAACAGAATCAAAACTCAAAAAGAATTGCAAGAACCAGAGGCAAGAAAAGAGACCATTTATAACAGATAAACTATGATCATCTCAGCACAGAGAGAAAGGCTCAAAGATTGATGAACAGACATGAATGATTACATAGAGTTGTCTACAGACAATTCATCCCATCTCTTACATCATGAGTTCACACCCAAAAGAAAAATAAGAACTCCACACCAACTCCCACCAGACACACAGAGAAAGGACCAAAGCGTCTCTGCTCTGTCTAACAACCCTTTACAACAAAACCAAGAAAAGAAAACAAGCCCACCTGCACCTGAGCTCTAGGATCTCTATTTATAGCCTTGAGTTACCGGGTTTTTCAACATGCTTTACCCATTAACACTAACAACTCTGCGCTTTACCCAATAACTCAAACCGAATCCGCTTCCTCAAGCTTGAGTCAATTTTACCAAATTGCCCCTCACGCTTCTTCCTAGAAGCTTCCTCTTTTCTTACTGTCCACGCCTTGCAACCACCTCGAGTCCTCGTCGTCTTTGGCATCTCTCAACCGCTTCGACCTTGCCACTGCCTGTGCCTAGTCCGGCCATCCCATGCCTCACCACGACTTAGCCTCAAAGTCCTGAATCATCACAGACAAGAAAACATCACATAGCACCGCTCGAAACAATATAATCATACATTAGCATCAGTAGAAAGTACTCAAGCACGAAATAGCCCAACGACCGGTCGAAAAGAAGAATAAGCATCCCAAGTACGTCCGTCCGCGTTCGACCAGGTCCAACTGTACTAGACTACGCCATGCACCGACTTGGAGCGAACCAACCAAATCAAACTCAAACTTTCCAAAACAAGTGTCAATTACTCATCACACTCATGGGGTTACCTCCACATGGTCTCTCAATCTCCCCCTTGATGAGTATATTGACAAACACAGAAAAACATAAAGTTGAGTTTGTTTGAGAGTCACACATGGTCTAAAAGAAAAACAAAGAGACTCAAGACCATGTTGACAAAAGAGAACACTGGAGCAGAAACAGAAAGAACAAATTTTTCTCCAAAGCTCCAGAAGGTTGCCTTGAAATGACTTTTTCTCCATTATTCTCCCCCTTTTGGCAATAAAATCATCAAGAGGAAAGGAGGAAAATAAAGCATGATTTGGATTGCTTGAAATAACTATATCTTATACATTTTAAGCAATTAGAGCCATGAAGATTATCCAAAATGACCTTTTGAGTATTACACCAAGCCATAACACATAATAATGCTATCAAGATCATGACAATCCATGTATAGACAAGCTAAATCAAATAAGTCACAATTTGAAAATTAGTCAAATTTCTTAGCATGTCAAGTTATCCAAGATTATAGTCTAGCTAGAGGTATCCTAAGATGATGCAAGCCATGTCAATATTCTAAGTGGAACCGAGAAGCTAGTATTGAGTCAATTTAGAGTGCTACAAGTTCAAGAACGGATCATTTGTTCAAGTACTTGGTCTTTTTGTGTAATTAAGCAAATTTAGCACAATTGACATGTTTTTCCTTATAAAATCTCATGGTTGTTTCCAACCAGATTTTTTGTTTAGTCATGTACTAGATCTCAAGCCTTATGCGACCATTCCAAGCTAGAAGCTTAAGAAAATGGTCTTGGTCAATCAAAACTCCCCCTGAATTCGTGTCTAGTGCAATGGCAAGCAGTCTCATGAGAAAGAATTGGTGAGATCAGTTTTTTTGCACAAAAGAGATCGTTTTGCTTTTGCTGAATTTAGTTCAAGAACAAGGAGCTAATAACAACTCATGCTTCATAAAGGAACTAGCATAGCTCAATCTAAAGCTCAATAAAGATTCAAGACTCAACTTAGCCTATTTGCAATGGCATAAATCATAAAAGGATAACTAAGGATAGACTAGGCTCAAGAGCTAACATGATATGATTTAATTCAAGTTGTGCATTTTTAATCAACTTATCATGGCAAAGACTAGACTACATATAAAGTCATGATAAATCTAGCAATTAAGCACAGATCATGGCACGATGTAATGCATTGTAAACAGGTCATAAAGGATAATAATTAAGGCTCCATGCAGTTATATTACAATGCAGAATGCTGAAATGAAATGCAAGAAAATCCAGCTCCCCCTCAACATGTGATGCACTTTTAGTTCAAGTTGAGTTATGTCAATATTAAGATCCAGAAAATTCCAAATGAACTCCCCCTGAACCAAAGCAAATAAAAACAAGAAGCTGGCAAGACAATCAGAAAAGGCAGTCCTTAAAGCATAGATAAGATATAGAGAATGCTATGGTTCAGACTGACTCTCATCTACCTCATATGACACTACGACTATTAGCTATACTTCTAACACACTAGGGAGTAAACACGTTCCCTGTCTACCTAAGGTGGCCCAACCCTTACTAGACCTATAAGAAGTGAGTGAACTCAACCTAGTGAGAAAAAAGACAGCTAATAAGAGCATCCTAGAATCAAAAGATGAGAGGAAGAAGTCTAAGCAACTAAGAGAGAGACCCACTCTAATCTATGCTAGAAGGACTAACCCAAATGCAAACATGACGCACGAAGCTCCCCCTCACAACAGTCCATAAGGATAGACCACCCCAAGCTCTCCCCGCAAGGCTGAAAACCTAGTGCTATCCAAATGCTTGGTAAAGATATCAGCCAACTGGTGGTCACTCTCCACAAATTAGAACACTATGTCACCCTTCTCCACATGGTCTCTAAGGAAGTGATACCTGATATCAATATGCTTGGTCTGAGAGTGCTGCACTGGGTTCTTGGTAATGTTGATGGCAGAAGCGTTATCACAAAAGAGTGGAACACTATCTATGACTAACCCAAAGTCCCGCAAGGTCGAAACCATCCAAAGTACCTGGCTGCAGCAACTGGCGGCAGCAATGTACTCGGCCTCTGCGGTGGAGTGTGCAACACTGGACTACTTCCTAGAAGACTAGGAAACAAGAGAAGTCCCAATGAATTGGCAAGTGCCAGAAGTGCTCTTCCTATCTATCCTACAGCCAGCAAAGTCTGCGTCGGAGTAGGCTCTAAGAGAAAGACAGGAAGATGAAGAGTACTAGATCCATAGTCTGTGGTAGCTCGAAGGTACAGAAAGATGCGCTTCACCGCCTGGCGGTGAGATACGTGAGGGGAGGCCTGAAATCAAGCACACAGACACACTGAGAAGTGTATGTCCGGTCTCGAGGCAGTGAGGTACAAGAGGAAGCCAATCATACTGCGGTACTCCTTCTGATCAACTGGCTCGCCATCCTCATCTGGATCGAGTGAAGCTGATGATGCCATTGGAGTTGACACCGGCTTCCCATCACTCATGTCAAAGCGTCTCAGCAGGTCCCGAGTGTACTTGCCCTGATGCAAGAAAGTACCCTCCCGAGTCTGCTTGATCTGGAATCCAAGGAAGAAGCTCAACTCGCCCATCATGCTCATCTCAAACTCTGTGCTCATGACATCAGAGAACTGAGAAACAAGAGCATGAGAAAAGCCGCCAAAGATGATGTCATCTACATAAATCTGAACGAGTAGAAGGTCATTGCCATGCCTGCGAATGAACAAGGTCTTGTCTACCTTACCCATCTCAAACCTATGACTCAACAGATAGGACTTAATCCTCTCATACCAAGCTCTAGGGGCTTACTTAAGTCCACACAGGGCTTTGGAAAGCTTGTAGACATGGTTTGGGTATTTGGGGTTCTCGAAACCTGGAGGCTGCCTAACATAGACCTCTTCCTCAATATACCCATTGAGGAAGGCACTCTTGGCATCTATCTGGTAAAGCTTCAAGCCCTTAGACGATGCGAAGATCCTAATGGCCTCTAACCTAGCTACAGGGGCAAAACTCTCCTCAAAATCTAAACTCTCTACCTGGGAGAAATCCTGAGCTACTAATCTAGCCTTGTTTTGAATGACTACCCCATCCTCACTTTGTTTGTTTTTGAACACCCGCTTAGTACCTATGACATTGTGAACTCTAGGGGATCAACAAGCGACCAAACCTTGTTCCTCTCAAAATTCTCTAACTCCTCATGCATGGCATTGACCCAATACTTATCAGAAAGAGCATGACTAACATCCTTGGGCTCGAAAGAGGCAACAAAGGTAGAGTAGAGACAGAAGTCAGACATGCCAGACTTTGAGCGTGTGACGCGCTAAAAGAGATCTCCTATCATCTGCTCCGAAGGATGATGTTTTTGGATATGATGGGGAGGTCCTGGATGAGACGAGGAAGTGGCCTCTACCTCAAGAACTGACGAGGTAGGAACAGAGCCACTAGCTCCAGAAGATGTGAAGGAATGGGCTGATCTCCTCGAGGTGCGGTGGTAGAAGCAGGCACCTCGAGGAGAGGAGGAACTAGATCGGGTTAACAACCCTCATGTTTGTCTTCCTCATCATCCACAAAGATGGTCTTGGACTACTCTACACAACCTGAGATGTCGGGCCTAATCCCCGGACTGGCCTCATCGAAAGTCACTTCACAGGTCTCTACCAATTTGCTAGACTCGCAGTTCCAGACTCTATACGCCCGCGAAGAAGTCGAGTAACCCAGAAAAATCCCATCACAAGATCGTGACTTGAACTTATCTAGGTTCCCAGACTTCAGAATAAAACACTTGCAACCAAACACACGAAAATGCGAGACACTAGGCTTTCGCCCATATCTTAACTCATAAGAAGTGCGATGCAAGTGTGCCCTCAGAAAAACTCTGTTTGAAACATGGCACGCGGTGGCTATCGCCTCAGCCTAAAACATCCTAGGTGTAGAGTACTCATCAAGCATTGTCCTGGCCATCTCGACCAAGGTACGGTTCTTCTGCTCCACGACACCATTTTGCTGGGGACGTGCGGAGAGGAGAACTGATGCTCTACACCTGTCTCATTGCAAAACCTCTCAAAGTAGGAATTCTTGAACTCCGTGCCATTGTCACTGCGGATCGCTCGTAGGGCACCCGGAAGCTCAACAGAAAGCCTACTAAAAAGACCTCGAAAATGGGTAAATGTCTCATCCTTCCCGGCTAAGAAAAACACCCAAGAGTACCTCGAGAAGTCATCGACCACAACAAGAACGTACCACTTCCCTCCTATGTACTGCACTTTAGCTGACCCAACTGTGTCCATGTGGAGCAGCTGTCCTGGTGCATCGGTCATAGTCACTGTGGCTGGAGGATGAGAAGCGGTAACCATCTTGCCATGCCCGCAAGGAGCACAAACTATATCTTTGACCATCTTGAGTTTAGGCAGACCACGAATGAGAACGTGGCCGCTAACTCGTGTCAAATGGTCAAATCCAATATGACCAAGTCTTCTATGCTAGAAGGTGAGATCATGGGACTCTGAAGCAAATAAACACTTGAGAGGATCGCCAGAAGACTCAACAAAATCAGCACGAAAGATCCTCCCATATCTAGAAATCCCGCAAACCAGACTCCCCGAAGAATAAGAATTTTGCAAGCACTTTTCTTAAAGCTCACCTCGAACCCGTCATCGGTAAGCTGGGAAATTGATAGCAAATTGTATTTCAGCTTACTGACTAAGGCAACATCTTTTAAAATGAAAGACTCATTAACGCACACAGTACCTTTAGCGATGACACGCCCAGACGAGGCATCTCCGAAGATGATAGTCTCATCACCTGGAGCTCGGACAAGGGAAGAGAACCAACGAGGTTCTCCAGTCATGTGTTGAGAACAATCGGAGTCTACGAGCCAAACCTCTCCCTTCCCTGCCCGGCGAACCTGAGTCAACAAGAGAGGGATGGCTCAGTACTGGGATAAATCAAAAGAGATTTTGGAATTCAATACTAAGTCACACAATGAGCAGAAGAAGTAGTCACACACGACTGACCTCTAACTACCCTACGCTCTCCGTCGCTCAGAAAGCCAAAGGGTCTATGAGCAGACCCGAATCTGTTGTTGGGCTTGACTGCTTTGGAAGAGCGAGTCGGAGCACCAGCAACATGTTGATCTCGCCGTGGGTAGCTATCTCGACAGAGAAAATGAGATCTACCCTCAGGACGGCAGATATCTTGAATAGAGGCAAATCGAGGATGAAAATCAGGAAAACCAGAAAAGCCAAGTCCTCGACTCTGCCTAAACACCTCAAACTGATCAACCCTAGACCTCGTATTGGTCTTAGGTATACTCAAAGTCTGAGGCTGACCCTGAATACGCCTAAGAGCGTGAACATGATCTCTCCGCGCGATCTTGGCACACTTGAAGCATCTCTCGATCATGTGTCCATCCTTCTGACAGAAGGTACAATGAAACTTCGCCTTCTGCGAGGTCTAAGCAACAGGTGTTACCACCTTACTGTCAGAGATCCTTTGTACAAAACCCATAGATTTGAACTCAACCTTTTTGGTTCTAGGTTTGACCTCGATCAAACCTGCTACTATGGGTCTGAGAACAGCAGGTGGATGCTTCCTAACATCCTCAAGAAAATCATATCCTAGACCTTGATTGAACATGTAAATTTTGGACTTGTCTAGAATTAGATTCAGCTTCTTCTTGCCTCCTACAAATCTCTTAAGAGTGTTCATAAGATACTGACACTCCTGAAAGAGAGAGGTGCAAGAAGAACAGGGGGAAGAAGAGACAACAAAAGGAAAGGAAGAGGAACCAACAGCAGAAGAACGAATAGAATGTGCGGATTTCTCCTGATGCATGGCTGCCTCAACATTGAGGGCTTCGCAAGATGCACTCGGAACAGTCCTATTTCTAGCCATTTGGTTCTTGTCGCTAAGCGTCTCTACTATTTCCTTAGGCTTCTCCCCCACCATAGCACTCACATCACAACAAGGTTGTGACTTCTCTAGTAGATCCTTAGTTAGCTTCACACATTTATCATCCAAAGCAACGAGTTCAAGTTTTAATTTTTCACAATTATTGCATGGTGAGCTAACAGGGTCCTTAGTCGCATACTGAGCCAATTTGTTGTTGTGGTCAATCATTTCTTGAAACTATTTTGAGACAGATTCAAGTTCAGCGGTCAATTTGGGACAATTGGTGCAAGAAACAATGGGCTCTAGCAAGGAAGCATGCAATTCAGCAATTTTATGATCTGCCTTCTTTAATTTCATTTTCAAGTTATTGTAGATTTCACATGTTTCAGGCAGATCAAGAAGCATAGTGTAAAGACCTCTAAAAGTATTGTCCTTATCGTCACATGAGATGCAAGAAGTAGTCTCAACAGTAGTAGATAAAAGAGAAGCTACCCTAGTCATCTCTAGTTCAGCAAACAAACTAAAATTCACCACTTTAAGTGATGCAGGGGATTGCCCGATCTTCACGGCATAGGATCGATGAAGATAACTTGGATTCGTGTAACCTGACGAATCGATGGCGCCAACCACTATTAGAACAGTAACCTGCGACAAAAGAATTCATCCAACCACACGCTCGTGATCCCATCTACCCGACCATCAAGTAGATGCGTCGTCGCTCCAGCCAATCACAAGGAATCACAAGAACGATGGGGAAGAACGTCCGATTCCCCTCTAGGTTGCAATTATATGCCAAACCCTAGGAGGAACAAGCGCAGGGCTCTCTGAAAAATAATAGATCTATTTTCTGTGGTCTCCCTTACAAAAAAATGATTCGGCTGCTTTTGTCTCGCACACCGTCTCCGAGCCAAGAAAGAAAAAACAGAAACGGGCTCGACTCAAAGATGGGTTCGGCTCCAAGCAGAGGCACGCAGGCCATGCAGGTGACCTGACTCAGAGATGGATTCGGCTCCAAGCAGAGGCACGCAGGCCATGCATGGGCCTTCTAGTCACACAAAACAAAAAAAGAAATGAAAAATCTGACTTTAGCTTTGCTTCTTCACAAGATGGCCCCACGTTGCATGCTTGAATAGTGAATGACTAGAAGTGAGTCTTCATGGGTTATGCATGAATTTTGCATTTAGAATAGTGTCTTCCACGTGTAGAAAAGCCATGGTTGTTCTTTTGGTATTGGTCTACATGTTCTCTGCTTTGCTCTGTCAACTAAATTTTCTTGCATATGAACCTGAGAATAATTAAAATACTAGAATTAGGTAGTAGCCAATTCTCATGTAAATCAAAGCCAAATTTAATTAAGAGTGAGTTCACCTATTAATTAATCTTTTTAGTTCGTGCTCGTGTAATTGGTCCAATCGGGATGTCCTCATCATTAAGTATATCTAGCTCGGAAGTCACACTATCATGAGAGGTCCTTAGCTTCTCCATATCTCCAAGCAAAGAAGTACACATATCACATTCATCACGGGAGGGAGCAGATATAAGTGAAGTAAGCTCCCATGATAGACTCTCTACTTCCTTCTCAAGATCAACAACCCTAACTCTAGATCTAACATAAAATTTTCCTAGCTTCAGAAATGCATCATTGAGCTGGTCATAGGAGGAACATACCTCATCGGAGTCGCTGTAGAGCTCGCTGTCACTGACGTCGTCCTCAGGGCCATGAAGCACATGCCGATGAAGTCATCGACGTCCTTGTTGTCCTTGTCTTGATCATCTTTGCCGTCGTCGTCACGCCACCCTTCCAAGTCACTGAAGTTCATGTCGTCGAAGGCGGTGAGGACACGGTGGAAGAGCTTCTTGGCTTTGCCAAAGTCGCGATACGTCTTCTCTTTGTCATGGGCATGAGCTAGGGGCTTCTTGTTGCGGTTCTTGCTGATGCAGTCATTCTTGTTCACGCCGCTGTAGTCGTTCTTGCCCTTCTCCAGCTTGGGGCAATTTGCTTGAATGTGGTTGGGGCCACCACACTTGAAGCAAATCACAGAGAGCAGCTAGGGAAAAACCAGTAGCATTATCAGATAAAATACCAGAAGCAGGACTGGGATCGGTGACCAATGCCATCGACTACAATTTCGACTTGCGAGAGACAATGTCAATCTCATGAATCTTGAGGCATGAATACAACGTGTCAAGATTCAGGGTCGAAAGATCGGTCGTGTCCATGATGGTGATCACCTTCATCTCCCAAACACGCAAATCCAAGGCAGAAAGCATCTGTCGAGCATTGTCCGAGTCGGGGTATGTGAGACCGACCACTCGGAGGTTGCTCAGAATTTTGTGAAACCTCGCAAAACACTCATCAAGGGACTCTCCAGCGAGCATTTAAAACTTGTTACAATCTCACTTGTACTGGTTCTATCGTACCGTCTTAATTTGAGTGGTTCCCACATGGTAAGCATTGAGGGTCACCCAAATATCGAAGGCCGACGTGAGATGAGAGATGTGATCGAATTAGCATGTAGATGAGAGCTAACCAGCTCTGATACCAATTGTAGGATCGAAATGGGAACAGAGGGGGATGAATGGTGCCTTCAAAATCGCCCTGAAGTATCCACACAATTTTCTTCTCCGATAGTTATAGAAACTATGAAGAAAGAGAATACTGGAAACCTAAAAGGAAAAGACCAGCAAACAAGGCAAGAAGAAATAGCAGTCTAGAGAGCTGGTCTGACCGCAGAAGCTGAGCTGGTCTGACCGTAGTGACCGAGCCGGGCTGACCGCAGTGGCTGAGCCGGTCTGACCGCAGTGGGTGAGCCAGTTTGACCGCAGTGGTCGAGCCGGTCTGACCGCTAAAGCCACTCCGGTCAGACTGCCACAGTTACAGCCGGACCGAACCCGGAAACCCTAGCGGTCTGACCGCACATGTGCCACCGGTCTAACCGCCAGGGGAAGTCCGGTCTGACCACCGTGGAAATCCTGGTCTGACCGGTGAACAGAGTCTAATTCAAGAAAAAGCCGAAGAAATCTTCTCACCGAAAATACGCAGACTGTAAACAGGCTGATCGGTGAAAGCAAACCAGAAGTCAAATATCTCGGTCAGAAATCCTCCCAGAGACCCAAACAACTGAGAGAAAAACCATTTGGGATGAAAACCATGATTCCCATCTTGGCACAGATTGAGTTTCTTAGATGAGAACAATCTACAAATAAACTCAAAGAGGACAATATAGTTGCTGCTGGAAGACTGAAGCAACTAAGAGAAAAAAGACTCAAATCCAAATAGCTTGTGATTTTCAGGTCTCTTGATCTTGAGTCTTTTGATTTCAACAGGGAATGACTTCACAACGAGAAAACACAAGCCTAGAACAATCTTTTCATCAAGACAACAGGAAATCACGGATCCTCTGCTCACTGAAACAATAAACCCTAGATAAGCCGAAAACAGAGGAAGTTGAGCAAACAAAATATTAGAAGAAAACTGCGATTGAAATGAATGCTCTCGGGTATAAGATAGCCAAGGGGCCTAGAGGAGATACCCAGTTCAAAACAGAATCAAAACTCAAAAAGAATCACAAGAACCAAAGGCAAGAAAATACACTTCAACTGGAGAACCAAAAGAGACAATTTATAACAGATAAACTATGATCATCTCACCACAGAGAGAAAGGCTCAAAGATTGATGAACATACATGAATGATTACATAGAGTTGTCTACAGCCAATTCATCCCATCTGTTACATCGTGAGTTCACACCCAAAAGAAAAATAAAGAACTCCACACCAACTCCCACCAGACACACAGAGAAAGGACCCAAGCGTCTCTGCTCTGTCTAACAACCCCTTACAACAAAACCGAGAAAAGAAAACAAGCCCACCAGCACCTGAGCTCTAGGATCTCTATTTATAGCCTTGAGTTACCAGGTTTTCAACATGCTTTACCCATTAACACTAACAACTCTGCGCTTTACCCAATAACTCGAACCGAATCTGCTTCCTCAAGCCTGAGTCAATTTTACCAAATTGCCCCTCACGCTTCTTCCTGGAAGCTTCCTCTTTTCTTGCTGTCCACGCCTCGCAACCACCTCGAGACCTCAGCACCGCCTGTGCCTAGTCCAGCTATCCCATGCCTCGCCACAACTTAGCCTCAAAGTCCTGCATTCATCACAAACAATAAAACATCACATAGCACCGCTCGAAACAATATAATCATACATTAGCATCAGTAGAAAGTACTCAAGCACGAAATAGCCCAACGACCAGTCGAAAAGAATAACAAGCATCGCAAGTACGTCCAACCACGTTCGACCAGGTCCAACCGTACTAGACTGCGCCATGCACTGACTTGGCGCGAACCAACTAATTCAAACCCAAACTTTCCAGAACAAGTGTCAATTACTCATCACACTCATGGGGTCATCTCCACATGGTCTCTCAGCGGCAGCGTCTGCTGGCTAGGCAAGGCGCGTGTGGGCGACGTGCGGCGATTGGGGCTGGTGGTACCACCGACACTACGGGGCCGACCCGCGAGGAGGCCGACGACAGACTTGTGTACGGCGGTCGTACAGGGCTGGCCGAACACAATTTTGCTTTTTCTTTTTTTCAATGTACAGTGCAATCAACATCTACTCTGTGATGTAATCTACCGATCGACATTGTGCCGGCGACTTCAAGTCTGCTCGTGGTAGATTAGAGCAAATTTTCACCATAGAAAATTAATCTAGAAAGCGAAAACTGCGAATTTAGAGCGATCTAGATAATTCAATCTATTAGAGCTTCGATGATTACCTTCGATTCACCGAAGCTAGTCGTGCTGATAACATGTTGAGGAACCATCGCTGGCGACCAGTCCGATCGATTCCTCTGCTTAATGTGAAACAAGATCAATCACAGAAGACAGAATAATAGATTGAAAACACAGAGAGTCAGAGAGAACTCCTGGTCTTTCTTTATTGCTTTCTGATTGCATGTGTACAAAATCTGCCGATACGGCTCCCTATTTATAGTCTAGCGGTGAGGTCCCCCACCATGGGCCAAGGTTTCTGGCCCAGGCCTAGGTTTCCTAGCACTTTTGATTTCTAATTGTATTTTTTTATCAGTAATGCTATTCTGCGCCTACGCTCTATCGGAATTACAAGAATTTACGTCCTGTTTTGTGAGTTTACCGTCCGACGAACATACTATTACTGTCAAACCTACAGTGAAAGGGCTTTGCTCCGGTAGTAAAATGAATGTCGTGGGACTAAGAATTGATATTCTACTTTTGTGTCCTGATTTGTTTTTGCAGGACTACAAGGAGGACGTACACACACTAGGAATATTACAGAGGCATGAGGACCTCACATAGCACGAGCATGCGCTTTGCCATTGAAAATGCACTCATGTTTACTCAGATTAAATACGGCACACCACCTCAATCGTAGGGAACAAACCCATATGGGTGGCAGAGAACAATCAGTCTCCCACCACTAGGCCAAATGGTCATCCATCTGCGCCGCGGCTGTCCCCCTTCCCTCGGCACTCCCCCTAGCCGCTTCGACCACCCGCGTCTAGCAGTGCCATCACTGCCTCGCCGTGCCACAATAGCTTCCCTGCCAGCCCCTCACCCTGCAAACCCTAATTTATCTCGCTCCGGTGCCGTTGCACCCACCACCCTCTGACGCTCCCATGTTCGGCAGAGCCAACGCCACGCGCCTTGCCGCATCGCCGCCTCCATAGGCCTCCCTCTACAGCTGTGTACAGTGAACCCAAATCCCTAAATTCGGTGAACCCTGGCCCTAACTCGCTAACGACAAAGCTAGATCACTACCACCTGCCAGAGAAGTAACCAGAGCATGAATCCTGATGCACATCTCAAGGTAAAAATCTACTACATTATTAAAATGATATGAAATGAAGTCACCATGTTCGTTCTCAAGTGTAGAAATTCCTACATTAATCAAGAAAAAGTGAAAGATCAACATCGTCGGTTGTTTTATATATATATATATATATATATATATATATATATATATATATATATATATATATATATATATATATATATATATATATATATATATATATATATATATATATATGACGTTGAAATGGGGCACCATGGTGTCTGGGCACCAAGCCTATCTGCCTTTGGATTGCTTTTAAATGCATGCAAGCGGAATAGAAGTCATTGATTTAGTATGCTGAATCAACCACAGGTGTTGACCTGTCAACCCTGATTTAGTAGCTACTCAACTCAAAGTGAAACCCTACATTGGGAGTTGGTGTGGATCAACAGATCCAGATCGGACAACGATAGGCCTCCACCGTTCGGGCTTGGCGTTCCGTGCTGGCCAACGGATACCTGAAGATGTGCGAGCCCCTAACTTGTCGGGTAGAGCGTATACCAAGGATTGAGCAGTGAAACGACCCGGTTCCTTAACTCAATCATGAGGGTTAAGAATGCTTGTGGGTAAAGTTGGGCAACTCTGCAGAGTCAAATAATGGTATTCAAATACGTCGTGCTCCTGGTTAATAGAGCAGTGTCTATGGGTGATTCCAGTAGCAAGGCATAAGTAGATTACACAGGTTTTAACATGGTTAGTTGGATAATCAACTTTGATTGAAAAACCCCTTATTCTTAAGGAGTAGTCCTTAGTTTGGAATTTCAAAAATGTTTACAAATAAAATTGCATCCATATACATTAATAAAACAAGTATACCCCATCCTTTGGTGATCCGTGCAAATAGTTAAATTAGGGCTTCCTTTGTGACTTGCTGAGCTGTTGTGCTCACGGCTTGCAAAACTACTTCAAAGTTTCAAGATGCTGGTGAAGATCAGCCAATCAAGGATGCTTCGGTTGAGCAGTTCTTCGACGAGGATCCATGGCTCTAGGTCTCGATCGCGCTCAAGTTTCCTAGTGTTGGTTGTATTGTAATATATTTCGGGCTTGCATGCCCACTGCAGTAAAACCTGGTTGTTAAACCCTATTTTGTAATGTGAAGTTGGCTCTTTTGCTTTAAGCATGTTTGTAATGACATTCTCTTATTCGATGCTCCATAACATGCTTGGGTAGTTGCGGAATGCCGGGTCCTGGCGCCCCGGGAAACGGGGGCGTTACAGGTTGATTCTCAAACATGCCCTTTAGCCCCAATGATCATATTATAGGAACTAGCGATCTCAAATTGCTTCTGAAGCTCAGGACCCATAGTGGCAAGCATGAGACAAGCGACTTCAACGGAATCAGTTTGAAGCTTCCTGTAAACATCTTTGATAGCCTGGGTAGCATCATCTGACATATGGTCTAGAAGTGCATTGTCAAGAACATACAGTTTCTTTTCTTGTTTAAGAAAAATCTCAAGTTGCAGTACTAGTTAATAAAGTTTGAACCCTTCAATTTTTCCTTTTCAAGAAACGATTGCAAAAGAAATAAAGTGGAGTTGCTAGGTGCATAATATACAATAGGTGATATATGCAACAATAAGCCAAAAGTTCATGATATAAATTCCATTAACAATTTAATGAAATATACTCCCACTAAATTCATTATCCCTCTAATGACAATTAGCAGAACAAGACCCAAATTCAATAGATGACTAGTGAGCTTTGGCATCACAGCTAGAAGACTAGTGAATTCGGTAAGCAGCTCTTTGCTAATCATATCTCTATATGGTCTTGTTTGTTAGGTAAGATCAGTATGCTAAGACACCTAACCTTATACACCAAGGCCCAAAACCATTTTGATGGCCTTGTCAAGTTAAACCAATACTATGCCCACAAGTGTCCGACACTCACTCCAATCAGTTTTAGATAATTAATGGCACCCTACTTTCATAGACCCACCAATTAAAGATCTAAAACTGAAAAAGTTGCAGCTATCGGAAAGGCATCAATTTTGCTTAATTTTTATGTGAGGGAAATAATCAAATTTTATTAAGAAGGCGCTACTGTCGGTTTTTGTCCGACCGCCCAGCGGTTAGACCGGTGCAACTATTGCTATTAGACCGACCAACGGTCAAGCCAGTGCAACTCAAAATCAAGCCACCAGTCAAACCGGCCTCCCGCATCGATCAGACCGATCGAAGGTCTGACTGCCTGGCACAAGTCGGTCTGACCGACCGGCTATCTAATCGCTTGGCGCACATCAATACGACCACTGGTGTACTACTAGTCAATCTAGCCATGTCATCTCCTCGCTTCCTGAGCAGCATAACAACATAGCAGCACATCTACCAGAGTCCACACGTGTAGAGGAGGAACTTCGTGCGGTCGTGTGCTAGCACTTGTGCACAAACTAGGGTTTCGAGCGTAAGGTATGGTAGTGGCAAAAACTTTCTCCAATCTTGTGTGATATCAAGCCACCCCATCACCTCCATTTATGCAGAGGTCCCAAATGTGGGTCTAAACTTCCTTGGATTTTGATCCCACATACCATACATAACTTGTACGGATGACCGTACGAACCCAACTTGAAATCGGGCCACTAGTGAAACTAGCCCCCCGCACCAGTCGGACCGACCAATGGTCCAACCGCCTAGCACAAGTTGGTCCGACCGACTGGCGGTCTAACCACTTGGTGCACGTCAGTTTGATCAGTGCTCCAATAAATGTTGTAACTCTTTAAGTGTGTGACCCTGTAGGTTTGATTATACTTAGACATGACCTGAAAACTTCTTTCCAATCAATAACTAGAAGTGGCCCTTAGAAGAACATGCCGGCTCCCAAGCATACACGAATTCCATTCCAACGAACCTTCCCACAATGAATAATTATGAGTGTCCCTTTTCCTCACGATACTGATCAAGCTCTAAGCTAGATCACTCTTTCCCATTCCTATGACTCGGAATCCCATTTATGGTTAACTCTTTAACCAAGTAACATGGCCATGCATTTTTTGGATCTGATTCACTTGAGTGGTCTAGAGGTATCTCTCCTAAGGTAGCAGGGGCAAATCCCATCTTGATCAACCACGTCTCATGGCATGTTTCATGACAAACCCGAAAGCTACCTTCATAACTACCCAGTTAGAAAATACCATTTGTCAACCTCTATGTATGTCGCTATACATCCCAAGTACAATGATGACCTCGAGTCTAAGGATACAACACAAACATCGTATGAGATATACATCCATATGTATCTCATGGTGGGTCAACCCAACACCATATTCTCCAACATGTGTTCATATTATTGGTTTGATATCTCTATATCCATGACCTGTGAAACGTGATCATCAACCAATACATATGCTAATGAATAACTCACATGTGTCCCTCATGTGATATCCAATTGGGGATCCCATTTAGAATAACATTACAATAAGCATATTGAGATTCAGAAATAGGTCACATACTCATTGATCAATATTAATAACATTATCCAAGGAACAAGATAACATATTATCTAACATACCATAAATACACTTAAGTGATACAATCATCTCTATGATTGCTTCTAGGGCATATCACCTTCAAGATGATGGGAGGGCTAGTGTGAGGAAGGAGATGATGCTAGGTTGGGGATGACAGGTGGATCCCGCCTGTCATTTGCTGGCCTGTTGACGTTTATAGTATTTGGGTGTTTCTCTCCAACGAATGCGAAAATGGAGGGGAGCGCTAGCGAGGCCGCATGGAGCCAAGCTGGGGCAGTTGGGCTGGGGCAAAGGCGTAGGCGTGTGAGTGTAGCTGGGCAGGGTGGGGTTGGTGGCTTGATTGGCCTAGTTTTTTAAATAAATTCCTTTTGATCGAATGGACTTTGAGATAGAGTTTGAATGGAATTTGAATTCTAAGAAGTCCTGGATATCGTTTTAATGTTGCATATTCAAATTTCAACCTGGATAAATAGATTGGAAATTTGCGAAGATTTTCCTTGTAGGAGCTAGTTTCTAATTTCAATAATCTACTTAGAATTTGAGAGCCGGGCTTAGGGAATTTGAATTTCCAAATATGATATGTTCATATTTAGACATTCAATTTTATTTAGGAAGTAGAAAGACTTTTTCAAGGAAATTTATTTGAGAAAGTGTTAAATTCTTATTTGTAAATCCAATTAGAATTTTGAAGAAGTTCAAATAAGGCTTGAATTTCCTAGAAGTTTGAGATGGGGTTTTGGACAGATCTAGTGTTGGGTTGTAGAGAAGTAGTCCTCGGGTGGATACAGTTCTTGATATAAATACAAGGTATTTAACTTAGGGTTTGGTTTCAATGGAACTTGAAGGATCGAAATGGCAACAGAGGGGGGTGAATGGTGCCTTTAAAAACCGCCCCAAGTATTCACACAATTTTCTTCTCCTATAGCTATAGAAGCTATGAAGAAAGAAGATTCATCCTTACTGGAAATCTACACAGATCAGACACGAAAATGGAGCAATGAAATCAAAACAAATCAGAGAACAGAAACCAACACAATCTTGAGGCCGATCTGACCGGTGGTGTGATACCGGTCTGACCGCCAAGATGCTGCCGGTCAGACCGCCAATGGAACACCGTTCAGACTGCCGTGGAATGAGCGGTTTGACCGCTGCTGAGGCATCGGTCTGACCGGGAACAAGGAGCATTCAGAAAATGTCACAGATCACAGCTGACCAAAAATAGCCCGAACTGAAAACATACTGATTTCCAAAAACAAAACAAAGATCAATAGACTCAGCCAAAAATTTCTTCAAAGCCAGGACAAACGAGAAAGATCTGATTAAGACTAAGAGCTCCACTTCCAACTTGAGATTGACCGAAAAAATTGGACAAGAGCCATCTACCAGGTAACTGTAAAGGATAAAACAGTAAATACTTTTCTGAAGGAACCAAAGAGCATAGAAGCAAAACTGACTAGGGCTCCTTAACTAAAATCCACCAGTGGGCAAAATAGAAACACTAGCTTTTGAACAAAAGCATTCCAAAGATGAAAAGACAAAGAAGAGAAGACTACATCTCTAAAAAGGAGAAGATGAGACCAAAAATCATGAGCTTGTGGATTTTGAATCTTTTGATCAAGAGATCTTCAATCACAACAGGAAATGGCCTCAGGACATGAAAACACTAATCTGAAAACAAACTTTGTAAAGAGAATCAAGAACACCAACAAGCTCTGCCTCCAAACCCTAGAATGATTGAGAACAGAGGAAAACGGGTCATTCGACTGAGAGGAAGAAGACTCTTGGTTTAGCCTTTTGCTCTTGGGAATCGATTGACCAAATGGTCTTGAGACAGATTCCCCATACAGAGCCGAACAAGAATAGGGGCTACCCAAGGACTTAGCTCAGAGCCGAGATAAACAGAAAGCAGCAAAAGAAAAACTTGAGCAAACAAAAGAAGCAAAACAAAGAAAGACAATCAATTAGAACATTTCCATCACAAGACTTCTCAAAAGATTCAGTAGCAAGAATGATTACATAGAGTTTTGCTATAGCCGAGGGGGTCGTCGGTGAGGCGCGAGGACGCCGGAGGCGTCGGCAATTTCTCGCCGAAGTCCGGGCGGCGGCGGAGGCGAGGACGCACGGCGTGAGGGCGAGGGGGAGCTCGGGAAGGGGAAGGACGGGCAGAGCGAGGTGCGGCGGGGTGTGGCGGTGCTTGGGGGCCTCTTTATAGGGGGCGGAGGGGAGTGGGGGCGCGTGAATCGCTCACTGGAGCGAGCGCGGGGGCGGCGGCGGTTACGGGAGAGAGAGGGAGGAGGAGGTGGGGGAAATGGGGGAAGTGGACGTGCGGCTTGCGGGAGGACAAAAGGGAGTTGACGCGGGTCGCTCGGGAGAAAGGGAGGAAGAGGGGGAGGCCGGGAAGGTGGAGGCGGCGTTTTCGGCGGCGGGTGCGGGAGGAAGGAGACGACCCGAGGAAGAAGACGTGCCTAACAGTGGGCCTGGGCTGTCAGTGGGAGAGGAAGGGAAGGGGGACATGGGCGGCCGGATGGGGATCGGATGGTCGAGAAGGGGAGCGGGGCGGACAGAGAAGATGGACCAGCGCGTGGGTGCGGGCACATCGGGCCGGACACGTGTCGGCCCGAGAGGGAAGGGATGTGGGATCCCGGGCGGTGACATGGGCTAATCCTGGCCGTCCACGCGACAGCTGGAGGGGGAAGGGGGGATTTTTATTTTTCTGATTTTAGTTTTTGATTTTCAGGAAACCCTAGAAAATTCATTAAGCCTCAGAAAAGTATGAAATTACTTCCAAAAATTATAAGAAAATTCACAGAAGCTCCTGGTGACATTTTGGACTTAATAAAATTATTTCCAACTAATGTTGATACTTAATTTTATACTAAAATACTTTTTAAATTGAAAAATAGAGTTTAAACTCCAGAAAAACTCAGAAAACCAAATAAGAGCCAAATAAATCCAAATAGTTAATTTGACTTAGGATTTTTATAGAAAATCAAAATATCATTTTATTTAATAATATTTTTAGGTTTTACTTAAAATACTTTTCAAAGACAGAAATCCAAGGCAAAACTAAATTAAAATTTAGGCACAAAAATACTTATTTTAATTTAAATTTTATTTATTTTTATTTTAATAAAACCTGGGCTGTTAAACTAAATATACGCCACGCTTAGTACTGCATAGATACTCAGGGGCGTTGAAATGCCCCAAGCATCATAATCATTTTCAATCATGTGAAACTGGTTTGGAAATCATGGTGGTAATGACTGGTATATGTTGGTATGATTATTTTATGTTCTGAAAAACCCCAACTTGCTTAAATATCTGGGCGGATGGTTCGAGGGTGTGAGTGTGGTGCAGTGGAAGCACAAAGTGGGTAGTGGTAGACCGCCCAGATACCAGTAAGGACTAAATCTTATCATGACCTCCTTTGTAAAACAGTATAACCACAAGTCTGCAAAGTGCAACTTGGCTAAGTAAATTTATCAAAACTCCCGGACTCATCTCACTGGTAGTGGAAGGAGGTGGATACGCAAGGGTAAGGGGAGGCCTAAAGGGACACCAAGTGGAGGGCGAAGTTTCCCAGCTGTACTAGCGTTGTAGGAAGTGGAGCCCGGCTGCGTTAGTAACTGTGGGAAACATCCCGTGCAACGTATGGGACCCATCGCAAGTGGGAGCAGCCCATAGGGTGAGATGACAAAAGGAGCTAGATATTCTGAATAGTCACTGTGACGGCCTAGTCAACCACATGACTAAGGAATCGTGTGGGGCAACGAGTTGATTATCTCTTGTGGTGAAAGTGTACACACTCTGCAGAGTCAAAACTATTCGAATGCCGTGCCCACGGTCAAAGGCGGACATGGGATCTTAACCTGATATAGATCTATTTCAAAAACTTTGTGGGTGGGAATGGAAAAAGTGGAGGGCCGCAGAAAGCCCTAGTTTGAATTGCCCTGGGTGTCTTCCCACTGATAATGTAAGCGGTTATAACGCTGAAAAGTTAGCATATGGTGCGGATGCCATGTAACGGTGGATGGAATCTGGATCGCTATTATTAGTGCATTTGCTTACACATTATGTTTTTGTTCAAAACTGCTAGGTCTCAGGAAATTTCTATATGTTATATTTCTAAGTAATGATAATATTTCTCTCAAAGTAAAATGTCAGGAAGAATAAATAGAGTCGTAAGAAAAGAAGATGGTTGTTTGTGGTAAACGCATAGAGATGGTGGTGGATTCATGTCGATCATAAAAGGGAAAATGATAGTGTGGATTCTGGGATCAATAAATTGGTGGAGCCTAAATGAATATATAGGCTAGATAGATGATTTAAATAATTTTTGGAGAATTAGGGAGTGCAAGGGTAATTGTTGGATTACAACACTGATAGCTAATATAAATTCTTGGAAGATGCTGGCGATAATGGGATTAAAAGGATTGAACAAATATTAGATGGATGAATTGAATTTTTTGGAATATTGGAGGAATGATAACAATTATTGGAGTATAATGTTGATCAATGATATTCTTGGTGCATGTATATTAGTGAATCGTAGACCTGATCATTGATATTCTTGGTGGAGGTACACTAGTGAATTAGTTAGAGATAGATAATGAAAAATAAGATTGATTATTGGAAAAGCAGATTATGGTTTTGGATCCATAACAAAAGGATTGAATTGTTAGAAAGTTCCAACACGAACGAATTCGGTGGATTTAAAAGCAATCATGTTGGATAATCATTAGAATTTAGAAATGAAGAGTTGATGATTAGCAACCATAAGATTGCATTGCTAGGGATTTAGAATACACAAGCTGTCGGTGGATCTAAAATAAAGAAATTGGTAAATAGTGCACCTGAGATTGGATCTATGAATTGGTGGAAAGATTTAGATTCATATGGGAGTTAGTAATACCGATGTGATTAATAGAACGTTTAGACAATGTAATGGGAATTGTTTGATCAGTGGATTGAATAAATGATTACACTCGCTATTTGGAGTTTTAGACAACATTCAATATAGAAAGTGTATCTTCGGTGGATTAAGTCAATTATGGCAACCGCTGTGTGGAGTTTTAGGCAGCAACAATAACACTATGATTAAATAATAATAATGCTACTAAAAGCGGTTTGTAGCAAATAAATTAACCCGAGCCTCTCCTTTGATAAGCCATGCATTGGCTCACGGAGCACGGTGGTTTGTGCTCAGACTCGCTCTCACAACAAATCCAGAATCAGGTATCAGATCACTATGCCTCAGCAACACTATTGGACATGATGGCTAAGGAGATGAAGAAGTCATGGGCTCAATCACGAACCTCCAGTTGGCTGCCTGTGGGCATGTCCTGAAGGTCTCACTTGCATGCTTCGTTCTTCTGCTGCTGTAATTTAATGATTTCGGCCTAATCGGCCCATGAGTAAGTCTACTATTATATTTACGCTTTCGCATGATATGTACTTTGATATTCGGAACTGTAAACTATGAGCACTATCTACTAATCTAGGGAATAGTGCGGTGGAATCACAGGGGATGCCAGATGTTAAAATCTGGGTCTTGATAGGCATCTCCCAACCGCTTCGATATCAGCACCGCCTATGCCTAGTTCGGCCATCCCATACCTCGCCACGACTTAGCCTCAAAGTCCCGCAACCATCACAGACAAGAAAACATCACATAGCACCGCTTGAAATAATATAATCATACATTAGCATCAGTGAAACGTGCTCATGTACAAAATTGCCCAAACGACCAATCAAGAAGAAGAACAAGCGTCCCAAGCACGTCTAACCGCGTTCAACCAGGTCCAGCCGAACTAGACTGCACCATGCACCGACTTGGCGTGAACCAACAAAATCAAACTCAAATATGGGTCACATCCACGTGGTCTCTCAGAACTTCAAATAAGGATTTGAATTTCAATTGAGCCAAATTGAATTTAATACCTAGCCTATTTCATAGTGCGTTAGGGCCTATATCCTAGGGTTATAACTAAGAGTGGGATCAACTCTTAATTATAAGGTTAAAGCTAATGAATTTATAATATTTTGAAAACCTAATATTTTATTATGCATTCCTACTTACATTTAATTGTTTGAATAGTTTTTGAAATTCACCAATTTTGGGTTATTTAATTTAATGAAATTTTCAGGGTGTTACATGCTCTTGTAGGATGTAGGGCCAAACAAATCTATGTAAGAGCTCAAGTGGTCTAGATGTGGACATGACACTTTTAGTGGGGTGAGAATTTGTTATTTGCTTGTTGGCATGACAAGCACTACATAGCTTATCTTTATCAAATTTCACATCCTTCAAGCCCACAACTAGATCATTTTGTAAAAGCTTTTTTAAATTTGATATCCCAATATGTGAAAGGTGATGGTGCCAAAACCACCCATGGGAGACACTAGCTAAAAGGCATGTTGAGATGCATGAAGATTATGAAAAGAAGTCTACAAGTTATAAGTTACAAAATCTAAAACCTTTAACATTTTCATTTTTTAAAAAACTACCATGCCATCATTTGAGAATAAGCAATGGAAACTGTTGTAGGGTTGGCCCCACCTAAGCCTAGCCGGCCTGTTAGAAGGCTGTAAGGTCCAAAATGGGACATGTGTAATGACTTAAACGCCCCTGCGAGGGATACTTGGGTGTAAGGACACAATTGTAAAAATACTCCTCATATGAATATATATAAGCCATCTAGGCCACGGGGAAGCCCCCAAGCATTGCTCACCTAACTCTCCACTACCATACTACCATCTCTCTATTTGGTCTGTAACCACAACAGTTGGCGCCGTCCGTGGGGAGGACAAGAGCAAGCTCCGAGATCTGAAGAAGGATGGCACCAAAGAAGACTTCACCATTGGCGGCAAGGAAGAAGAGGAGTACAATAGAAGCCCTCGTTGGCGTTAGGGCTTCAGCATCGATGGCGAGCACGGATGGCAACGCCGGCTCTGCGGCGGCCGACTCCGATGCTCGTGGCACAAGGGGCGTCCTCACCGCTGGCGTGATGGTTGGCGCTGGCAGCACCGATTAAATTGTCAGAATCGGTGAGGCCGATACCCGCGTCGCGGGCACGGCCACTGCCCCCGCACTCGCCCCCAGTGCGGGAGTGGCAAGTGCCTCCAGCGGCAACGATGACAGCACTGGCCCTGTCTCCAACTCCAAAGCCCATCGCATCGATGCGCTGAGGGGTTCTGAGGTGCAAGCCGTGGTCGTCGCCAGCCAGGTGGTGTAGCCCGCCGCTCCAACTGCCGCGGGCACGTCGACGGTGGAGAACGCTTTCCTAACGACCCTCGGCACGTTGCGAAGGGAGCTAGCGGATCTCTGCGGAACCATGCGGGATATGCAAGAGGCTCAGAGCCAACTAGTTTCGCCAGCGACGACGTCGGAGCCCATGCCAGAGTGGGCGGATAGCCGCGACGCCCCTAGCTCCAGCCGCATCCCGCTGCGGTGCGTGGATCCGGAGTCCCCCCTCTCCGTGGGCCTGCAGCAGTCGGCATGGCCGGAGGGCTTCAAGTTCCCCAAGGACATCGAGTCGTACAAAGGCGATACGGACCCCTAGGAGTTCGTGCGTATATACGAGACCACCATCGAAGCTGCAGGTGGAGACGACACCACCAAAGCGAAGGGGCTTCCCCTCGCATTGCAAGGAATGGCACTCTCTTGATTTTTCACCATAGAGCCAAACTCCATCTATGCGTGGGAGCAGGTCCGTGATTGCCTCTACAACAACTTCTAGGTGAACTACGTTGAGCGCGTCGACGTGGACCAGCTCTTCGCCGTCAAGCAAGAACCCTCGGAGAAGCTCCGAGACTACTTCAAGCACTTCGTGAAGGTCCACTGCCAGGTGAAGGATGTCAACGAGACAACCATTATCAACGCAGCGATACAAGGCCTCCGCCCAAGACTATCAAGACGGTCGTGAAACTCTTTGATAAGATGGAAGAATACGTGAGGGCCGAGGAGGACGTGCGACAGCGCAAAGGCGATGACTCCGACGCTAATCAAGCGGAGGACTCATCAAAGAATGAAGACTCATCAAAGAAGGACTCCTCGAAGGGCAAGCGCAAGCAAAAGTCTTCAAAGGACGCCAAGCACAAGCGGGACCCATCAAGTGACAAGCCCAGGCCTAAGCGCAACCAGCGCAGGTCCCAGAGGGCCCGCTACATCGTCGACATCGAAGGCAGTCCCGAGGACGCTGCCCCCGCCTTTCACAGATGAGGCCTCGGAGGTCGGGGATAGGGACAGGGACGCGGCCGGGGCCGACGAAAGACCCCGCGCAGAGGAGGAGAACCAGGACCACGGCATGTGGTGCGAGGTGCACGGCCTTGGTGACCATTTCACATGGACATGACACCATCGAAGCACTTCGTCAGAACGCTGCCTGGGATAGAGCCCTAGAAGCGGCACCCTCCGCCGCGGCCCACGTGCCACAGCCCCAAAAAGGCCCCCTGCAAATTTAGGCCCCGGATGGGGCCCAGCGCCGGACCATAAATGTCATCTCTGGGGGCTCTTCGCTGGAGACCTCGGCGTGACAGCAGAAGGCCTACACGAGAGAGCTACACCATGTGGCTGCGTACTCAGCGCAAGCATCGACGGGGTGGGTGCAGCACAAAGTCACCTTCACGCCTACTGACGCTGAGGGCGTGGAGTTCCCCCACCAAGATCCCATGGTCATCCAGGTTGCCATCGCAGGCTGTGACGTCAAGCACGTCCTGGTCGACCGAGGTAGCTCCGCAGACATTCTGTTCGCAGCGGCCTTCGACCAAATGGGGATCCCTCGAAGTCACTTGAGCCCCTTGGGAATCCTGTTGCAAGGCTTCGGGAGTCAGCCACTTAAGGCATTAGGTCAGATACGCCTCCAAGTCTTCTTCGGCCAAGGTAGTAACGTGAGGAGCGAAGATGTCACCTTTGACATCGTCGACATCCCATACCCCTACAATGCCATATTAGGGCATGCAACCCTCAACTCCTTTGGGCGGACCTGATAAGAACATGAACCCTATGGATACAACCATATTTGCTCTACTTGTTGTTACAATTACAAGAGCTCCTACGCATCCCTTAAATTATGAGGTGAGCTCGTTTCAAAGAGATTTTACTTTATTTGATAAAGAACTTATGATATTACATAATGAGAGTTTGTTGCGTTTGTTATCATACACCAAGATTTATGATCAAGATCATGCAATACGTGACACTACACATATGTTAAAACCGAGGACGGTTTTCCATCAAGAAGGGGAGGATGATGTGACCACGCCACCAACACGTACGACCATAGCGGCCAATATCAAGAATGAACTAAAGGTGAATTCGTTTCTTCAACTTCAACATATTTTAAATGAGAATATGATGCTACCTAATGATGAAAATATATATATTTATAGCACCACATCACTTTGGAACCAATTGAAGCAAGGGTTCAACTTGGACAGGTTTTGGAATCCAATTCGGCCTCCAGATCAATTCGGATTCAGCTTGACAAGCCAACTTCAAACGGCCATAACTTTTGATCCAGAAGGTTTCTCGGGGCCCGTGAGTACTCGTTGGAAAGACCTTGGAGTCTACTTTCAGATGGATCTAGTCTCACCTCCAAACTCCACTCGAGCAAATCAGAAACTGCGAAACAAGTCACGTCACTTTTCCAGTCCGACTCAAAGTGGGCCGAGGGCCTTGTAACTTGGGCTATTTGGGCCGGTACTGTTCACATGAACAGTACACGCGCGTGAACAGTAACTAGGAATAGTACCACATCCCTTTTCATTAGATAAGTGTGGCTTCCCCCTCCCCTATTTAAGGAGGCCACACCCCTTTAGTTTTCCTCGGGTTTTTCTTAAGAGTTTATTCTGCTTAGCAGTTTCGCCGCATGTTCGGTTTGAGGAACCCCAACTTGTGAACTTAAACATTATTCGCAATTTCAGATTGCATCTTTTACTCTCTTGCTTGTGTTCTCGATTCGCTTGCAGGAGATAGCCTTCTTGGCGAGGTCAATCGTGTTCGGCACGGTTGATAACCAACGGAGCAGTGGTGTAGTGATTGCGAGGGGTTCGATCTGTTTTGGTCGGAGCCTTTGGATCATCAACGTCGAGATCTCCACAATCGACTTATCAGTACCTCTCGGAAGATCGGGCCATCGTCACATCAGTTGGTATCAGAGCAACGGTTGCCCGTGAGGTAATTCTTGTATCCCTAGTTAGTAGATTGGTTTTTTATTTCCTATAGTCCAGAAAAAAAAATTGCCCCACAAAAAGAGTTAATTTCCGCTGTCCAAACCCCGTTGTGCCTTTCAATCTGTTAGTTTTGGTTTGCTAAATTGAATTTGTGTCCGTCATAGTATTGTCTAGTTGCTGGTCATATCTTTGTTCCATTGAAAATCCAAACAAAAAAAAAATTCCCCACCCCAAACCCTAATTTCCAATTTCGGCTGATTTTTCCTTCCTCTGCAGCCGCCACCAAAAACATCATATCTTTTGATTCCGAGATTATTTTTGAGTGGGACCACCGCCATTAGATTCAAAATTCCTTATCCATCTATCTGTAAAATTTCACGTCATTCCAGCCAGGCAGTTAAGAGATATGTGCGGTGAAAGTTGACCCAATTATCTGTTCTGAATCTGCAACAGTCAGCAGTTGTGATTTTTGTACGAATTTCTGTGTTGGGATTCAGAAGTTGGCCCCAAAACAAAATCTGTAGAAAAAGCCGTCAGAAAACAGTAAAAAAAAGAATCAGTGAAAAAGAGGCATCTGACAAAAAGTTACGGCCGAATTACCAACGTGCTGTCCAGTGGACAGAAATCTGAAGTTTTCAGTTTTGGGTCAATCCTTGTGTTCTTCAATTCCAGATTGAATTGGATTGAATTATCTTGTATTTACCACTCCTACACTTTGCCATACACTTATTCTTAGCCTTCTTCCATCCTTGGTTGATCAGCAACATAGGCTAAGTGCTAGATACGAACTATAATTCAATTCTATGCAATTCTGAAATGAACTGATTGTTCTCCATTGCTACCATATTGTGCCTTCCAAGCTACACCTACTCTTGATCAGAACAGGTTCCCTCTTGCAATCGTACCCACGCTCGACACGGTGTCACGAACCAGCCACCGGTTGTACCACCTGCTACATTGGTAAGAACACTTGTAAGAGTGTGATAAGACGCTTGAGAGTGTGTGATTCTACTTCTCGCCACCTAGTAGTTGATAGGGATAATGTAACATCCTGATTTTCAGAGTATTTTTGAAGCTTTTAAAATAAAATTTACCATTTGAATTTTTCTGGAATTAATTAAAGCTTAAATGGAATTTTTATGAATTAAAAGGATTTAATATGATTAATTTGAACATGAACATTTGCCAGAATTTATTTTATTTGAGTTCCTTGTGTCGCAGGGAATTTATTGGAATTTTTCTGGTTTTTTCTGAATTTAATTGCTATTTTCTAGACCTCAAATCAATTTAAATGAATTTCTGAAAAAGAAAAACCCCAGAAAATCCCAACCGGCCAGTGGGCCGAAACCCACCAGCCGGCCCAGCCCATTCCGCACCCGCGCCCCTCCGCCCGCGCCACGCGTCAGGCATCCGCTCCGCGCCCGCCCCGCCTTGGCCTCCCCGATGGCTGCCGCGTGTCATCCATCCACCGAGCCGCCCGCTCCCGTGCGCCATCCTCGCCGCTCGCCCGTCCGAGCCGCTGACAGGTGGGGCCCACCTGTCAGGCGTATCGTCCCCGGCCGAGACTCCCGTTTTCCTCCGCCGTCTCCGAGTCGAACACCTCGACGGCCGTGTATAAATACGGAGGCCGCCCCCTCGACTTCCTCGTCCCGCAGCCGCCGTCGCCGCCGCCGCCGTGCGCCTCGTCGCCGGAACCCGAAGACGCCGCCCTCGCTGACGTCGTTCGCCTCCGCCGAAGCCGCCGCCGACGCCCGTGCGTTCGTCCCCGCCGGAGTTCGCCGCTGTGCGCCGCCGTCTGCCGTCGTCGTCGCTCACTGTCTTCGCCGCCGGAGCTCGCCGCCGGTGAGTCCCGCCGCCGCCTCAGTCGCCGCCGGCCAGACCCCGCCGCCGTCCCAGACCCGCCGGTCAGCCGTCGCCGCCGCCCGGCCATCGCCGCGGACGCACCCGCGCCTCGCCGCCGCATCAGCCGCTCCGTCCGCGCCGCCTCGGTCCCCGCGCCGCCACGCCAGCGCTGACGCCAGCAGCGCCCGCCGCTTCACCTTTCCGTGTACCCAATCCACCGTGAGCCGTCCCGCTGACAAACCAGGCCCACCTGTGCGCCGGAGGGCCACGTCAGCAGCCAGGTCAGCCACCACGTCAGCCACCGCGTACACGTGTCGCCACGTGGACGCCACGTCGGCCTCTGCCGCCCGCGTCAGCAGCCAGCCGCCCGCACTGTTCCGTGCGCCGAGCCCACCGTAGACCCAGCTCCCCGTGCACCCGGTCCACAGCACAGTGCCCTTTTCCAATTTCCCCGATTTTCTGTAGATTTAATTTTCCAAGAGCCCGTTCTCCCTCGTCCTAGCTCCGATTGACCCGATTCTTCTTCCTAAATTCATCTAAAATTGAGATATACCTTTTGGTTCAGGTTTGAAAGTTTTTGGAGTTCATTTGAATTTTATTTGAATTATTTTGTCTTTTCGTTTCGCTTTCTCTCTCGTTAGATCGCGTGTTCGAGGGAGCGGAAGTTGGATTTGAAGATCAAGAGCCCTCAGCTGAGTAAGGCCAAGGCAAGTCGTATTTTTTGATCATGTTGAACCCAGTTTTCAAATCTATTATGTATTATCTTGTTTTAAATTATCATGCATCGCTACTTTATTATAAAACCCTTGTATTGGTAGTTAATAACCTAATTTATTATTTCCTCCTTGATAATTTGAATACCATGATTCTATTGTCACCATAGGATGGGTAATTATTTAGTGATGCAATACTAGTTGTCACATGGGTGATACGCTTATTTTGCTTAGCCATGCTTACTATTAGATCGCTGGAATCTATCATCACATGTGGTTAATTAATTTTGACTTAATGGTAAACTTGAACGTGGTGGTTAACCACAGTTATAAAATTTGTATGTCATGACATGGGTAGTGTCATGGGCATTGGTTATACAAACTTGCTTTCACTTGGGCGAATGATCGTGCAGTAAAGGGGGTGCAGGTTGCACATTGGGATGTGGATGCTTCGCCTGGGTAACTCTTAAGGACTTAACTTTGTGCGCCATTGATCTGAGCTTAATCGTGCAAACCACATGTCTAGTATGGGATGGACCTGGCATAATAATTTGTGAAGTCTCCACTTTGGTTTTACTACTGATGTTGTGTGGCGCAAGAGGGGGCAATTATCGACTAGGGGGTTACCCTACTCGACGGCGAATCCTTAGCGAGTGGGATCGGGTGGAGATGGATCACTGTAAAAGCCTTGTTGTGATTATCTTTAACGTGAGGATTATCACATCGTGTGGGTACAGTTGTGCAACCTCTGCAGAGTGTAAAACTATTCGAATAGCCGTGTCCTCGGTCATGGACAATGCTCGGTGATTTCACACGAGGGGTAGAGTCTTTATGAAATTCTGGTTTGGTTTGAGATGGGAAGTGAATGGTTAGTTCACTTGTGGTTATGCTCATTTTCCCTTGGTTATTTACTTAGTGTCTGTTGTTAAATTTGCTTTTCAATCTATTTATTGTATTTACTTTAAATTATTGCTTTATGCAAAATTAACCTTTCAGCCATCCATTGTTAAGCCTTGCATATTATATTGCATTCATTTGTTACAAACGACTTGCTGAGTACCAATGTACTCACGGCTTTATGCCCCTGTTGCTCAGTTGAGGAGGAGGAGTATCATCAGCAGGAGGTTCCAGAAGGAGAGTACTTCGACGTCTTCGCGGATTAGGCTTCGTTCTCCACTCGATAGCCTGTGGGCGTGTCGATTGGCTACTGCGTTTTCTTTTGGATTTCCGCTGCTAGTTTTTGTTAAGCCCTTCGGGCTAGTCTATTGTAAGCTTGGCCATAAGGTCGTACTCTGATGATTATCAATATAATTTGGTTTTTCCTTAGAATATCGTGATATGGATGATATTTATCTTTGTTCACACTGTGTGCACTAGCGTGATCCTGGACTAGTGCAGAATACACAGGAGAGTCCGGATTTGTATATTCGGGTCTCTACAGATAATACCTTTGTGTTGTCTTTTGTTTGCTACTAACCATGGCAGGTGAGACGTCTGATGCGCAAGAGTGTGTTTTAAAGGGAGAGCTCATGACGCTTTTGGATGAACAACGCGCTGCCATTACTGATGACATCGATAGGAAGATGGATACAATGCAACTTTCCATCAATGAGAGCATTGCAACACTCACTACACGCCTTGAAAGAATGGTGAATCGGCCACCAAACAATGGAGGCCAAGATCATGAGGAGGGAGATGATAATGAGAGACAAAACCGTGACGCCGGTGCTGCACGGCCACGACACCATCCTCATCAGAACCGTCATGGTATGGGAGGTAACAATAATTTTCAGTATCACAATGCTCATGTTCATGATGACCCGTTTGCTAAAGTTAAATTTTCCATACCATCTTTTGCGGGTACCTATGATGCTGAAACTTATCTAGATTGGGAGATGACAGCTGAACAAAAATTTAATGCCCATCTAGTTCCTGAAGTGCATAGAGTCAGACAAGCTACTAGTGAATTTAAAGATTTTGCTATCATTTGGTGGACTCAAGTAGTTAATTCTGGCTTAGCCCCTGATACATGGGATAGATTGAAGGTAGCTATGCGTGCTAGATTTGTTCCTCCTGCTTTTAAACGTGAAATGCGTAAGAAATTGCACCGCTTAGACCAAGGTAATAGATCTGTTGAGGAATATTATCAAGAACTGCAAATAGGCATGCTGCGTTGTAATGTTGAAGAGGATGAGGAAGATAAGATGGCTCGTTTTTATGGGGGATTAAGGCGTGAAATTCAGGACATAATTGATTACAAAGAGTATAATGATATCAATAGATTGTTCCAGCTTGCTTGTTTGGCAGAGAAAGAATTGCAGGGTAGACAACAAAGGACAAGGAGCAATTTTGGAGGTACGTCTACATCGAGACCAACACAGGAGCAACCCAAGACAGCCCCACCTCCTGTTTTTCGAGCTGCTGCCCCCTCTGTGAGTAGGGCGCGTTCAGCAGCACTGCCACCACCATCACGAGCACCCGAGGCGAGCAAATCTACTAGTGTGCAAGCACCAGCAAAGAGCTCTTCATCGGTTGCTTCCACGGGCCGTACGACGGGCATTGTGTGCCACCGTTGTAAAGGGATGAGCCACGTCATGAGAGATTGCCCAAGTCAGCGGGCGTACATTGCGACAGAAGATGGTGGTTATGTAAGTGCTAGTGATGTTGAGGATGAATATGCTCTTGCAGCTAACCTTGCAGGTAGTGGTGATGAACATGAGAACAAACATGTGTTTGTGCCATTTTCTGTGACTAACAACTTGCAGGTAGTTGAGAACCATGCCAAAGAAGAGCATGAGCTGATTGAATCACTGACCCCATTGGTTGAGAATGAAGATAAGGAGATGGATGCACTTACATCATCTGAGGAGACCCAAAAAGGTAAAGAACATGGTACTATCATCGCTCACGGTATTGATTTGGTGCTACAACAAGACATAGAGCAACCTTGTGAGTATATACCTGTTGTAGTGCAATCTTTTGATATTCCTTGTGTTGACTTAAATAAACCATGTGCTGATCTAAATTCTCATAATTTTGCACATGTTAAATTAATAACACATAAAGAAGTTTTGACTAGAATTTCTCCTGCTAATTCATTGTGTTACATCATGTTGGTTCTACCTATGAAATTGTCACATGCTATGGAGAAAGTTTCTGAACTTGCATGTTCGAAATTCTTATTTACTACCTACACCCCTGGATATAAGTTTAATTTGATTGGAGATTATGATGTGGGAACTCAATTTCTTGTATATCGAATATGCATAACTTGCGATCACATGGATGAATTGAAACTTGCTATTTGGAACAACAATTCTTGTATGCTGAATCATGTTCAAAGTGAGAGGGAAGTAAAATTTAGTACTCATCCAATGCCTATGTATTCAACTCTTTTTACACCATCTAGTATAGACAATCTGAATAAAGATGATGAATTATGGCAGAACATACAAATCTTTTCACCCTGGCTAGATGAATTTGCTATTGTTCGATTGAGATATGATTATATAGCTGGATTGTTCCTCACTTACATTTGCAAAACAAGTTGCAACAATTACTGTGTGACAAATTTTGAATTGCTCATTAACTTATATGATTACTCTTGGGTTAATAATACAATTAGCTTTTATGATTGCTGCTGTTTTATAACCTTAATTGTGCAACAACGAAAAACTGTTAAAATGGATGACATATACATATACCATGCATACACCTTGGCTTCTTTGTTATCATATTTTCAGCTTATCAAGAGCCGAGGACGGCTTTGTTTGCAAGAAGGGGAGGATGATAAGAACATGAACCCTATGGATACAACCATATTTGCTCTACTTGTTGTTACAATTACAAGAGCTCCTACGCATCCCTTAAATTATGAGGTGAGCTCGTTTCAAAGAGATTTTACTTTATTTGATAAAGAACTTATGATATTACATAATGAGAGTTTGTTGCGTTTGTTATCATACACCAAGATTTATGATCAAGATCATGCAATACGTGACACTACACATATGTTAAAACCGAGGACGGTTTTCCATCAAGAAGGGGAGGATGATGTGACCACGCCACCAACACGTACGACCATAGCGGCCAATATCAAGAATGAACTAAAGGTGAATTCGTTTCTTCAACTTCAACATATTTTAAATGAGAATATGATGCTACCTAATGATGAAAATATATATATTTGTAGCACCACATCACTTTGGAACCAATTGAAGCAAGGGTTCAACTTGGACAGGTTTTGGAATCCAATTCGGCCTCCAGATCAATTCGGATTCAGCTTGACAAGCCAACTTCAAACGGCCATAACTTTTGATCCGGAAGGCTTCTCGGGGCCCGTGAGTACTCGTTGGAAAGATCTTGGAGTCTACTTTCAGATGGATCTGGTCTCACCTCCAAACTCCACTCGAGCAGATCAGAAACTGTGAAACAAGTCACGTCACTTTTCCAGTCCGACTCAAAGTGGGCCGAGGGCCTTGTAACTTGGGCTATTTGGGCCGGTACTGTTCACATGAACAGTACACGCGCGTGAACAGTAACTAGGAATAGTACCACATCCCTTTTCATTAGATAAGTGTGGCTTCCCCCTCCCCTATTTAAGGAGGCCACACCCCTTTAGTTTTCCTCGGGTTTTTCTTAAGAGTTTATTCTGCTTAGCAGTTTCGCCGCATGTTCGGTTTGAGGAACCCCAACTTGTGAACTTAAACATTATTCGCAATTTCAGATTGCATCTTTTACTCTCTTGCTTGTGTTCTCGATTCGCTTGCAGGAGATAGCCTTCTTGGCGAGGTCAATTGTGTTCGGCACGGTTGATAACCAACGGAGCAGTGGTGTAGTGATTGCGAGGGGTTCGATCTGTTTTGGTCGGAGCCTTTGGATCATCAACGTCGAGATCTCCACAATCGACTTATCAGTACCTCTCGGAAGATCGGGCCATCGTCACATCAGTTGGTATCAGAGCAACGGTTGCCCGTGAGGTAATTCTTGTATCCCTAGTTAGTAGATTGGTTTTTTATTTCCTATAGTCCAGAAAAAAAAAATTGCCCCACAAAAAGAGTTAATTTGGCGACCAGGACCTCGCTTGAAGCTCCTAGACCCCCACCACGGCTTCTTATGCATGAAGCTCCTAGGCCCGCAAGGCATCATCACCATCTTTGGCGACCAGGACCTCGCTTGGCTCATAGAGCTTGGTGCTTGGGGCCCGCATCGCCAAGTGCATGTCCTCACCGACAACCCAAAAGCGGGCGTCCCCTCCACCCTGGGATGGACGCCTAAGCCCCGACCGGAGGGTAAAGTTAAGAGGATGCCCTTGCACGCGGGCGGACACTATGTGTCCATCGGCAAAGGCCTCCCTCCCGAAGTCTAACAAGACCTACTTCGGGTACTTCGGGACAACGCGGACATCTTCGTGTGGTCCCCGGAAGACATCAAGGACATGGACCGCGCCCTCATGGAACACAATTTAGTGGTCCACCCCGACACAAAGCCAGTCAAGAAGAGGCTTCAGTGCATGTCCATTGAGCGGCAGCAAGCAGCCAAGGTGGAGATAGCAACGCTTCTCCAGGCTAGAGTCATCCGTGAGGTCCAGCACCCAGATTGGCTCACGCCGTGGAACTTCATCGAGCCATTTGCCAAAGATCCCCTCGCGATGTAGAGTCCGCCACAGAGCCACCTTAGCTATGGCCTCCCCGATGTAGTCCTAGATTCGGTCATAGAAAGACCGAATGGTGGGGCGAACGGCGAACACGACTTTCGACATCACCTTGGCTCCGGATGGCAAATCCAGCTGGGGGTCTTCTAGTGCGTCTATGTGCCGGCATCCTTGATGATGGAGCAAGGCGAAGGCGATGCGGGAGGTGACGAACGAGCCGTGGTCGCCGAAGGCCTTGGCGGCGTGGAGGTCCGAGCCCTCTCTGATACACCAAAGCGTTCGCGTCAGGTCCTCGGGACCGAATGCCAGGGGCGACACATCCACGGAGAGGTCTTTGAGGACGTCCTCCAGGGACTGCATGGCATCCCATGCTGCCGTCGAGGCGGCCCCAAGAGTCCGGTCCCTTTCTCCATGGGACGTGGTGAGCTGGGAATTCTTCTCCTCCAACGTTACAATCTGCTAGAGTAGACCGTTGCGCTCTTCGGCTACGGCACGCTGGGCCTCCGGCGCTGCACGTTGCACCTCCGCCGCCAAGTACTGTTCCTCCACGGCGATTATCTGCGCATTGGAGACCGCCTTCGCAACCTCCATCTCCAAGAAAGAGATGCGCTCGTCCTTGGCAGTGTGGGCCTCTTTGGAAGATTGAAGACGGCCCTCCAACACCCATTGCTCACGGACACGTGCCTCCTGCAGGGCTCGGCTGAGGGCAAGGATCTATGCAGTGCGGTTGCCAGCAAAGTCCTGGATAGCGGCATAAATCGTGAAGTCAAGCACTTACCTTCATCTTTGAGGCCTCCAGCGCACCTTCCAATAACTCCAACCCGCACGCTGACAGCACCTGTCGATCCACCACGGAGTCGACGTATTCCGCGGCTCCTTGGAGAGCCCACAGCATCTCCAGCCTCCGCTGCGACGGCTTCGAGGGCACCAAGCATCTACCCCACGTCCTGGGTAGGAAGACCGGGCACTTCGCGGCCGTCTCAATTGCTCGATCCTTGGCCACGTCCGGGACACCTTGTCTCGCCTGATGTTGATGACGGAATGATCGAGCAGATCGGAGAAAGCTTCGCGAAGTCACGGGGGCAGAAAGAGTTGCGCCTACCTTCGACACGATCAGGCGAGGCGTGGGGAGGTGTCCGCTCCGCCTCGACCTGGATCGCGGGGGCTTCGTCTGCATCGGGGGCGGCGAGTTCCCCCTCGTACTGAATGGCCTCCTCATCAGATCCCGAATCCTCGGCGACTCCGACCGCCACGGCGAACCCCTCCTTCGGCCAGGAGGGCAATCGTACCTGGGGGCGCTTCACCCTTGGGGACACAGATGATGCTTCCCTGGCCCCGGCACCCGGTGCAGGCAATAAGGCCACGGCGGCTGGGGCAGGTGATGAGGCCTCACCCTCCTGGGTGTCGGTGCCACAGGGGTTTCCCAGGCGCGCCTAGGGCCCCCTCGACGGGGGTAGTATGCTCCGCCTCCAAGTCTGAGTCGGCATACTCCCCCATGTCGGACCCAGTGGCGGTGGTGCCCTCAGCCCCGGCAGCAACCACCGGAGATGCAACCTCCGGGCTGGATACGGCGGTGTCAGACCGCGCTCGGCGCCGAGAGGGAGACGCCCTACCTTGCTGTCGCCATCACGGCGACGAGCCCGGACCGGTACCGGCGCCGCGCGCTCTGGCACGGGGATGTCCACAGCTTCGCAGACTCGGTTTATCCGCCCCAGCTTCACCGGAGCGGTTGCAGCTTCGCGCATCTCGTGCTCCTTGGCCGTGTATGGCCCAAGGAATGCAACTACTGCGTGCTCCGCATCCTCTAGCAGGAATCCTACAGGTTACATGCATACATATATATATATATATATGTGTGTGTGTGTGTACGCAGCCTATGGCCGAGGAACTTACGAGGAGCGGAGGGCTTTGGAAGAGAAGACACTGTCGGTCGAACGCCATCCTGCTGGGTGGGACCTCGCTGATGCTTCCACCGGTAGGAAGGCGGCGCCACTCCGTACATAACGAACTCCTCGGCGAGGTCGCGCATGTTGAACCGAAGGGTGGTACCGACAAGCCTCTGCGCCCGCTTATCGTCGTCGCCTTTGGGCCCCACATTCGGCGAACTACTGAAAGATACCAGCCGTCCCCGGCACTGAAGGCCGCTGGTGCTCGTCACGCGGTGGTAGAACTACTGCCGCATACAGCTGGACTCCCACTTCCCTCATGTTGCCAGAGTGGGGAAGATCTTTGTGCATTGCGACCTCAGTACGAAGTTGGCGCAGCCAATGTTTGACAGCGCCCCCCCATCGACCCACTTCAGCTAGCAGCGCGCGTCATGAAGAAAGGCGAATAGGTTCGTGCTGGGATGGACACCTTCTATCCGTGCTGCCCAGACATGAACAGCCAGGCGAACTATCGCATTCGGGGTCAGCAGCACCAACTCCAGTCCATAAGTCTGTAGGACCTCGCTGACGAAGAGTGTTGCCAGTATTCAGAGCCCGGCCTCAAAATACACGACAAAGACGATCGCCTCCGATTCCTCCAGATGTGGCTCCGTCTCATCACTGGTAGGCAGGCGAACCGCATCACGGTCCTTCAGCCTCTTCTCCTGAAGGAGAGTCTGGATCATCTCCTCCGTCACGAGACTCGACCCTAGCACACGGGAGCAGCGGCCTCCCGTCTTCTCCCTGGCTTCCCATCGCTTTGTCGGCCTACGATGGCTCGCGAACCACCAGAGAGTATTCCGCCGAGGCCAGCAACGAACCACGTTGGCTAGGCGAGGCACTATTCTGGGCTGATGAGCAGGATCTTCGCGACAAGCCATTCTCCCCTCGAAAGTGCAAGACCAAATGAATAGGGGCAGAGGCAGATCGTGCAAGCAAGCGGGAGAAAAGACCAAAACAACGGCAAGCGAGCAAATGAGCAAGTGGGAAGAACGCTCGCGTGCCGGTGATGGGGGTATATAAAGCCCTCTCACCTCCCCCATGATCAGGAAGGCAACCGGCGGGAGCCCAGCGGTTCGGCTCCCCATGATCAGGAAGTGCAACCGCTAGTAGCCAGAAGCGCGCAGTCGCAAGCCCCTGATAGCGCACGACGCGCCAATAGCGTCCAGCCACACGCCCCCCTCGGGAAGGAATGCACGACTACATCGTGCGACCGCTGACAGCACACGACGTGCCAATCGTGTCCTACCACGTATACCTTTCCATCAGAATGGCGCGTACGACCACAGTCGCGTGGCACTGACACCTCAGGGGTCGGCGCGATTCTCGCCACCATTAAGACATTGACTCTGGACCGCAAGCTATTGGGCCGTATGTCGACTCCGCGTCTATAGAACGACCTCGAAAAACACCTCGACAGGTCCGCAGAACGAGCACGGCTTCGCCTTGACTTCGGCTCGCCCAGGCGGCTCCGCCGGCAACTTCGACTCCACGACTGAAGGACTCCGCGGTCGAAGATGGCTTCGGCAACCAGCTCGACTCCGTATCCTCGATATGAGGTTGGGCTATGCTGGCAAGTGAGGTTCTATCCAACAGCACAGAAGGTCACAGGCCGTAGGGACGGAGGTCGTTGCGTTTGTTATCATGTACCAAGATTTATGATCAAGATCATGCAATACGTGAGGCTACACATATGTTAAAACCGAGGATGGTTTTCTGTCAAGAAGGGGAGAATCATGTGACCATGCCACAAACACATACGAAGGAAAATATAGGAGGCAGAAACATCTCAACAGAAATGAATTCATTCCCATAAGTAGAAGGATCACAAAGGAGTCCCCATACATGATTTCAACCAGAGGAATGATTACAAAGGGTCTCAATCCATTCTCTCCCTCTCTCAAAGCCTCAAGAACACACACTACATGCTTGAGTGGGAGAAACCAACGCACACCTACAGAGCTCAACACACAGAGCACATTTCTTGCTTGAGCTCACTCACATGCTTGAAAATGGATCATTTCCTACTGCTGCCTTGCCTCTCCTTTTAACCCCCAACACTCACACCAAAGGGGAAATTCAAGAAGAGTCATACAACCTCCACCCATTCTCCTCACACCACATGAGGAAATGGTCAAACCAGAATTTTTTGGAGGGAAATTAGCCTCCACCTCCATTGCTTCAGTCAAAATACCATTTTGCCCCTCAAGCACCTTCCCGGAAGCTTCCCGCAACTGGCACCTTTGACCGACTGGACCTCGACTCCTCCTAGAGCCTAGTCCGATCCGCTTCGCTGCACACGACTGCACCCGGCATCCATGACCGTCTAGACCTCCGACTCCTCCTGAGCCTAGTCCCGATCCTCTCGCGCTGCCTGTTGTGTCCACCCGACACCGACCGAGACCAGTTACTCGACCTGAGTCCAGTCTGGTTCTGTTCCGTCATGAACGACCGCGACCGACCTCCAAACCGTCTGGACCTTCGACTCCTCCCTGAGCCGAGTCCCGGTTGTCCCGTCATCGCCCATCGTGTCCGTCAGCAGTAGCTCCAGCTCCGGTTCCTCGTCTCCCGACTCGCAACCACCTCACCAGCCTCGATCATCTTCGGCATCACTGACCGTCTGGACCTCAACACCTCCTGTGCCTAGTCCCGGTCCTCCTCGCCTTACCATGACCTAGCTCCGAAGTCCTGTAGTCACACAGACAAGCAAACCATCACATAGCACCGCACGAAACAGCATAAACCATATAAGCACAAGTAAAGGTACTCGACCCTAGAATACCCGAAACAAACTCAACCTCACTAAACCAACCGTCAATTACTCATCACCAACATGGGGATACCTCCGCATGGTCTCTCACCAACGGTCGCCCGCGCTCGGACCGGTGGTCGCCGCCGCTTTCGACCGCGCCACCCTGGCCTCTGCCGTCCCGACCGCCTCTTTTTCTCGCCCCGCTCCGCCCGGTCTTGTCACGCGTGCGACGCCCCCTTTCTGCCGCTCGGCACGCGCGACGCCAGGCAATCATATCGAATCATCGCGAGATCACCTGCTCTGCCCCCGTCGCCTGCACCCGCCGCTGCTTCCGCCGCTTGCCGACGCGACAGCACGGGCGGCGTTTCGAGTCCAGCTTCGCCCTCTCGCCTATAAGAGCCGCCAGAGCTCCCACAAGTCTCCCCACACCCCACACTCCCTCCACCTCCGAGTAATTTTGTTTTCGCCCTCTTTTCACCGCCAGCGCCACTCTTCTCCCCCAACTCTGGCCACCGCATTTTTCCCTGATTCCTGCCAAGAAACCTCAATTCCACCCTCCCGAGCCATCTCCAGAGTGCCGTGAACTCACTCCTGCCCTTCCACAAGCCTCTCGTGGACTGTACCTCACTGGTGCTGGAGCCCCTCCCCAAGCCGCCACTGCCGCTTGCCGCCGCCGCGACGCAGGTATCGGCCTCACTACTTCTGATGGTTCGATCGGTGCCGCCAGTGCCGACCGATACGCTAGCAGTGAGGATGCCCCCCGCATTCAGAGCATCGGCGTCGGCCGCCGCGGAGCCGGCGTTGCCTTCCATGCCCACCGTCGATGCAGAAGCCCTGGCGTCGACGAGGGCATCCGTTGCACCCCCTTCTTCCTTGCCGCTGATGGTGAAGTCTTCTTTGGTGCCATCCTTCTTCAGATCTTGGAGCTTGCTCTTGTCCTCCCCACGGACGGCGCCAACTGTTGTGATTATAGACCAAACAGAGATATGGTAGTATGCTAGTGGATAGTTAGGTGAGCAATGCTTGGGGCCTTCCCCATGGCCTAGATGGCTTATATATATTCACATGGGGAGCATTTTACAGTTATGTCCTTACACCCAAGTATCCCTCTCAAGGGCATTTATGTCATTATATGTCAGACCCAGATTTTACAATCCGGAATCTTCTGTGATTCCACCGCACTATTCCCTGGATCAGTAGATAGTGCTCACAGATTACAGTTCTGAATATCAAAGTACACATCATACGGAAGCACAAACATAATAGTAAACTTACTCATGGGTCGTTTAGGCTGAATTCATTAAATTGCAGCAGCGGAAGAACGAAGCACACAGATGGGACCTTCAGGACATGCCCACAGGAAGCCAACTGGAGGATCGCGACCTAGCCCTTGACATCTGCATCTTCTCTGCCAGCATGTTCAACCGTGTTGCTGAGGCGAGGTGATCTGATTCCTGATTCTGAATTTGTCGCAAAAGCGAGTGTGAGCACTCCAACCCCGTGCTCCGCGAGTCAATACACAGAATGCAAATAAATAGTATGCATGGCTTAACAAAGGAAATGCTCGGGTTATTTTATTTGCCAAAAATCACTTTTAGTAGATTTATCATTATTTAATCATAGTGTTATTGTTACTGCTTATACTCCACCTAGCGATTACCATAATCGACTTAATCCACCAAAATACACTTTCTTTATTGATTGCTGTCTAAGACTCCAAACAGCGATTATCATCAATTATGCAATCCACCAATCATACCTTCATTGCTGCCTAAATCCCCAAATAGCGAGTATCATAACTTATATAATCCACTGATCAATTACTGCCTAAAACTCCAAAGAGCTAGCGACATCATTTATCTAATATCATTTATTTAATCCACCAGTATCCTTTGCATTCTAAATTCTTAACAATCCTTTCGTTATTGATCCACAACCATAATTCTCCAATAATCAATCTTATTTTTCCATTATCTATTTCTAACTAATTCATGAGTATACATCCACCAAGAATATCATTGACCAAGTATACGATTCACTAGTTTATTTCCACCAAATATATTATTGATTAGGTCTACGGTTCACCAGTATTCATCCACCAGGACTTGTTCAAATCCTATTAATCCCAATATTGTCAACATCTCCCAAGAATTTATATCAAATATCAGTGTTGTAATCCAACCAATACCCTTGCACTTCCTAATACTCCAAAGATCATATAAATCATCTATCTAGTCTAGATATCCATTTGGGCTCATTTCTCCCAGAATCCACACTATCGTTTTCTTTTTATAATCGACATGAGTCCAATATATTTATGTTTTTACCACAAACTTCCATCTTCATTACTCCAGATTCTACTTATTTCCTCATATATTTTACTTTGCGAGAAGAGAAAACATTTTACTTTTGCAATATGATACATAAAAATTTCCTGAGACCTACCAATTTTGAACAAAAACATAATGTTCAATAAAATGCAATAATAATAGCGTTACAGATTCCATCCACCGTTACATGGCATCTGCACCATATAGCATCTTTCAGCGTTATAGCCGCTTAACTTACCACTGGGACGACACCCAGGACAATTCAAATCAGGGCTTTCCACTGCCCTCCGCTTTTTCCATTACCACCCACAAAGTTTTTGAAATAGAACTATATATAGTTAAGTTCCCATGTCCGCCCATGACCGTGGGCACGGCTATTCGAATAGTTTTAGACTCTGCAGAGTTTGCACACTTTACCCACAAGAGATAAATCTACTCGTTGCCCCACATGATTCCTTAGCCATGCGGTTGAGTAGACTATCACAGGACCTTTACAATGCATTTTTCCTAGCAGAGTTACGTCCGCTAAGGTTTCCACTTCCTTCGGGGTACGACCACCCTTCCAGAAGCCCCCTCTTGCGCCGTCACGTCGGAGGATGTGGCCACCCTCTACCCGCCCGTGTTCACACCGGCGCAACTCTTACTAAGTCGATGCAAATTAGTTAGCCCTGCCTACACTTTGCCAGCTTGTGGTTGTACTTGTTATACACTGGGAGGTCATGACAAGACTCAGTCCTTAGTGGTATCTGGGCGGTCTACCACTAACCCACTTTGTGCATGCACTGCACCACCACACACCCTCGAACCATCCGCCCAGATATTTAAGCAAGTTGGGGTTTTTGGGAACATAAAATAATCATACCAACATATATTCTAGTCATTCCCACCATGACTGTCCAAACTAGATTCTCATGATTAAAAATGACAATGATGTTTGGGGCATTTCAGCGCCCCCTGAGTATCCATGCAGTACTAAGCATAGCATATCATTAGGAACTTATTTTTGAAAGGTTACTACTATAATTTTGCTAGGGCAACAAGGTTCACACATTCAAATATTCCAAATGAGGTGTAATATTATTCAAGGCAAGCAATGAGCATATAACTGGAATCTTAAATTAAACATGTATTTGCATATAAAATAACAGCATGCAATTTGATAATTTAAAACAAAATAATTTGCAAAAAAAATGTAGGTTCAACATGATCTAAGTATTGACTCGCCTGGCGCAGTTTGCCGCGGTCGTGTGCTCTCTCAAAGCTGTCTCATTTGAGGGGGCTGCTCTGCTGGTCTTTTCTACACTTTGATCTTGGTCTTGCTTGATCCATCGATTCTTCGGAACTCCAGTTTCTAACTGTGCGATAAGCGACTAAATCCAAATAAAAAACAAATAACTCAAGAGATCCAAATAAATCCAATCATTTTAAATATCCGATTTACTTTAAATTATGCATTTATTATGGTTGCAGAATAGAAGGATGACTTAGGTTGATGTGTTGTAAGCACAGCGGTAGCTGGGTTTGAGCAGGAGGATGAGTTGTCTGAATGCTTTACCGTGAGGGAAAATTTTAGAAATACGAGGGATCAGAAGTGAAGATGTACCTACAGGAATTATCTGCTTATGGGAAAGGAAGGTTGCCATACATGGCCGATTGGGGAAAAGCGAGGCTTGACCTTTTTATTAATAATTTCTTTTATTATTTTTGTATTTATCAAGGAAGTTCCATGAGTTAGGTTAGACCTATGAATAGGTGCACAAGTTTATCTTAGCATTATTTTGTTGAGTGCTATTGTTCAGGGCATTTTGGCTTACGGAATTAATTTTAGAGTCTAGGTGTACAGCATTTTAAGGGGTGATATTTTATGTAGCCTCAGTTTTCATTAAGCCTATTTCAGTTCGAATTAGGATTCAGTTATAGGGGCCATATCTTGTTATTTCATGCTCATCACTATTATTTATTAAATCTAGAATTAAGATTTAATTAATAGTGCCATTATTATTTTATCTAAGCTTTTAGTTTCTATTGGGCTTAGTTCTATTTCTAATTTAGATATCTGGCAATGCTGGCTATATAGGGTTATATTTTTATTTTGGTTACTCAGCAAAATATAAGGTTTATTTAAGATGGCATATCAAATATTGAGCATATATTTCAATTATAGTTAAGGGTACTTTTACTAACATTTGAATGCTTACCTAAATCCACTTCTTCTTTGTTAATGCCTCTAATTAGCAATTCAAACCATATTAATTAATCATATATGAACTAACCCAAATTTAAATCTTACATAACCTCTTTTATATCCTAATTAAATTTGGTTAGCTTCTCTAAATTATTTCCTATTTTTTCATGATTTTTATTAATTAAAAATGGCTACACAAGATGGAGCAAAAATATGGGGAAAAGGTGCTGCCGGCCGGAATCGAACTCGGGACCGGCTAGCTAACGAGCGGTGCGGCTAGCCAACTGGGCAACGGCCCTCATGCGAGTGGAAAGGGATGGGGATTATTTAGAAGGTGTGCACGTGGGGATGGCTCGAAACAGAGCAGGCCGGCGGTGCTCGATGCGGGCTTGGCCGGCGGTAGGCGGTGGCCGGAGGGGGTTGGCGGACCGCCAAAATGGGTCGCTGGGAAGACGTGTAGGTCACGGGGGGCGGTGGTTTGAGCCGGGGAGGGGCGACGCGGCTCGGGCGGCGATTGGAGCGGCCGGCGGTGAGGGTGGAAGGAAGGCGGCGGCGCCGGCGTGGAGGAGGGCGGCAATCGGCGTGCACGTGAGAATAATGGAGACCACGTGAAGCTTACCCTGCGGCCGGTTGGGTCGGGGAGCGTCCGAGGCTGGCCGGCGGCAGGAGCCGAGGGCGGCGCGGCCAGGCCACCATGGCGGGGGCTGCTCGGGCGACGGGAGGCCCGGGCGGCGGTTGGGGAAGCTTCATGGCGCCAAGGGCTTGCTCCCAACGTGAGGAATTGGGCGGTGGTGCTCCGAGAGAAGGATGGCAGCGACAATGGCGGTGGTGGTCGGGAACGAAGGAGGGCGGCCGTGCGGCGAACCAAGGGCACCGGAGTTCGATTACTCGCGGGAGGAGGAAGGAGGTTGCTGGGGGCACGCCATGACGCGGTCTCGGTGCGGGGAGTTCGCCGGAGCGGCTGGGGCGGCGTGGATGCGCGGCGGCCGGTGCACGGGCGGGGATAGAAGAAGAGACAGGGGAGGAACGAAAGCAAAAAGGGGTGCGCAAGGAGTGAGGGAGGGCCAAGGCCTCTTGTTGCCGGAGGAGGGGAGGCGTTGTTGGCGGAGGACCAGGCTGCATGCTCGCCACGGGGAGGCCGGATGCTGCGCGCAGCAGAGCATGCGCAGGCGCACGGGGGAAGAAAGAGGAGGGAGGCGAGGGGCGGGGAAAACCAGGGGCGACGACAGAGAAGACCATGGGCGGGGCAGGCGCATGGATGCCACGGGGCGGAGGGAAGCTGGGCGCGGCAGAGCACGCGCGACATTCGGGAGAAGAAGGGGGAGGGGGGAAGAAGGAGCTAGCGCGGGGCTGGGGCCGGCTGGCCAGAGAGAGAAGGCAGGGAGAGGGAGAAGGGGGCTGGGCCGACCGGTAGGAGGGAGCGAGGGATCGGGGTCGGGCCGAGCCAGTTGGCCAACCTGGCTCCCTCCGATTTTTCTTTTTTTTTATTTTTGTTTTTGGTTTAAGCATTTGTACACATATATACATATATGTATCTATATATATAATTCAAGTTTTATTTGCTCTTTTTCTTGTTCCCCCTAGATTTCTGTATTTATTATTTTTTTTAACATTAATTTCATATGTGCCAATTTCTTATTAAGTGTAGCTATATATATATATATCCATGAATGTTGGCATTTTTAACTTGCTTGTTTTTGTGCTATTTAAACTATTATTTTCAGAAATGAGATTTATATTTAAACCCAATTCCTTTCTTATCTTTTATGGATCATCTTTTCATATTCGTACTTACAATTTTAGTTTTCTATTATTTGCACATTCCCCCTTTTAGGGTATTATTAATGCTTGTTTCCTTTTTGAGCTTCTTATATTTTTGGAACCTCAACCAAATTCCAGAAAAACGCCATAAAATTCAAATAAAATAAATTACAAATATAATTCAAAAAGCTTCACATTTTCAAACTCAAATTTTTGGGATGTTACATTATACATGTCCCTTTTAGGCTTTACGACCCTCTAACAAGCGGGCTGGGCTTAGGTAGGGGCCACCCATACAATACGTACCAAAGACAAACTCTAATGGTCAGATGCACATATCAAAGACAAAACACTGCCATGTCAGCGACAGTTGAAGGTGTGGCTTGGCTGGCATGTGACAGTGCATGATGCGCTCTAGCAAGATGGTGGCATGACGAACGGCAGCAGCTCTAGAGCTCCCTGGTTGCACATTTGTAAAAGGGGCTCTAGGCGATCCCTTGTCACTGAAGCAAGACCCAAAGGTCACTTGAGACGGCGGTGCGACGGAGAAACATGGCTGAGGTGGCTTAGATCTAGTAGATTTGGCGATGCGGTGCCGCATCAATGGCGTGGAGGAGTGATGTGGCATCACGGTCCAGAGAGGAAGGCGATGGCGAAACGATAATAAAGATGTGGGGTCGGGAATCGCGCAGATGGCCGGCAGCGATGAGATATGGTAACCCTAGAACAAGGCGTTGGAGGTGGCCATCGGCAACTTGGATGAGCAGAACAGGTTTGCTGGGAGGTTAGGAGGGGACGAGGGTGGAGACTTACCGAGGTGGCGACAAATGGCTCTGAAGTACACAGGAAAAATATTTGGAGTTAAGCTAATGTTGTTCGGGTTCTGATCATTAAATAATGGTAGGGGCATCGCGTAAATCAAGGAAACTAGTCAACATGCGTTTGACAGTTATTTTTAGTTAGGGATAGACTATTGCACAGGCGACTGAAATTTTTTTATCTTTCAGTCACCTAAAGTTGCACTTTGAATCACCTGAAGTTGCACATGTTTTTTTTGAGGGGGCTGCAATTTTAGTTGATTGAGAGTGTAATTTCAGGTCACCCGAAGTTGCACTCTGAATCACCTAAAGTTGCAGCAGTTTTTTTTGGAGGAAGGCTGCAATTTTAGTTCATTGAGAGTGCAATTTCAGGTGACTGAAACATACAAAAATTTCAGTCGCCTGTGCAATAGCAAAACTATTTTAGTTAAGTCGCACACTGTGAGCGAGCCATAGGGATTCTGCCAGGTCGCATGCAAGAGTTGGGTGCACTTGAGTTGCATCAAAAAGCACGACATACTCGGACTCCTTTGTACCAGGTTTTATGCAAGATCTGAGTGCATGTGAACAACGCGGTGCTACTTGTGTGGTGCCACCGGGCCAGGTCACCTGCTAGAGTTGGGTGCATGTGAGTGCGAGTGTCAGGGGTGTGGACCTTGGGCCCAAGGCCCAGTCGGGTTATTATTAGGAATTAGAGATTGATTTCTATTTAAGTTAGAGATTGGTTTTCTTGTGTTAGAGATATAATTAGAGATAAGATATGAGTTTCCATATTATTAGAGATGGGATTGGAATTAGATTCGAACTGTTAGGGGGAGCTCATCTATATAAGAGGGCTACCGCATGCTATTGGAATCATCCAGAGAAATACTAAAGTCTTTCTACTCTAAATCTCTCTGTCTCCCTCTACGCCGACACCATCCGGCCATCCTCTTGGTGGTGTTTACCCCGGTTCATGACAACTTGGTATCAGGTGTCAGGGGTGTGGGCCTTGGGCCCAAGGCCCAGTCGGGTTATTATTAGGAATTAGAGATTGATTTCTATTTAAGTTAGAGATTGGTTTTCTTGTGTTAGAGATATAATTAGAGATAAGATATGAGTTTCCATATTATTAGAGATGGGATTGGAATTAGATTCGAACTGTTAGGGGGAGCCCATCTATATAAGAGGGCTACCGCATGCTATTGGGATCATCAAGAGAAATACTAAAGTCTTTCTAGTCTAAATCTCTCTCTCTCTCCCTCTACGCCGACGCCATCCGGCCATCCTCTTGGTGGTGTTTACCCCGGTTCATGACAACTTGGTATCAGAGCAGTTGATCCCTTCCCACGACTTCCGCTACCCTGGCTGATGACTGGAGCAAAGCGATCGCGATCTGCGATCAGATGAGCAAGACGTTGAATGAATTCTTGGAGAAGTGCAAGAATCAGAGGAAGGTGCAACGCGAGATGGCAGCGGCACCCAAGCCTTCAAAAACAGCCGACATCGCCCTCGCCCTCATCGACTTGCCGGCTGCAAATGACGAGAAGGACGAGGCCAACCTCACCCCCGTCGCCGAGATCACCAGCCACGACGAAGAAGACAACTCCCCCCTTGCCAAGATCGCCATCTGTCGCCATCCGCCACCTACGGCAACTCCGGAACCACGCGCTGTGTCACATCCCAAAAATTTGGCTTTTTGAAAAATTTAAATTCAAATAAATTATTTTAAGGTAATTGGATTTTACTTGGCTTTTATTTGCCTTTTTGGATTTTCTGGAATTTAAAAACTATTTTTAGAGCTTAAAATGTAATTCAAAATATGAAAATTAAATATCAACAGTAGTTGGAAATAATTTTATTTAGTCCAAAATATGTCCAGGAGCTTCTGTGAATTTTTCTGGAATTTTTGGAGGTATTTTCATATTTTTCTGAGGCCTAAATAATTTTCTAGCCTTTTCTGAAATTAGAAATCAAATTCTGAAAAATAAAAACCTCCCTTTTCCTCCGGCCGACGCGTGGACGGCCCAGGGCCGCCCACGTCGCCGCTCGGCCAATCCAGGCCGTTCCCTCCTCTCTCTCTCGCCGCCAAGCGGGCCAGGCCCGTCAGCGACCCCCGCCTTCCCCTCCTCCGCGCCCGACGCGTGGACGGCTCGGATGAGCCGCGTCCCCGCGCCCGGCATCGATCCACCGTTCCCTCCCACTTAACTCGTCCCCGCCGCCCGATCCGCCCTCGGGCCACGCGGCTGCCATCCACACCCCGCTCCCTCATCTCTCTGACCCACGGGCCCCGCCCGTCAGTGTCACGCGCCTCCGCTCCCGCTGCCACCCCGGCCCCGCACGTCAGAGCCGTCGTCTCCCCCGCGGAGACGCCTTCCTTTCTCTCCTCCCCTTTCCTTTCTTGCGCCGGCGACCGATTCCCCCGAGGATCCCTTCCTTCCTTCCTCGGCCCCCTCCGGTTTTGGAAACCCCGAGCGCCGCCGCGACCGAATCCCTTTAATCCCGTGCTTCCCTTCCTTCTCCGCCTCCCCTCTTTCCTTTCCCTCGCCTCCCCTTCCTTTTTCCGGCCGACCACCCCGGCGAGCAATTGCCTCGCCCCTGCTCCCCCTCAGCCCCTATAAATGCCCCATCGGCTTCGCCTTCTCCCGCACCGCATCCCAGCGCACTCCACCGCAGCTCCCGAGCCCTCTAGAGCCCGATCACCGTGCCACTCCTCCCCTCGAGCTCCGCCCAACTCCGGCGAGCTTTCCTCGCCGCCTCGGTCGTCCCCGGAGCCCGTCGTCGCCTCCCCGAGCTTCCTCACGCCCGGGCGATCCTCCCCGACCCCTCGGCCGCCCCTCCCCGTCCCCGGAGCACCGTCGCGTCGGAGCTCCCGATCCGTCGTCGCTGCCTCCTCGTCGCCGGCCACCTCCGTTCACCCCCGAGCCTCGCCGACCCCTCCAACCGGATCCCCTTTGCGCCAGGGTTACATTTCACGCGCCGCCCGAACCTCTCCGCCACTCCCTCGTCGCCGGCGCCGTCGCCTCCGACCATCTTCCCCGACCTCCCCTCCGGCAGGTACCTCAAAAGGTATGGTTGCCCTATATGGGTAGGCAAAGCCTCCCCCGCCCATCTGGTTAGCCGCGCTCTCTCTCAACTCCCCGGTGCGCGTTCGAGCCCTCGGCTCCGCGCGCTGGGTTGAGTTTTCGTTTAATTTTCGCGACTGACAAGCGGGCCCCACCCGTCAGCGGCCGCCGGTCTGCGCTGCCACTGCCGCCTGGGCCCCACCCGTCTGCGTCAGCCTCTGACAAGTGGGTCCAGACCCAGTGGGTCCCACCTGTCAGTGACCAAGCAGATAGGGTCACTGACAGAGGGGTCCCACATGTCAGCGACCGCCAGAGGGTCTACTGTTCAGTGGGTCCCACCTGTCAATCTCTCAGATTAAAATAAAGATTTAAAAATTAAATATTCCAGTGGGCCCCACCTGTCAGAAATTTTCGAATTTCTGGATTTATTCAAATCTGAGATTTTCAATGAGCATAACTTTCTCATTTTAACTCCAATTCCAGCCATTCAAATTTCTAAATTCATCTAAAATCATAATCTATCCAATTATGGCCTCGGTTGAATTTTTGGATTTTATTTGAATTTTCTTTTGTATTTATTGTTTTGTTGCTTCGTCTTTCCTCGCGTAGATACCAACGTTGTCGACGATCCCTCTTCACAGCAGCAAGAAGACCCAGAAACCCTGCAAGAAGGCAAGTCTCCTTTGATCATTTCGAGCCTATGCTTTTGAAATGTTTTTAAAATATTTTAAATTATGTGCATTGCTATTTACCTAAAGTCACTAGTTCAAATCTTTAGGAACTAGTTATTCCAACTTGCTATGCCCTCCATTGAAATTGAATGCCATGTATTCTTGTCACCATAGGACTCCCTTTGTCTCATTAATGAGAGTATTTAATTACTTGTTGATGTTAGAATGGTAGTATAATGCTTAGTCATGCTATCTAATAACTTTGGAAACTCTTGAAAATTGGGAAATTATGATTTATTATTAAATCCTTGTGTTTGAAAGTGAAGTGGCAATTGGAGTTGTCACTGTGTTTTTAAAATAAAATAAAAATGTGAAAGTTGGTTTAGATTAGGGTGGATGGTTGTTTGGGTTGGTGCAGTAAGCACGAGAACTTGTTAAGTGTATGTTCCACCCTAGTCAATTAAGGACCGACGCTTGTGTTTGTCCAAACTGAGCATTAACCGTACAACCACAAGTCTATATGGGTACGACCTAGCTAACTAACCTATAAAGGTGTAGTTTAGATATCACCAGTGGTGTATTGAGTGCCAGGGTGTACTGGTTACTCATAGTGAGGGACAGGGTTTACTGTACTCATATGGCGCAAGAGGGGGCTTCAGATTGGGCGGATTTAACCCTTCTGCGGTGAAACCTCAGCGGGTGGTCTCTAGCTATACTGGAGTAGGTGAAAGGCTTTGTGATATTTTATCTGGGTCTCATGCCAAAGGAAGCATGATGACTATTAAGATAATTTATCTCTTGTGGGTAAAGTTGTACAACCTCTGCAGAGTGTAAAACTATTCGAATAGCCGTGCCCACGGTCAAGGGCGGGCAAGGAATGCATTCACATGGTAGATTTCTGGTTTTGTTTTAAAATCAAAAGTTTTGTATTCCGAGGGTGGAGGGAACTCTCGGAAGGGAATCCTGGCGGATGGAGCCAGAGAGGGTGGATGGAACCCGCAGTTTAAAACTTGACCAATGGTAATTTGGTTAGCTAGTGTTGGCAGTTGGAACCTTCACTAGAAAGTTAATTCTGTTAAAACATTTACTTCATTAAAATAATGCCTTCGAAAATAATTAGTAGTAATTGAATTTTAAAATGTTGCTTTGTGCAAAAGAACCATATGGCCTCCTTTGTTAAGCCTTGCATCTATGCATTTTTCCCAAGACTTGCGGAGTACTTTATGTACTCACATGCTACACTTAAAAATAACATCTCAGAGGAAGTTGAAGCTCAAGAAGGTGACTACGACTACTGCTTCGCTTGTGGCTGTGATGGATTCTTCCCGGAGGACTAGGTCGCGCTTCCCCAGTCAATTGCCTGTGGCGAATTGATGGGTCGTCCTCGAGTTTTATTTGCTTCCGCTGTGTTTGATTGTGCGAGGTCTTAAACCTCCCTTGTAATAATGAGACCATGTGGTCAGTACTCTAATTATTGTAATAAATCGTCGATGGTGATGTTTTCCATTCTGTTTAAACTGTGTGCACTAGCTTTGATCTGGGACTAGTGCAGTAATACACAGGGGGTCCGGGTTTGAGAATCCGGGGGCCCGACAGAGATGGTATCAGAGCCAATTTGACTGTAGGACGTGACCTAGATTAGGAATGGCAAACCATAAGGACTTATATTTATAAAAAGAGTATATTAAAAATGTGTAAGCTTCTTTGCTTCTACTCTCTTCCTACTTAGAATCTCGTTCTTGTCTCCAACTCCATTTGTTAAAACTTTTACTAATCTTTTCTTTCTCTCAACTTTGTAGATGGCTGGTTCATCCTCCGCTGCCCCGTGGGATTACTACTCACATGGAGAGGATGCTGGAGCATTCGCTAGCCTTCTCCGGCAGCTGATGCAGTGTCTGGAGTACCGTCAGCCGCCCATCTTTAGGGGTCGGAAGACGCGGATCCTGGATCGAGACTCTTGGACGATGGAGGTATTCCTGTATGCACGGGAAGAGGAATTCAAGTCCCACACCTACCCCATCAAGTACCCTCGGTCCCGCTGTTTCGACGCTGTCCAGGACGCAGCACGCTTCGCCATTGACGAGTTGTGCCACCTGCACAAAGATGCTGTACATCAGTCCCCCTTTTGCTTCTTCATCAACCCTCGCCCAGGACAGAGGTATCCAGATCCCTTTGATATTCCCGCTGACGATCCTCGACTGTCACATCAGGTGCAGCTCACCCAGGCAATGGCCGTCACTTATGCTAGAGCTCAGGAGGAGATTGGACAACTTAGGATGCTTCTCACCTCCAGCTACCAGCATTCGGACACACTTCGCGCACAGCTTCTCCAGAGCCAGGCAGCTGAGTTTGAGCTGGGACGTCTCAGGGCCGCAGCTAACTACACGCCGTCTTCACCCGTAGTTGACTACACGCCGTCTTCTCCAGTACCAGCCGTCATTCCCAACAACCCGGCACCAGCTCGACTCTCGGGACTTCGCATCAGGATGACAGCACGCAAGAAGGTGCGACGCCCCAGTCCGCCACCTGTCATTACTCTCAAGAAGCGCAAGCCTTCTCCTTCCCGTTCTCGGTCGACTGCCTCCAGTCGTAACCGTGTCTCGGCCGAGTGTGACTGTTCACGTCACCACGTGAGAGAGCGCCAGGAAGACCCGGAGGAGGATCCAGAAGAGGACCCGGAAGAAGACCCTGAGGAGCGCGTCTTTGGAGAGGATTAGTAGTCTTTTGAGTCCGTAGTACCCAAATAAAATGTCCGCGTCCTTAGAACGCTTATTGTTATGTTTTGGTGTGCTAGATGGACTGTACCAGGCCTATGCGCACTTGTGGTACAGCCATCCTTGGAGTTATCTTGATTTTAATAAAAAGTTTCCCCTAAGGGGTTGCTAGTTCTTTCTTGTGTGTTGGCTTGGGATGTGGTTTAGTTCTCCTAATCTCTTACCTTTGCTATTTCCCTCTTACCTTCTGCTAACCTAAACCGCTTCAGATGGTGAACACGAGGAGCAACCCTGGCAGCAGCCGTGACGCCAACAACCAGCCGGAGGACAACATTCCACCACCTCCTGCTCAGGTCCCCAACTTGGAGCAAATGATGGCTATGCAGCTGCAGTTACTTCAAGCTCTCGCCCAGAACCAAGTGCAGCCAGCCCAGCAGGCACCCAACCAGGCACCCCAGTCTAGATTGGGGGAATTCATGAGGACAAGGCCTCCCACTTTTGCTGGATCAGTGGATCCCTTGGAGGCAGATGATTGGATCAAGGATGTGGAAAGAAAATTGGTCCTAGCTCAGTGCAACGATAATGAAAAGGTGTTGTACGCTGCTCATCAGCTCAAGGGAATGGCTGCCAACTGGTGGGAAAACTACCGCGCCGCCCATCAAAATGCACAAGCCATCACTTGGGAGGAGTTTGTCGAAGCTTTCCGCACTGCCCATATTCCTACGGGAATAATGGAAATGAAGAAGAGAGAATTCTACCAACTGCAGCAGGGAAACCTCAGTGTTTCCGAGTACCTGAACAAGTTCACCCAACTGTCCAGGTATGCATCTGAAGAGGTCACCTCAGAGGCGACCAAGATTTGGAGGTTCACGCAGGGACTTGACCCCAATCTCAAGGCGCAGCTGGTATCCAATGACTTCCCAACCTTCCAGCACCTAGTGAACAAGGCCTTTGTCCAAGAAGATGCTCAGCGCCAGCTGTACGAAAATCGGAAGAGGAAGTTTCAAGCCCAGCAAGGAGCAAGCAGCTCTCGATTCCGCCCCAACGCACCTCACTATCACAAGCTCTCAGAGTCAAGCGTGCCGAGGACTCCCTTTTCAGGACCCCGCCCAAATCCACAAACTCCCCGGGCAAACAATGGTGGCCAACCCCCGCAGAAAAAGACTTCAGCAGCAGGAGTGCAGTGCTTTAACTGCAAGAACATGGGGCACTATGCCAGCAACTGTCCCCAGAAACGCCCAGCAATGACTCCAGTTCGTTTCAATCTGGGGACTACGCCAGCAAGAGCTCCGACTGCAGGTCAAGGCCGTGGGGCACCACAAACCCCAAGGACTCCACAAGTGGTGAGCAGAGGGCATCTCAACCATGTGACCGCGGAAGCAGCCCAGGATGCACCCGACGTAGTTCTGGGTAAGTTTCTTGTCAACTCAGTAATTGCATCAGCATTATTTGATTCTGGAGCTTCGCATTCTTTTGTGTCAAAAGATGTGGTTGAAAGGTATAATTGGGATGTGAGTAAACTACAGAACCCCATGCTAGTCCAGTCCCCTGGAAAGGAAATGAGGACTAACACAGTTTGCCTTGACGCAACTGTGGATATAAATGGAGTTAAGTTCTTAGCAAATCTTATTATAATAGACTCCAAGGGTTTAGATGTAATACTTGGAATGGATTGGTTAACCAAGTATAAAGGGCAGATAGATTGTGCTGATCGAGCTGTTACAATCACTAACTCTGATGGGATTCAAGTAAGGTATAAGTCAAACTCCCCTATCCAGAGCAGGTGTAGTTTGAACAGTGTAAAGGGAGTGACTCTGGAAAAAGTACCTATAGTGAGTGAGTACCCAGATGTATTCCCTGAAGATTTGCCCGGAATGCCGCCAGACAGGGAAGTAGAGTTTGTCATCAACCTAGTACCTGGAACAGCTCCAATTTCCAAGAGACCTTATCGGATGTCTGCAAATGATTTGGCGGAAGTTAAGAAACAAATTGAAGAGCTGCAGGATAAAGGATTTGTAAGGCCAAGCTCGTCACCTTGGGGAGCACCAGTACTGCTAGTAAAGAAGAAAGATGGTAGTCTTCGCATGTGTGTGGACTATCGATCATTGAATGATGTGACTATTAAGAACAAGTACCCTTTACCCAGAATAGATGATCTGTTTGATCAGTTGAAAGGATCATGTGTATTCTCTAAGATTGACCTTCGATCAGGATATCACCAATTGAAGTTAAGACCAGAGGACATACCCAAGACCGCATTTGCCACCCGTTATGGATTGTATGAGTATACAGTGATGTCTTTCGGTCTAACCAATGCCCCAGCATACTTCATGAATCTGATGAATAAGGTGTTCATGGAATATTTGGATAAGTTTGTGGTTGTATTCATCGATGACATTTTGATATATTCCAAGAATGAGGAAGAACATGCCGAACATTTGAGGATAGTTTTGGAAAAGCTCCGAGAAAATCAGTTGTACGCCAAGTTCAGTAAGTGTGAGTTTTGGTTGAAGAAAGTAGCTTTCTTGGGCCATGTGATTTCGGCGGGAGGAGTATCCGTAGACCCGGAGAAAGTTAATGATGTGCTCAATTGGACACAACCAAAGTCAGTATCCGAGATCAGGAGTTTTCTTGGATTGGCTGGTTACTATCGTCGATTTATTGAAGGATTCTCCAAGCTCGCAAGACCTCTGACCCAGTTGCTGAAGAAGGAAAAGAAGTTTGAATGGAGTAAACCATGTGAGGATAGTTTCCAAGAGTTGAAGAAGAGGTTAACTTCTGCACCAGTGTTGACGCTTCCGGACATTAGGAAGGATTTCGAAGTCTTCTGTGATGCGTCAAGGCAGGGACTAGGCTGTGTACTGATGCAAGAAAGAAAGGTAGTAGCATATGCCTCAAGGCAGCTGCGACCCCATGAAGGAAATTACCCAACGCATGATTTAGAGCTCGCTGCCGTAGTGCATGCACTGAAAATATGGAGGCATTACTTGATTGGTAACCGTTGTGAAATTTACACGGATCACAAGAGTTTGAAATATATATTCACTCAACCCGATCTCAACATGAGGCAAAGGAGATGGCTTGAGTTAATAAAGGATTATGATATTGGAATACATTATCATCCAGGAAAGGCTAATGTAGTAGCAGATGCCTTGAGCAGAAAGAGTTATTGTGCCAAGCTATGGATTAAGGACAGTATGTCTGCCCTTCAAGAAGAGTTCCAACGGCTCAACCTAGAAGTAGTGGAGGAAGGATTTCTAGCCACTTTGGAAGTTCAACCAACCTTAGAAGATCAAATCAGAGCAGCTCAAAAGGAGGACAAGTATGTCCAGGAGATCAAGGATAATATGAAGAAAGGAAAAGCTTCGGGATTTTCAGAGGATGAAAAAGGTACCCTTTGGTTTGGGAAAAGAATTATTGTGCCTGAAAAGAAGGAGGTAAAGGAGTTAATATTAAAGGAAGCCCATGAATCTGGATATTCAATTCACCCTGGGAGCACCAAGATGTACCAAGATCTCAAGGAAAGGTATTGGTGGTCAAGTATGAAACGAGAAATTGCAGAATACGTAGCCTTGTGCGATGTATGCCAACGGATTAAAGCTGAACACCAGAGACCTGCGGGACTTCTGCAGCCATTGCAGATCCCTGAGTGGAAATGGGAAGAAATTGGTATGGATTTTATAACTGGATTACCAAGAACCAAAACAGGGCACGATTCAATTTGGGTTATAGTGGATCGTTTGACAAAAGTCGCCCATTTCATTCCAGTAAAGACCACATACTCCGGGGATAGACTTGCGGAGTTGTACATGTCAAGAATTGTGTGTTTGCATGGGATCCCAAAGAAGATTGTGTCAGATCGAGGAACCCAGTTCACTTCGAGATTTTGGCAAAAGCTACATGAACTTTTGGGCACAAACTTAAACTTCAGTACAGCTTATCATCCACAGACAGATGGTCAAACAGAAAGAGTAAATCAAATCCTGGAAGACATGTTGAGAGCTTGTGTACTGGCAAACAAGAGTAATTGGGATCAGAGTTTGCCCTATGCAGAGTTCTCCTACAACAATAGTTATCAATCCAGTTTGCAAATGTCTCCCTTCGAAGCCCTATACGGCAGAAAGTGTAGGACTCCATTGTATTGGAAGGAAACAGGAGAAGGACAAGTGTTTGGACCAGATGTGCTGAAGCAAGCAGAAGAACAAGTTCGTCTAATCCAGGACAGATTAAAAACAGCACAAACCAGACAGAAAAGTTATGCAGACAATCGACGTAGAAGCTTAGAATTCGTACCTGGGGATCATGTTTATTTGAAGGTGTCACCTCTCAAAGGAATGAGACGTTTTGGAGTCAGTGGAAAGCTAGCTCCCAGATTCATCGGACCTTTTCCTGTTGTGGCGAAACGAGGAGAAGTTGCTTACCAGTTGGAGCTTCCACCTCAGCTGTCAAAGGTGCATGACGTCTTCCATGTGTCTCAGCTAAGAAAGTGTCTTAGAGTTCCAGAAGAGCAGATGCCTCTAGATGAAATAAATGTAAAGGAGGACCTCACCTATCCAGAGTATCCAGTCAAGATATTGGAGGAAGCAGAGCGCCGTACGCGCAGCAAGGTTATCAAGTTCTGTAAAGTGCAGTGGAGTAACCATTCAGAATCGGAAGCAACTTGGGAGCGTGAAGAGGATCTAAAAGAAGAGTTCCCCGACCTTTTTCCCAGTCCATCCGAATCTCGGGGTCGAGATTCTTTCTAAGGGGGGTAGGTTTGTCACATCCCAAAAATTTGGCTTTTTGAAAAATTTAAATTCAAATAAATTATTTTAAGGTAATTGGATTTTACTTGGCTTTTATTTGCCTTTTTGGATTTTCTGGAATTTAAAAACTATTTTTAGAGCTTAAAATGTAATTCAAAATATGAAAATTAAATATCAACAGTAGTTGGAAATAATTTTATTTAGTCCAAAATATGTCCAGGAGCTTCTGTGAATTTTTCTGGAATTTTTGGAGGTATTTTCATATTTTTCTGAGGCCTAAATAATTTTCTAGCCTTTTCTGAAATTAGAAATCAAATTCTGAAAAATAAAAACCTCCCTTTTCCTCCGGCCGACGCGTGGACGGCCCAGGGCCGCCCACGTCGCCGCTCGGCCAATCCAGGCCGTTCCCTCCTCTCTCTCTCGCCGCCAAGCGGGCCAGGCCCGTCAGCGACCCCCGCCTTCCCCTCCTCCGCGCCCGACGCGTGGACGGCTCGGATGAGCCGCGTCCCCGCGCCCGGCATCGATCCACCGTTCCCTCCCACTTAACTCGTCCCCGCCGCCCGATCCGCCCTCGGGCCACGCGGCTGCCATCCACACCCCGCTCCCTCATCTCTCTGACCCGCGGGCCCCGCCCGTCAGTGTCACGCGCCTCCGCTCCCGCTGCCACCCCGGCCCCGCACGTCAGAGCCGTCGTCTCCCCCGCGGAGACGCCTTCCTTTCTCTCCTCCCCTTTCCTTTCTTGCGCCGGCGACCGATTCCCCCGAGGATCCCTTCCTTCCTTCCTCGGCCCCCTCCGGTTTTGGAAACCCCGAGCGCCGCCGCGACCGAATCCCTTTAATCCCGTGCTTCCCTTCCTTCTCCGCCTCCCCTCTTTCCTTTCCCTCGCCTCCCCTTCCTTTTTCCGGCCGACCACCCCGGCGAGCAATTGCCTCGCCCCTGCTCCCCCTCAGCCCCTATAAATGCCCCATCGGCTTCGCCTTCTCCCGCACCGCATCCCAGCGCACTCCACCGCAGCTCCCGAGCCCTCTAGAGCCCGATCACCGTGCCACTCCTCCCCTCGAGCTCCGCCCAACTCCGGCGAGCTTTCCTCGCCGCCTCGGTCGTCCCCGGAGCCCGTCGTCGCCTCCCCGAGCTTCCTCACGCCCGGGCGATCCTCCCCGACCCCTCGGCCGCCCCTCCCCGTCCCCGGAGCGCCGTCGCGTCGGAGCTCCCGATCCGTCGTCGCTGCCTCCTCGTCGCCGGCCACCTCCGTTCACCCCCGAGCCTCGCCGACCCCTCCAACCGGATCCCCTTCGCGCCAGGGTTACATTTCACGCGCCGCCCGAACCTCTCCGCCACTCCCTCGTCGCCGGCGCCGTCGCCTCCGACCATCTTCCCCGACCTCCCCTCCGGCAGGTACCTCAAAAGGTATGGTTGCCCTATATGGGTAGGCAAAGCCTCCCCCGCCCATCTGGTTAGCCGCGCTCTCTCTCAACTCCCCGGTGCGCGTTCGAGCCCTCGGCTCCGCGCGCTGGGTTGAGTTTTCGTTTAATTTTCGCGACTGACAAGCGGGCCCCACCCGTCAGCGGCCGCCGGTCTGCGCTGCCACTGCCGCCTGGGCCCCACCCGTCTGCGTCAGCCTCTGACAAGTGGGTCCAGACCCAGTGGGTCCCACCTGTCAGTGACCAAGCAGATAGGGTCACTGACAGAGGGGTCCCACATGTCAGCGACCGCCAGAGGGTCTACTGTTCAGTGGGTCCCACCTGTCAATCTCTCAGATTAAAATAAAGATTTAAAAATTAAATATTCCAGTGGGCCCCACCTGTCAGAAATTTTCGAATTTCTGGATTTATTCAAATCTGAGATTTTCAATGAGCATAACTTTCTCATTTTAACTCCAATTCCAGCCATTCAAATTTCTAAATTCATCTAAAATCATAATCTATCCAATTATGGCCTCGGTTGAATTTTTGGATTTTATTTGAATTTTCTTTTGTATTTATTGTTTTGTTGCTTCGTCTTTCCTCGCGTAGATACCAACGTTGTCGACGATCCCTCTTCACAGCAGCAAGAAGACCCAGAAACCCTGCAAGAAGGCAAGTCTCCTTTGATCATTTCGAGCCTATGCTTTTGAAATGTTTTTAAAATATTTTAAATTATGTGCATTGCTATTTACCTAAAGTCACTAGTTCAAATCTTTAGGAACTAGTTATTCCAACTTGCTATGTCCTCCATTGAAATTGAATGCCATGTATTCTTGTCACCATAGGACTCCCTTTGTCTCATTAATGAGAGTATTTAATTACTTGTTGATGTTAGAATGGTAGTATAATGCTTAGTCATGCTATCTAATAACTTTGGAAACTCTTGAAAATTGGGAAATTATGATTTATTATTAAATCCTTGTGTTTGAAAGTGAAGTGGCAATTGGAGTTGTCACTGTGTTTTTAAAATAAAATAAAAATGTGAAAGTTGGTTTAGATTAGGGTGGCTGGTTGTTTGGGTTGGTGCAGTAAGCACGAGAACTTGTTAAGTGTATGTTCCACCCTAGTCAATTAAGGACCGACGCTTGTGTTTGTCCAAACTGAGCATTAACCGTACAACCACAAGTCTATATGGGTACGACCTAGCTAACTAACCTATAAAGGTGTAGTTTAGATATCACCAGTGGTGTATTGAGTGCCAGGGTGTACTGGTTACTCATAGTGAGGGACAGGGTTTACTGTACTCATATGGCGCAAGAGGGGGCTTCAGATTGGGCGGATTTAACCCTTCTGCGGTGAAACCTCAGCGGGTGGTCTCTAGCTATACTGGAGTAGGTGAAAGGCTTTGTGATATTTTATCTGGGTCTCATGCCAAAGGAAGCATGATGACTATTAAGATAATTTATCTCTTGTGGGTAAAGTTGTACAACCTCTGCAGAGTGTAAAACTATTCGAATAGCCGTGCCCACGGTCAAGGGCGGGCAAGGAATGCATTCACATGGTAGATTTCTGGTTTTGTTTTAAAATCAAAAGTTTTGTATTCCGAGGGTGGAGGGAACTCTCGGAAGGGAATCCTGGCGGATGGAGCCAGAGAGGGTGGATGGAACCCGCAGTTTAAAACTTGACCAATGGTAATTTGGTTAGCTAGTGTTGGCAGTTGGAACCTTCACTAGAAAGTTAATTCTGTTAAAACATTTACTTCATTAAAATAATGCCTTCGAAAATAATTAGTAGTAATTGAATTTTAAAATGTTGCTTTGTGCAAAAGAACCATATGGCCTCCTTTGTTAAGCCTTGCATCTATGCATTTTTCCCAAGACTTGCGGAGTACTTTATGTACTCACATGCTACACTTAAAAATAACATCTCAGAGGAAGTTGAAGCTCAAGAAGGTGACTACGACTACTGCTTCGCTTGTGGCTGTGATGGATTCTTCCCGGAGGACTAGGTCGCGCTTCCCCAGTCAATTGCCTGTGGCGAATTGATGGGTCGTCCTCGAGTTTTATTTGCTTCCGCTGTGTTTGATTGTGCGAGGTCTTAAACCTCCCTTGTAATAATGAGACCATGTGGTCAGTACTCTAATTATTGTAATAAATCGTCGATGGTGATGTTTTCCATTCTGTTTAAACTGTGTGCACTAGCTTTGATCTGGGACTAGTGCAGTAATACACAGGGGGTCCGGGTTTGAGAATCCGGGGGCCCGACACGCTGCTTCCGCGGCAACTTCTCTGCTGAAGAACGGTAGACGGGGAAGGAGGAGATTGCGCCGGGGAAGCCCCTGCGGTCAGACCGGCAAACTAGGGTTTGCAGCGGTCAGACCGGACGGCTCGTCCAACCGAAGAGCCGTGCTGAAGAATGGGGGAGAAGATGATGACACGACGGCGGGTACTCGCACAGGTGTGGCCGTCCGTCCATCAGCAGCCGTCGACTCTCGGCATCGCCTTGCTCTCTGCGTGGGCCCCCGCAGCCGAGTCGTCGTGATCCGCCGGCCGCCGCCCCAGCCTCCTCGTGCAGGCCGCCCTCACCAACGGCGCTGACCGCGCACGCTCGTGCTCCATCCGAGCAGCCGCCTCCACCCGGGGTGCCTCCGCCGTATCGCCGCCGCGCCGCAGGCCACCGCTCCTCCGGCCGCCCGCTGCTCCGGCCAGAGCCGCCGCCGGATCTGTGGAGCCGTTGTTCGCGACCGCGGGTCCACGCCGTCCCCGTCCGAGCCGCCGCCTCCACCCGGGCCACCTTCGCCGCGCCGCCGCCGGGTCCGCCTCCACCCGAGCCGCCGCCACAGCCGCTCCTCCTGCTGGCCGCTCCGGCTCCGCCTCTGCCAAGTCGCCGCTGCAGCCGCTCCGCATCCGGACGATGCAGCCGAGCCGCCAGCCTCTTCGTCGCCGCCGGCTGCCGTAGATCGCCGGAACCGCTGCCGCCGCTACGCCTTCAGTTGCCCCTTCCGACCAAGGTGTCGTGGGTGTGAAGGTGTCGGTCGGTTTTAAACCGGCCGGTTAGATAAGGCCCGAAAAAAAATAATACAAAAAACAAAAAAAACAAAAAAAATTCAAAAAAAAAGTTTATTTTGCAGGCATTATATTCGAAGGGCGCTTCACTTCGTCTAGTCTTGTTCCGCTTGGATCGGGCCGATCGTCTTCATCCGCTGCAGCACCCCGCCACCGTTCGTCTTCTACATCAGCGTCAAATGTCTTACATTGGCCGCCGTCTAGCAGCTCGAGGACGAGCTGCATGTCCGAGAGAGGTGTAGTGTCAGGGGTGTGGGCCTTGGGCCCAAGCCCCAGTCGGGTTATTATTAGGAATTAGAGATTGATTTCTATTTAAGTTAGAGATTGGTTTTCTTGTGTTAGAGATATAATTAGAGATAAGATATGAGTTTCCATATTATTAGAGATGGGATTGGAATTAGATTCGAACTGTTAGGGGGAGCCCATCTATATAAGAGGGCTACCGCATGCTATTGGGATCATCAAGAGAAATACTAAAGTCTTTCTAGTCTAAATCTCTCTCTCTCCCTCTACGCCGACGCCATCTGGCCATCCTCTTGGTGGTGTTTACCCCGGTTCATGACAGCGAGGCATTGGGACTCGTGAGCATCACGTCTGGATTTCAAGAATCCCAACCATCTATATATTCTGCACTACTCTAGTATCAAACTAGTTTATATTTCATATCAATACACATGAATTAACTAAATAAATAATAAACTTTATTGTCCTATGGTGAAAGTTTACGTAACTTGCCACAAAGGACTAGCTCAAATAAATTGAAGCGTAAAGATAAATTTCAAAAATAGCCCATCCATTTGCTCTCAGATACAATCGACAGGGTAGTACGACCTAGTTTACCAATGGGCTGACCCATTCGTCTGGCTTACCCGGATTACATCCGGCCAAATGATCCGTCCGATATAAAAATAAACAACTGTTATATTTTCAACTTTTTTCAAACTCATACTTTAAACAAAGTTATCAATTACTCGTCATCATGTTTGTGGACATAGGGAGGTCCATCACATGGTCTCACCGAATTTGATTAAACAAACTAATTACTTGGTATGGTTGAGAACTCAGCCAAATCCATAACTAGTACCCACAGACGGTTTTTAGTTACAAACCGTTTGTGATATTTACATCACAGACGGTTCGAAAACCGTCTGTGATAACCTTCGATTATCACTGACCCATAAATTCAGATGGTTCAGAAAATTATCTGTAATAACGTTTCTGAACCGTCTGTAATACGGTTTTCTGTAGTAGTATCAGCATTAGTTGATATTCACGTCACATGCTCATGCGGAGTGCACTTCGAATACTCTTATGCTGTCACTTCAAAACTTGATTAGTATTGCTCACAACACTTCTCCCCTTTATCAACGAACAACATTGCTATCTATATACAAAGTATAATAACTTAATCTTAAAAATTCTCCAACATGACTCCTCTTAAAAAAAATCTCCAACTCCTTGATTGGCTCCTAACAATTGAATTTGATTCATTCAATTTGATTCCAAATCCTATTTTAGTAGAATTTAAATTTGATTCTAGAATATTCCAATTCCAATACGACTGATTGGGTGTCACACGGAAACGCAAGCTCCTTACATCGTAAAAAACTGATATTTAGAATTTTAATCACTCGTTCACACTATAAAAGTTTTACAAAGGTAGCTTAAATTTATTGGATATTGTTCAGTGTGAATAGAAGCTACTTTGTGCATCATATTGGTAGATCAGCTACATAAGTGAACTCCACTGGCACGTTGCTAATTAATATTTATCTCGTTATGGGGTCTGCTGCATGTTCACTGTTATTGCTATCCCGCATCTATCGATCGGATCGCAGCATGAAGGCTCCACTAGCCTACATTATATTGTAGTGAAGGAGCAGTATATATCTGTATATACGTAATCCGCGTACGTGGAAAATGCTGCAACCAGAAGCCAGCGGAAACAAGCAAGAGCAAGCCACTACTACAGAAAGCCTAATACTAGATGGCCAATCACAGACGGTTTTGTCAAACCGTCTGTGATTGACACTAACACAGACGGTTTTAATTTGGACACCGTCTGTGTTAGTGGCGTCGGATAAAACGAGTATCACAGACGGTTCTTACCGATGAACCATCTGTGATACTAAAGTATCACAGACGGTTCCGTCTGTGATAATCTGAGATTATCACAGACGGTTTCTTTATTAAAATCCGTCTGTGTTGTGTAGACTATCACAGACGGTTGTTGTTAAGAACCGTCTGTTAATGTTCACAGACGGTTTTTAACAAGATCCGTCTGTGATGTCCCTTTGTCTGTCATATTCTGTTCATGATCAGAGGTTAATATATAAGTACACATTGCTTCTAATAACTTAACTACAGAACTACTGAGACAAGCGATCACAAATTAAAGGCAAATTTATTAGTTTCAATTAGATGCAAATTTACTACAAAAGTCGCACAGGTGAAGAGTTTCACAGATTGTAATCTTTTGGGCTTCGTACGCTTCTTCTTCGACTTTGGGACTTGGAGGATCAGTGGCTGAATTCTCGAACGCCGTTAAGATTGCCCTTGTCCTCAGCACTTCCTCGTCCAGCCTGGGCAAATGATCAGCAGCATCCATAATGTCGTAGAGGATAGCATGAAAAGATTCCTCAGAATCTGCCGTTTTTGCTTGATCGGCAAGGCTATCCATCAGTCTCTCCAATGTGTGTAGAGCTTCTTCCGCATTGCGCACATTGTGGAGAAGAACCAGGGTGAGGGCTATTTCCCTTTCTTGAGCGGCAGCGAGACGCCTCCGTCGACGGCGGATGATCAGGTCGAGCTGACGGATGCAAGAAAGTCGGGGAAGGAGAGCAGGGCGTGTGCGGAGAAGCTGCTCCAGATGCAAATTGCTGGCCGCCTGTGTAAGGTTCCGGCCGAACAATTCTTGATGAACAGATGAGAGGAAGGAGATGATCACAAGAATAGTAGAAGCCATATTGTACGTACATAGAAGAGACCTGGATTAGGCGCGCATATTTAACCTTTAGTACAGACGGTTCGTATACCCAAACATTAATGATATAGACGCTTCGTATAACGATCGAGAGACGTTAATTAGATGATCGAAACACGAAGCGTTCTGGCAATCGAAACACAAAGCGTTCTGGCAATGGAAACACGCGCGAAGCGTTCTGGCATGAAGCTTATGACAGACGGTTTTTTATAAAAAACCGTCTGTGATAAGCTGGTTATCACAGACGGTTTTTAATTAAAAACCGTCTGTGATAATGGCTAAGGCATTTATTGCGCTGCTCAGACCGCATCTGTCTTCATTTCGATCCAGATCTAGCCACTGCTGCGCAGTTTTTCACTCGGGAGGAAGCTAGGCGATTACAGGCCAGTTAATTTGGTGGGAAGAGGCAGAGATTGAGCTTTGAATTAAGATTCAGACTTTCCTGGTTGCTGTAGATATGGTTAGTAATGAAATTTATTTTTTTAATTGCATTACAATTTAGGTCTAAGTAATCCATGAGTGGGTATTGAAGATGGTTAATTTGCAAAATTGTTGGTTATATAATAGCTGTTGTGTTTGCAATATGAGTTGAGCTAGCAAATTAAGTCTCAATATAATAAATGTGGCCGGTATATATGTAGTTATAATTAGTTAATCTAGATTTTAATACTAAGTTGTTATATATGTACGTAACGTAGGACCGAAGCTGGATGTATGCCGCGAGCCGTGTGAGTGAAGAGTACATTAATGGCGTTTCTGCTTTTATAAGAGCCACCGAGGAGGATATGTTGAATAAGGGGGTGGAATATATGTGATGTCCATGCACTGACTGCGAGAATTTGAAGTTGTTTAAGAACCGAGGGCAAATTGAAGCGCACTTGATTCGGAGAGGTTTCAAAAAGGATTATACGTGTTGGACCAGTCATGGCAAAGTGAATGATCATATGCCGCTGGATGACATCGCCGGTGAAGTGAATGACATGCCGCCGGCTGATGTCGATTGTGGCTCGAATTCGGATAGGTTGCACGATGATAATCTGGATCAGATGCTTCGCGATGTAGAAGAGAACTATGATGAGAGAGAGTATGTTAAATTTCGTGGCTTGATGGAGGACTCAGAGAAACCTTTGTACACGGGCTGCAAGTACACGAGGTTGTCGGCCGTGCTTGAACTGTTGAAATTGAAGGCAAGCAACGGTTGGTCCGACAAGAGTTTCACGGCGCTGCTAGGTCTTTTAGCGGACATGCTTCCGGAGGGAAATGAGTTGCCTAAAACCACGTATAAAGCCAAGAAGGTTCTTTGTCCGTTGGGAATGGAAATAGAAAGAATACATGCATGCCCGAACGACTGTATCCTCTACTGTAAAGAGTATGCAAACATGCATGTATGTCCGGTGTGCAACGCATCCCGATACAAACGTAACAATCAATCAGATGATGGCGAGGGAACAGAGGCGAAGAAAGGACCTCCTGCTAAGGTGGCATGCTATTTTCCTATAATTCCCCGTTTGAAAAGGTTTTTTTGCAAATCCAAAGGAGGCAAACTGCTGCGTTGGCACTCGGAGGAGCGCAAGAAGGATGGAATGCTAAGACACCTTGCTGATTCCGCGCAGTGGAGAAATATCGATAAGAGTTTTGCAGAGTTCGGTGCAGAACCAAGGAATATAAGGTTTGGACTGAGTACAGATGGAATGAATCCTTTCAGTACCATGAGCAACCGACATAGCACATGACCCGAGACTCTCTACATCTATAACCTTCCACCTTGGTTGTGTATGAAGCGAAAGTACATTTTGCTGTCGATACTTATCCAAGGGCCAAAACAACCTGGGAATGATATCGATGTGTTCCTAGCACCATTGGTGGAAGATCTAAAAGTACTGTGGAACGAAGGGGTACAGGTATGGGATGCATACAACCGAGAGAACTTCACTCTGCGCTCCTTATTATTCTGCACCACAAATGATTATCCTGCCCTTGGTAACCTATCGGGCCATAGTACAAAAGGTGCCAAAGCTTGTACTCACCGTTTATATGGTACCGAGAGTGTGTGGCTGAGACACTAACGCAAAACCGTCTACATGCGTCACCGCCGGTTCCTTCAGAGGGCTCACCCATACCGCAAGATGAAGAAACAATTTGACGGAGAGAAGGAAGACGGTTCAGCTCCAAGGCATTTAAGGGGACACGAGGTTTATGATATGGTTAAGAATTTAGATGTTGTCCTCGGAAAGGGACGTAAATTGACGGCTCATGAGAAGAACACCTGGAAGAAGAGATCAATATTTTGGGACTTACCTTATTGGGAGTACCTAGATGTTCGGCACTGCATCGACGTCATGCACGTAGAAAAGAATGTGTGCGACAGCTTGATTGGTCTCTTGCTGAACATCCGTGATAAAATAAAGGACGGTGTCAACGCACGGCTTGACTTGGCTGACATGGACATCAGGCCTGAGTTAGCACCGACAAGCACTGATAATGGACGAACGTACCTTCCCCCTGCGTGTTACACTCTGTCCAAGGCTGAGAAAACAGAACTGTGCTAGTGCTTGCATGGTGTCAAAGTTCCGTCTGGTTACTCCGGCAACGTGAAGAAACTTGTTTCGATGCACGATTTGAAGTTAAATGGCATGAAGTTTCATGATTGTCATGTGCTGATGACACATATGCTCCCTATTGCAATTAGAAATATTTTGCCGATAAAAGTCCGAGAGACAATCATGAGGCTATGTTATTTCTTTAACACAATTGCTCAGAAGGTCATCGATCCCGAAGGACTAGATGCTCTGCTGGACGAGGTGGTGATGACTCTATGTCACCTTGAAATGTATTTCTCTCCTTCGTTTTTCGATATCATGGTCCATCTCATTGTTCACGTTGTGTGGGAGATAAAAATGTGCGGGCCCGTATTCCTACGTAGCATGTACCCATTTGAGAGATTCATGGGAATTCTCAAGTCCTACATACGGAATCGTTCTCGGCCGGAGGGCAGCATCGTCGAAGGTTATCCAAGCGAAGAGGTCATTGAGTTTTGTGTCGATTATATGGCTCAGATTCAACCGATAGGTGTCCCTCAATCTCGTCATGAGGGGAGGCTGAAGGGTCTCAGAACTATCAGAAGGAAAGCAATCACTCCAGATATGGACACGTACACTCAAGCCCATTTCACGGTGTTGCAACACATGACTGAAGTGACGCCTTATGTGGACCAGCACAAGGATGTGCTTCGGCAATAGAATCCAGAGCGGCCGGATGTTTGGATCATGAGACAACACAACCGTTGGTTCAACCAATGGTTGAAGGAGCAAATCGCTAGGAGCTCGCTGAGTGAGACGCTGACATGGTTGGCAAAAGGGCTGACATTTACAGTTGTGACATGGCAAGGATATGACATAAATGGATACACATTCTATACGCAGTCTCAGGATGTCAAGAGCACTAACCAGAACAGTGGTGTCTGCATAGATGCATTCAGTACCGATGGGTCAAGAAACTCGCACTATGGCTTCATAGAAGAGATTTGGGAGCTCGACTATGTGGTTTTCAAGATCCCCTTATTTCGCTGCCGTTGGGTGCATCTCCCACAGGTGAAGGTTGACAAGTACGGTGTCACGACCGTGGACCTCCAACGTGTCGGGTACAAAGACGAACCATTCGTACTCGCCAATCAAGTTGTTCAAGTTTTCTATGTAACTGACCTGGCAAATAAGAAACGCCATGTAGTTCTTCATGGAAAAAGGAGAATTGTCGGAGTGGAGAATGTAGTGGACGAGGAGGAATACAATCAATTTGATGAGTTACCTCCTTTTGGAAATGGCATAAGGGTCGACGATGAACAACGTGACGAAACTAGTTACGTACGCATTGATCATGATGAAGGGCTAATTTTTAAAGGAAATAATTAAGCAAGTACAATAAGAATGTATATGTGAAAATCTGTGACAATTTTGAGATGTATATGTGAAAATGTGTGACAATTTTGAGATGTATATGTGAAAATGTGTGATGTAGTCAATTTTGAGATGTATATATGACAATGTGTGACAAAATGTATATGTGAAAATGTATATGTGTATTGGCATTTATGTATATGTGATGTATATGTGTGATGTACATGTGATGGTTGATATGAATGCAGCTGGTTGGTGTTGTATATGAATGCAGCTGTTTGCTGGTGGATATGAATGCAGCTGTGGTTATTGGTGTTGTCTTAATAACTACAGTCGCAAAGGCTTATCACAGATGGTTATAAACTTAGAACCGTCTGTGATATTTATCACATACGGTTCTAAGTTTAGAACCGTCTGTGATAACCTCCCTATATATACTCTCTGGCTAGGGTTTCCCTGTGCGCTGCGCAGTTATTCGATCTAGATCTAATTAAATCCCGAGCCCGTCGTTGCCTCCGCCTCCCCGAACCCTCGTCGGCCGCCTCCCCGAGCCCATCGCCGGCCGCCTCCGTCGAGCAGAGATGAAGAAAAGAAGTGGGAAAAAGCAGACGGATAGTCACTAACCGAAGAAGTCGGCTATGTCGACTGCTCACGAAGAATCTGAGAATGTCTTTTTTTGCACTTTTGTAATAAAATTGCCTTGAATTTTGTGGGAAAAAGAAGGATTGTCGGAGTGGAGAATGTTGTGGATGAGGTTCCCAGATAAAGAAATCTTGCGATTGTTGCAAAAGATACATGGACCATTTGGGTGGAAAGATGAACTGTTTCGTTAGGCGCATGACTGCCAATTCGAAGCATAGCATAGCATCCGAGGCACATTCGAGGTCTGCTGCTGTGTCTTGAGGAATGCCAAGAGCTGGTCTTCAGATGGAGCATAGCATCCGAGGCACATCCGAGGCCTGCTGCTGTGTCTTGAGGAATGCCACATCTGAAGACCAGCTCTTGGCATTCCTCAAGACACAGCAGCAGACCTCGGATGTGCCTCGGATGCTATGCTATGCTTCGAATTGGCAGTCATGCGCCTGACAAAACAGTTCATCTTTCCAACCATATGCTCCATGTATCTAGCCAAAAAACAGCAAATGAAGCAAGTGACATACTCTAGTGTTCCTGTTCAATGAACCGGATACACTAGTTTAGAGACTTTGCTATTTGGTTTATAGTATTAGCAACTAAAGTAGGTGCTAAGATAGGCACATCACCCCCTCTCTATGTCCATATCACCCCCTCCCTTCTCCCCCTCCCCTCTACTCCTCTCCTCTCTTCCAATTCAATATGATCACTTTCTCATCTTATCTTAATAGACCCACAAAATGAGCAACATGTCACCCGCGCATTCTTCAACATCATCGCCGGAGGCGTCCGCTCCAACATCAAGACGCCAAGGAAGAGGGCTATCGAAGAAGCCTGAGGGCCGACAGACCATCACAGCGGTAAATGCATCTGGGGTCCCTATCCTTCCTCAAAAAGCGGTAAACGCATTCCGAAGCCTGTTCGGAATAGTTGCACGACAACGAATTGAGATCACATACAATTCGTGTAAGAACGTGCCTGACACTCGAAAACGTGAGCTGTGGACCAAAATTTTGGCATCGTTCGAGTTCCCAGAAGAACACCTACACGCTGTACAACGACAAACCTACCAAGCGGCGTGCAAAGCATGGAAGAACTTCAAGAGCACGCTTGTCAAGAAATACGTGGAGACGGACGAAACGCCTTTGCATAAATACCCATTCCTGGAACCACAATGGGAAGAGTTCAAGGCGATGAAGACGTCCGAAGATTTCAAAATTATAAGTACGGCGCACAAGGCCCTCCAAGCAAAAAACACACACCCCCACAGACTTGGCACAGCTGGGTATGCGGGTAAAATCTCGCAGTGGAGGAAGGAGGATGACCTGGCAGCTGCACAGGACATCGCCCCGCCGTTTTCCAATATCCCGGATGACCGCGCTCGAAATTGGATTAGAGCAAGGTTATCTACAACGACATCGGGGGACGTCTCCTTTCGAAACCCTGCAGACCAGGCAAGTGTCCCAGCACCTGGTAAGATATCAATAGAACTACGTAGCTTGTAATTACTCCACAACTTCGTACGAATTGAAATGACATTTTGTGCTCTTGCAGGAAGAGCTGAGTTTTGAATCTACCCTGGTATCATTCCAGGGAACAAGGGAGAATGATATGCTCTCCGTGGCCCTGGGAAACAAGGAGCATCCGGGTCGTACGAGAGGCCTTGTGCTTTACGTTCCTTGGAAACATGGTTTCCAAGATGACTCCGGGATGTATCGGCGTAGGAAGAGAAACAAAGCCGAGCGTGACGCACAGCTACGAGAAGAGATCAAGGAATCTCTTAGAGACGAGCTATTAGCTCAGATGGCTGATGTAATCAGAGATGAGGTGCGGAAACAGACAGAAAGTCAGCAGGCCGCTACTACCGCTCCTGTGCTAGCTAGCCCGCACAACCATCCGAGTAGCTGCGCGTCCAATCCGACGCAAACCCAAGCCAAATTTCCTTGGACGACATCCTGGTAATAATTATTATCTCTCGAATGCATGCTCCATTGATAGGCCTATTCGAGTAGCTAATTTTGTATCGTTATGTAGGAGCCTACGAAATGCAGGCTCCAAGTGAGATATGGCTCCATTCCCTTGTACGCTGCTTGGGGCCTGGCATATTCGTCTGGTATCGGGACCATGGTGCACGGTCAAGCTTTAGCGCCAGGCTTCGCAAAAGTTAATGTGGATGGTGTGTATGTCAATTTTGAGGTGGTCCCGCTACCGAAGCCCCCCAACAACGAGATCGTGACTCTAGGACAGGCCAATGGAACATTCATCCAGTGGCCCAAAAGCGACATCTCCCTGGAGGCTTCTTCACCGGTGGCAGGACCAGAAGTGCAGTGCGAACCAGAGCAACATGTACTGGTGCCATCTCCACACGGGCAGTGCGAAGCAGAGCTACCTGCACCGTTGCTATCTCCACGGGTGCTATTCTCGCCAAAGCAACTTGCACCGTCTGTACCATTACAGTCGACTACCATGAAGTCGACCTGCAGTCAAGGCAGTGGCCATGGCAAATCAAAGACGAAGGATGATGACGATATCTCGTACCTGCCATTGGCCCGCAAATTCGTGCTAGGCGAGCCGATGATATTCCCGGAAGAGCACCTCTTAACCCTAGGACTTGGTTGCCAAAGATTCCACACTTGGTATATGAAACAGTCCAATAGACCAGAGGCAGAACAGCGCTCAAGTATCATGGTCAAATTCAAGCCGGAACATTTCTTGCACGAAGTTCAGGAATGTGTCTTCCCGGTTACCTTTGACGATATATTTGCTGTTTTCACGCTCAACGCTCTCGACATCTCACTCGTTCGATGCTGGACGCTGTAAGTCTGTACAATCACAGTCTCTGTTCACGTAATACCGATATATGTCACAATTTGTTGCTTTTCTGTGTATATATATATATATATATTCATGTTGACCGAAGCTAGATCATTGAAATCACCAATTGGTTTCCTGGACCCACGCTTGGTCGCCATTGATACCATCAACGAGAATGCATCCTTCGTCGAGGACTATATTACAAAAGCACTGCTGGCTCACCGGGATAAGGAATTTGTTCTTGTGCCATACAATGAGAACTTCCATTGGATTTTAATTGTAATTATACCAAAATGGAACAAGGCTATATACCTTGATTCTCTAAGTAAGAACAAATCCAAGTACACAGCTATCGCCGAAATACTCGATAGGTAAGTACGTTGTACATTGTACTCTTTCTTTCCTTCCGAATGACTAATCTAACTTTTTCGAATAACGAAGGTCGTTCGTCACATACGTTCAACAAACAAGTGGCTCGACGACAGCTGCCAAGCCCTTGAAACATGATCGCAATTTTTGGGTATTGACTAGATACACATTAATTAATCATATACAACACTTAGTAGTAATGCCACTTGATTTAACACATTCTATTTAGATCTAATTAAATCCCGAGCCCGTCGTCGCCTCCGCCTCCCCGAACCCTCGTCGGCCGCCTCCCCGAGCCCGTCGCCGGCCGCCTCCGTCGAGCAGAGATGAAGAAAAGTAGTGGGAAGAAGCAGATGGATAGTCGCTAACCGAAGAAGTCGGCTATGTCGGCTGCTCACGAAGAATCTGGGAATGTCTTTTTTTGCACTTTTGTAATAAAATTGCCTTGAATTTTGTGGGAAAAAGAAGGATTGTCGGAGTGGAGAATGTTGTGGATGAGGTTCCCAGATAAAGAAATCTTGCAATTGTTGCAAAAGATACATGGACCATTTGGGTGGAAAGATGAACTGTTTCGTTAGGCGCATGACTGCCAATTCGAAGCATAGCATAGCATCCGAGGCACATCCGAGGTCTGCTGCTGTGTCTTGAGGAATGCCAAGAGCTAGTCTTCAGATGGAGCATAGCATCCGAGGCACATCCGAGGCCTGCTGCTGTGTCTTGAGGAATGCCACATCTGAAGACCAGCTCTTGGCATTCCTCAAGACACAGCAGCGGACCTCGGATGTGCCTCGGATGCTATGCTATGCTTCGAATTGGCAGTCATGCGCCTGACAAAACAGTTCATCTTTCCAACCAAATGCTCCATGTATCTAGCCAAAAAACAGCAAATGAAGCAAGTGACATACTCTAGTGTTCCTGTTCAATGAACCGGATACACTAGTTTAGGGACTTTGCTATTTGGTTTATAGTATTAGCAACTAAAGTAGGTGCTAAGATAGGCACATCACCCCCTCTCTATGTCCATATCACCCCCTCCCTTCTCCCCCTCCCCTCTACTCCTCTCCTCTCTTCCAATTCAATATGATCACTTTCTCATCTTATCTTAATAGACCCACAAAATGAGCAACATGTCACCCGCACATTCTTCAACATCATCGCCGGAGGCGTCCGCTCCAACATCAAGACGCCAAGGAAGAGGGCTATCGAAGAAGCCTGAGGGCCGACAGACCATCACAGCGGTAAATGCATCTGGGGTCCCTATCCTTCCTCAAAAAGCGGTAAACGCATTCCGAAGCCTGTTCGGAATAGTTGCACGACAACGAATTGAGATCACATACAATTCGTGTAAGAACGTGCCTGACACTCGAAAACGTGAGCTGTGGACCAAAATTTTGGCATCGTTTGAGTTCCCAGAAGAACACCTACACGCTGTGCAACGACAAACCTACCAAGCGGCGTGCAAAGCATGGAAGAACTTCAAGAGCACGCTTGTCAAGAAATACGTGGAGACGGACGAAACGCCTTTGCATAAATACCCATTCCTGGAACCACAATGGGAAGAGTTCAAGGCGATGAAGACGTCCGAAGATTTCAAAAGTATAAGTACGGCGCACAAGGCCCTCCAAGCAAAAAACACACACCCCCACAGACTTGGCACAGCTGGGTATGCGGGTAAAATCCCGAAGTGGAGGAAGGAGGATAACCTGGCAGCTGCACAGGACATCGCCCCGCCGTTTTCCAATATCCCGGATGACCGCGCTCGAAATTGTATTAGAGCAAGGTCATCTACAACGACATCGGGGGACGTCTCCTTTCGAAACCCTGCAGACCAGCAAGTGTCCCAGCACCTGGTAAGATATCGATAGAACTACGTAGATTGTAATTACTCTACAACTTCGTACGAATTGAAATGACATTTTGTGCTCTTGCAGGAAGAGCTGAGTTTTGAATCTACCCTGGTATCATTCCAGGCAACAAGGGAGAATGATATGCTCTCCGTGGCACTGGGAAACAAGGAGCACCCGGGTTGTACGTGAGGCCTTGGGCTTTACGTTCCTTGGAAACATGGTTTCCAAGATGACTCCGGGATGTATCGACATAGGAAGAGAAACAAAGCCGAGCGTGACGCACAGCTACGAGAAGAGATCAAGGAATCTCTTAGAGACGAGCTATTAGCTCAGATGGCTGATGTAATCAGAGATGAGGTGCGGAAACAGACAGAAAGTCAGCAGGCCGCTACTACCGCTCCTGTGCTAGCTAGCCCACACAACCATCCGAGTAGCTGCGCGTCCAATCCGATGCAAACCCAAGCCAAATTTCCTTGGACGACATCCTGGTAATAATTATTATCTCTCGAATGCATGCTCCATTGATAGAACTATTCGAGTAGCTAATTTTGTATCGTTATGTAGGAGCCTACGAAGTGCAGGCTCCAAGTGAGATATGGCTCCATTCCCTTGTACGCTGCTTGGGGCCTGGCATATTCGTCTGGTATCAGGACCATGGTGCACGGTCAAGCTTTAGCGCCAGGCTTCGCAAAAGTTAATGTGGATGGTGTGTATGTCAATTTTGAGGTGGTCCCGCTACCGAAGCCCCCCAACAACGAGATCGTGACTCTAGGACAGGCCATTGGAACATTCATCCAGCGGCCCAAAAGCGACATCTCCCTGGAGGCTTCTTCACCGGTGGCAGGACCAGAAGTGCAGTGCGAACCACAGCAACATGCACTGGTGCCATCTCCACACGGGCAGTGCGAAGCAGAGCTACCTGCACCGTTGCTATCTCCACGGGTGCTATTCTCGCCAAAGCAACTTGCACCGTCTGTACCATTATAGTCGACTACCATGAAGTCGACCTGCAGTCGAGGCAGTGGCCATGGCAAATCAAAGACGAAGGATGATGACGATATCTCGTACCTGCCATTGGCCCGCAAATTCGTGCTAGGCGAGCCGATGATATTCCCGGAAGAGCACCTCTTAACCCTAGGACTTGGTTGCCAAAGATTCAACACTTGGTATATGAAACAGTCCAATAGACCAGAGGCAGAACGGCGCTCAGGTATCATGGTCAAATTCAAGCCGGAACATTTCTTGCACGAAGTTCAGGAATGTGTCTTCCCGGTTACCTTTGACGATATATTTGCTGTTTTCACGCTCAACGCTCTCGGCGTCTCACTCGTTCGATGCTGGACGCTGTAAGTCTGTACAATCACAGTCTCTGTTCATGTAATACCGATATATGTCACAATTTGTTGCTTTTCTGTGTATATATATAGATTCATGTTGACCGAAGCTAGATCATTGAAATCACCAATTGGTTTCCTGGACCCACGCTTGGTCGCCATTGATAGCATCAACGAGAATGCATCCTTCGTCGAGGACTATATTACAAAAGCACTGCTGGCTCACTGGGATAAGGAAATTGTTCTTATGCCATACAATGAGAACTTCCATTGGATTTTAATTGTAATTATACCAAAATGGAACAAGGCTATATACCTTGATTCTCTAAGTAAGAACAAATCCAAGTACACAGCTATCGCCGAAATACTCGATAGGTAAGTACGTTGTACATTGTACTCTTTCTTTCCTTCCGAATGACTAATCTAACTTTTTCGAATAACGAAGGTTTGTTCTTGTCGTGGTCGATGACTTCTCGAGGTATTCTTGGGTGTTTTTCTTAGCCTCGAAGGATGAGACGTTTTCACATTTCCGAGGTCTTTTCAGTAGGCTTTCTGATGAGCTCCCGGGTGCCTTACGAGCAATCCGCAGTGACAATGGCACGGAGTTCAAGAATTCCTACTTCGAGAGTTTCTGTGGTGAGACAGGTGTAGAGCACCAGTTCTCTTCTCCGCACGTCCCACAACAAAATGGCGTTGTGGAGAGGAAGAACCGTACCTTGGTCGAGATGGCCTGGACGATGCTTGATGAGTACTCTACACCGCGGAAGTTTTGGGCTGAGGCCATAGCCACCGCGTGCCATGTCTCAAATCGAGTTTTTCTTCGGGCACACTAGCACCGCACTTCTTATGAGTTGAGATACGGGCGAAAGCCCAGCGTCTCTCATTTTTGTGTGTTTGGTTGCAAGTGCTTTATTTTGAAGTCCGGGAACCTAGACAAGTTCGAGTCACGTTCTTGTGATGGTATCTTTCTAGGTTACTCGCCTTCTTCGCGGGCTTATCGGGTTTGGAACTGCGAGTCTAGTAAAATGGTAGAGACCTGTGAGGTGACTTTCGATTAGGCCAGTCCAGGGACTAGGCCCGATATCTCAGGTTCTTTAGAGCAGTCCGAGCCCATCTTCGTGGATGATGAGGATGATGGAGATGAGGGTTGTCTACCCGATCCAGTCCTTCATCTACCCCTTGAGGTGCCGTCTTCCACAGCACCTCGAGGTGATCAGCCTCTACCTTCCGCTTCTTCTGGAGCTAGTGGCTCTGTTCCTACCTCATCTGCTTATGAGGTAGAGGCCACTTCTTCATCTCATCCAGGACCTCCTAGACACATTCAGAAAGCTCATCCTTCCGAGCAGATTATTGGAGACCTTTTCGAGCGTGTTACCCGCTCAAAATCTGGCTTATCTCAATTCTGTCTCCATTCTGCTTTCATTGCCTCCTTTGAGCCCAAAGATGTTTCTCATGCTCTTTCTGACGAGTCTTGGGTCAATGCCATGCATGAGGAGCAAGAAAATTTCGACAGGAACAAGGTCTGGTCGCTGTCGAGCCCCCGCGAGGTCACAATATTATTGGGACTAAGTGGGTGTTCAAGAACAAGCAGAGCGAGGATGGAGTGGTTATTCGAAACAAGGCTAGACTGGTAGCTCAGGGGTTCTCCCAGGTTGAGGGTCTAGATTTCGAGGAGACCTTTGCCCCTGTAGCTCGACTTGAGGCCATTAGAATCCTGCTTGCCTTTGCAGCTTCTAAGGGTTTCAAGCTTTACCAGATGGACGTCAAGAGTGCCTTCCTTAATGGAGTCATTGAGGAAGAAGTTTACGTCAGACAGCCCCCAAGTTTTGAGAACCCCAAATACCCACACCATGTCTTCAAGCTTTCCAAAGCGTTGTATGGACTTAAGCAGGCCCCTAGAGCTTGGTATGAGAGGCTTAAGTCCTACTTGTTGAGTCATGGGTTTGAAATGGGTAAAGTAGACAAGACCTTGTTTATTCGTAGGCTTGGTAGTGACCTTCTGCTCGTCCAAATCTATGTCGATGACATCATCTTTGGCGGCTCTTCCCATGCTCTGGTTTCACAGTTCTCGGGTGTCATGAGCACCGAGTTCGAGATTAGCATGATGGGCGAGTTGACCTTTTTCCTTGCCTTCCAAATCAAGCAGACTCGGGAGGGTACCTTCCTGCATTAAGGCATGTACACTCGTGACCTCCTGAGACGCTTCGACATGAGTGATGGTAAGCCGGTGTCAACTCCGATGGCTTCTACAGCCTATCTTGACCCAGATGAGGATGGCGAGCCAGTTGATCAGAAAGAATACAGAAGTATGATCGGCTCTCTTCTTTACCTCACTGCCTCGAGACCAGACATACACTTCTCAGTATGTCTGTGTGCTCGTTTTCAGGCTTCTCCTCGTGTATCTCACCGCCAGGCGGTGAAGCGCATCTTTCGGTACCTTCGAGCTACCATTGACTATGGTATCTAGTACTCTTCCTCATCCTGTCTTTCCTTAAGAGCCTTCTCGGATGCAGACTTTGCCGGCTGTAGGATAGATAGGAAGAGCACCTCTGGCACCTGCCAATTCATTGGCACTTCTCTTGTTTCCTGGTCTTCGAGAAGCAGTCCGGAGTTGCACAGTCCACCGCAGAGGCTGAGTACGTTGCTGCAGCCAGTTGCTGTAGCCAAGTGCTTTGGATGGCTTCGACCCTGCGGGACTTTGGGTTAGTAATAGACAGTGTTCCACTCTTTTGTGATAACACTTCTGCGATTAACATTGCTAAGAACCCAGTGCAGCATTCTCGGACCAAGCATATTGATATTCGCTTTCACTTCCTTAGAGACCATGTAGAGAAGGGCGATATAGTGCTCCAGTTTGTGGAGAGTAACCACCAGTTGGCTGACATTTTCACCAAGCCATTGGATAGTTCGAGGTTTTCAGCTCTGCGGGGAGAGCTTGGGGTGGTTTGTCCTTATGGACTGTAGTGAGGGGGAGTTTTGGGCTTTACTGCTTTACTATTTTGATTATGCTTCTGTCTCATTTCTGTCACTTTGCATTTGGGTGCATTGGGTTTAGTCCTTCTAGCATAGGTTAGAGTGCTTCTCTTGCCTAGTTGCTTAGACTTCATACTCTTATCTTGTGCTTCCAGGATGCCTCTTATTAGCTGCTTCTTATCCCACTAGATTGAGCTCACTCACTTCTTGTAGGTTCTAGCGAGGGTCGGGCCACCCTCGGGTAGATAGGGTACGTGTTTGCTCTCTAGGGTGTGGTTTACGGTCAGCTAATAGTCTTGGAGTCATATGGGGTAGATGAGAGTCAGTTTGAGCCATAGTTGTCTCTATATCTTATCTATGCTTTAAGGACTACCTGTTTGGTCTTATTTGCCAGCTTCTCGACTTTATTGCTTTTGGTTCAGGGAGAGTTCATTTGGGAGCTTCTGGAGCTTAATTTTGACTTAACTCAACTTGAACTAAAAGTTGCATCCCATGTTGAGGGGGAGCTGGATTTTCCTGCATTTCAGCATTCAGCATTGTAATGTAACTGCTTTGAGCCTTGATTATTATCCTGTTATGACATGTTTACAATGATGTACACCTTGCCATGACTTGTACTTTATATGCTAGATTGATCATGACGTCATATGTGTAGACTAGCTTTTACCATGATAAGTTAATTAAAATTGTCCAACTTGAAGTAAAACTTGTCATGCTAGCATTTGAGTTTAGTCCGTCTTGAGCTATCCTTTTATGATTCATGCCATGTCAACTAGGCTTAGCTGAGCGTTGAATCTTTATTGAGCCTTAGATTGAGCTGTTTTAGTCTCTTGATGATGCATAAGTTAGTACAACATGTTTACAGAGCAAAAAGATCTCTTTTGTGCGAAAAAACTGATTTCACCAATTCTTTCTCATAAGATGGCTTGCCATTGCACTAGGCATGAACTCAGAGGGAGTTTTGGATGACCTAGACTATCTTCTTAAGCTTATTGCTTGGAGTAGTCGCATAAGGCTTGAGATCTAGCACATAAACAAAATTTGGGTTGGAAACAACCATGAGGCTTAAAAAGTCAATGTTTAATGTGCTCAATTTGCTTAATCTACAAAAAGAACCAAGTACTTGCGCCAATGTTTCATTCTTGAGCATAGCACTCTAGTTGGTCTCAATATTAGCTTCTTGGTTCCGCTTAGCTTAATTGACATGGCCTGCATCATCCTTGGATATCTCTAGTTGGACTTTG